>JARYHS010008074.1:62111988-62160987 GCA_031002005.1 Vandiemenella viatica
TTCACACTTTGCTTGTAGCCATTTTTCTTTTGCTATTTTGCTTTTCCTATTTATCTGATTTCTAAAATGCCTGTACTGCTTCTCTTCCTGCTTCATCCTGAGCATTTTTGTACCTTCTCCTCTGATCCATCAGCTCCAAAATTTCTTCTGTGATCCAAGGTCTTCGGGCAGCTTGTTTCCTAAAGCCTAATGTTTCTTTACCAGCTTTCATTATTTCGGTCTTTAATACGTTCCATTCGTCCTCGGTTGAGCTCCTTTCAGAGTTACTTCTTAGACCCAAGTCTACCATTTCTGCAAATTTTTCTCTCGAGTTAGATTGTTTCAGTTTATTCACTTCCAGTCTCTTCTGCTTATTCTGCTTTCTTATTCGCTTAAATTTCATCCTGCACTCCATTAGTATCAAATTATGGTCAGAGTCTATGTCTGCTCCTGGGTACGCTTTACAGTCTAGAACTTGATTCCTGAATCTCTGTTTGACCATAATATAATCTAGCTGATATCTGCCTGTATCCCGAGGACGTTTCCAGGTGTATATTCTTCTTGCATGATTCTTAAACAGTGTGTTTGCCACTACTAGCTTATATCTTTCACAAAATTCTAGCAACCTGCTTCCTCGCTCATTTCTTTCTCCTAGAACAAACTACCAGTGTTTTATTGTTGAGTGCACACCGCTCGTGATTTAAGAATTATTACATTCTTTACGTTCTACTGAAGTGAAAATTTTACAACAGGTATTTTAAGTATCTTCACGTTACTCCGTCCGCTGAATGCGCTTCTTGATCTCATTACCAAACTAAATTCAATGATCTATCGTAACACTACAGTATATACCCAAGGCATCAGAGAACAACGTGTTAAATTATCAGAGGATATTCCGAAGAAACAGTCCGTCCTGGGTAAAATGCTCTTCAACAGAATATACGAGAACGAAACGTTCAGTGAGAAGAGACTAGGGGGAAAAAATCAGTAATCCTGGCTTTTGCATAATACGGTCGATGGACCACCGTTACGTCAATATTCTAATGATTAATGATGTTACATCGAAGTGTACGGAAAAAATATGTACTCGAAAAAACAAACAAAAAATAAGGGGCAAGCTATTAACGGAATGTGATTTATAACAAGAAGGAAAATTATAAAAAAGAGTTAGTATGAAAATTATAGTGTCATACTGCTAGGGATACCAATGAAGCAATGACCCACCACTTTAGCGAAAGTAAACGGCACAAAAAGATGAAACTGAAATTATATTAAAGTACTAGCATTTTCCTGTTGCTTCGCAGTGTGGTCCTTGGTGTAGCAAAGCGTTGACCTTTTGTTTCTTGTAGCAGGGTATAAACGTATAAATTAAATTCCATAATTTTGTGACTCATGTTGGATTGTTAAACTATTATGTACTGGTTTTATTAACGTTTTCTGTGCAATCTAACATACTATTTTACAGAAAACTGATAAAATAAATAATGCTCGATATTAAAAAAAGAACATTAATAACAGAGTGCAAATGATGGAGAGTTTATTTGTGTTGCAGCTTGATCTTTGTTGGGTGTCTCGTAAAGAAGTGCTGATCTGATATGCAGTGTGATCGATCTGTTCGCGGTACGAATAAATTATCATTTCTCGCTCTTGCTGAGACATAAGACATACCATAGATTTTCATCTAAACTATGAGCCAAACTGAGACAACATCATCCAAACTGGTATCGTAGTATTTTCTTGGTACTTCCTTAAGTTCTTAGATCCACACAGCTCGCCTAAAGATGTATAATGTTTTGCTATTGCTAGATTTCGATATAAGTATAAATTAAATGAACACAATTGAAAGTTTGATATCAAATTTTGTTAAATTAGACATTTAGATACAAATTACTATTTTCTGTTTTCGATTAGATAAATTGAAATAATGGTTTTTGTTCTATTTCAAGTTCACTGCAATGTTCTTGGATACGCCAAGTTTTTTGTGATTTCATTTGGAATTTATACAAACAAATTCCTTCGTTTTCCTACACAGGAGTATACAACGTATAATTGTACATGAAATAATACTTCAGTTTTCAATATTTAATAATTTTATAGCAAAATATTCTGCGGAAGCGTTGTTTTGCAATTTAGCACACGTAGTGGACAGATATAGGAACATTGTCTACTATAAAAAAATATAGATGTAATCTACTTTGCTTATTTCATTTTGCTTTCTTTTTCTTTCGACTGGTAAATTCGATGAGATCAATAACTTTAAACCTCCTCCAGACATCGCGGACCGTTTTGAAAAAAAAAAAAAAAAATACCACACGAAAATCGATTTAGTAGATTAGCAATAAGAAACGTTTGTGCTGTGGCACCTCGCATACGCATTCAGCCATTTCTTCTTGCGAGTGAGTGATGGTTTCTTCCCACTGGTCAGATCGAGGATTTCAATAGCTTTAAACTTTCTGCAGAGAACGCGGACCATTTTGCAAAAAATCGCATCAAAATCGGTACAGCAGTTTATCAATCTATAGAGGACACAGACACACATACGAACATTGTCTTTTATATGTATACAGGGTGTTCAGGAATGGAAGGATAATCCTGAAATCGCAGATAGGTCACATAATGTCCTACGATATGACAAAATTTTATTTTAGTAAAAGTCTCACCATTTTCGAGATATTGACTTTTTTTTCAAATATGTGACTGTTCAGTTTATTCCATGCCATTTCTACAAATTATGACTTTTTGAACCAATTTTTTTTTAATTTTTTCAAGGATGTCATCTAAAACTGTTCTTTTCTTAAAACGTTAAAAAAAAATATAAAAATCTTTTAAAAATCATCATTTTTTAGTACATGTATAAAATACGCAATCGCTCTTTAGCAGATTGAACTTACCATAAAAGACAATGATTTTAAAAGTATAAAGTTATTATACCATTTAAGATTTTTATGAGTTTTTTTTTAACGTTTTAAGAAAAGCAATAACATGACTCAAATATCTTTGAATAAATTTAAACAACCTGTTTCAAAAAGTCTTAATTTGTAGAAATAGCGTGGAATAAACTGTGTACGAGTAGTCTCGTGTTTCGAAAAAAAAAAACATTTAAGAGACTTTTACTAAAATATTTTTTTTAATATATTAGGGAATGATGCGACATATCTGAAGTTACAGGATTATCCTTTCATTCCTGGATGGCATGGAATAAACTTAAACAAAGTCACATGTAGTAGAAGTGATGTGAACTATCTTCGGTTGCAGGTGTTATCCTTTCATTCCTGAACACCCTGTGTAGTTGTATGGATGTAGATTTGAATGGAAATTGACATTTAATGATCATGCTGAAGGAAACACATTCTATAAACGGGAAATAAATGCACGCAACATAAACTGACCAAATTTTGTGAAGGTTTTATTAAGAACGCTACAGGGAGTACATAACTTGGATACTTGGAAGCAGTAAGATAGAAACTGGACTATGTTACTGTTAAACAAAGATTCGGCAGCCAAATATTTGACTGGGTTACATTTGGGGGAAGGAATTATTGACTCTGATTATACAATTCCAATGACAAGCTGTGCATCAAACATCAAGAGCTCAACGAAGATATTTTGAATTGAAAGACAGGAAGAGGGTAAACTAAAAGGATGCAAATGGAAACTGCCGTTTGCAGATTGTAAAGGCAGAAGGCTGAGGAAAATTATTGTAATTCGATTAAAGGATAACATAGCCGAAGTAGATAAAGAAACAGGACACCTCTTGCGCTATTCATCTCAAAAGACACACGAATAAAAACTGATCAATGACGAAGTTGCTGTATCAGTAACCTACAATGGTCTATAATGAAATCATGATAACCGGCTTATGCAACATGTATCTAACTAAAACTAGTCTCCCAACGTTATTGGGGAGTGCACAGAAAGGAGTCATCAAAAAGAAAACGATCAAGAAACATTCTATTGTCGCAGTGTTACCTGTTTCAATAAGGCCGTTGGTGGGAAGTAGAATCACTTTAGCTGGTTAACGTTGGTGTAGAAAATTCACTTACCGGCAAATGGGGAACTCCGGGTTTGGCGGTAAAAGCTGCTGGTTAGAAGCCGTGCGACAAGGTGTCGCGAATAGGTCTCATATTTCAGAGGTTAGCGTAAACGAAAGTGACAGTTTGAAGAGAGAATCTAAGGAGATACCTTTCCCGGAACATAGAGATTGTCAGTGATATACAGCACTGGTGTCTTAATGCACAGTATTGGTTGCCAGTGATGCAGGAAAGGTTTTCCATTCTCAGCTGTGAGTTTAGGGGGCATCAATCAATTACGTGAGGTGTTTTTCCGGATTTCCCGGCCCCCCCCTCCCCTCTGGTGAGATTTCGTGAGATATGGCCGGACCCCCCCCTTTTCTGGAGAGATCTGATCCGTGAGAACACCCCCCCCCCATTTTTTTAGGTCTCATCCTTCAAAATCCGTTTTTTCGACGAAATTCCTCCCTAAAATCGCTTTTCGCGCAATTTGTAGACCTTTTTTTTGTTTAGCTCTACTATGTGAAAAAAAATTTCAAAACCTCACGTGAGATTTCCGTAGACTGCCCCCCCCCCCCCTGGGTGAGATATGGTGAGATTCCGCCGGACCCCCCCCTCCCCCATTTGACCTCACGTAATTTATGGATGCCCCCTTAGCCTTTATAGAGATGCAAGATTTCAATGTATTACACCGCTATAGATGATAATAACGGTAAAGAAGGATCAAAGCCGACTGAAAAAGTTGTATCACAGAGTATATATTGAAATTGTTGGATCTAAGTAGAGTTACAAAAGTATATAAAGACCGAATACAGCATAACTGTTATTTTAGAACGAATTAGACAAGATATGCACAGCATATATGGACAAAGTAAAGCATGAAAAAATACAGAAAAAAGTGTTTGTTGATGTAATATATGCGGCATCAGAGATTATCTAGCGGAATTTTGCGGCCGAGCGTGGTGGGAAAGCGGTTGCGCCTTGGCCCCTCATTCGTGAGCATGGGGGTTCGTATCCCCGTCCAGTCATCCAGAATCCGCTTTTCCACGGATTCGCGAAATCACTTCAAACAGGCAATGGCTGAATTCTTTCTTATTGCATGTCCCCAATGCTTTCCTGTCTCCAATGACCTCTACGTCAACGAGACGTAATGCCTGAAACAATAATAATAATATGTGATAAATAAAATGTATTAACAAAGGAATTGCAAATAAAGAACATTTCTTAAGATGAGTGAGAACATTTTTTTTCTTTCTTGGAACTTTGTTGAGAGGGCAATGACTTCACGAAGCCAAGTCGGAAGGGAGTGTATGATTAAGCACAAAAATGTCGAGTGATTAGTTTTCACTATACGAAGACTCTCACAGGCTGCCTCCCGACTTAATATTTATACGGACGGGAATCACACAAGTGGATCAGCAACCTCACGACGCGCCTCCTGCTTCATTCTTTCCACAAGCTAAATCAGGGTATGGGAAAAAAATCTCATCGTAAAAATCTGGCGAGGGTATTGGAGCCTGTGACAATTATGTCTAACCCATGTACAGTATTTTTGCTAAGTGAATAATTATTTTGGTTGCTAATACTATGTGTTCATCAAGGTTCTGCATATAATTAATGTAAATAATTGTAATTTAATGTAATAGGGTTTCCACAGAGAGTAGCGTATATAGCGAATGAGATAGTATTACTGTATAAGCATCTTAGTTTTGAGCATATTGATAGAAAGAATATTTGGCGAAGAGAGTCGTGCTGGAGAGTTCGCGCGGTAAGCTCGCGTGAGATTGTTAAAGAATACGATTAGAATATTTTATACAGGAGAATGTAAATTGTGTATGAAGTCGTGATTGAGTTTAAGAAGTATTAAACTTAAAGTCAATATTAAACGAACTGTGTGTTATTATTTTAAGTTACTTTAAGGAATGGTGAATATATCCTAGGCATGTTTGCCAGTACGGTATTAACTATTGATGATTAAAATAACTGTCTGCTTGCAGTGTTAGAGGTGGTCAGAGGGTCAACCACTCACATCACGCCGTACTCCTGGGAACAGATCACGTTTGTCTTAATACCGCCAGGACAGTTCATAATTGGCGATCCTCCCAGGGTAATTATTGGGCAGATTATAAGTCACCATGAGATCACCGAATGCTTTGTTATACCACTACCTATAAATTAAATATGAATCAGGCCACTGCCCTATCAAGGCCTATTGCGAAAGCTACCGAGGAATCTTTTTTGTCCATGGTATGGCTTGTTAACAGAATGTTCACAGTGGTTCTTCTCCAGATGAAAGTTGACCAGATTCAGACGCCTGACCTACTTATTGTACAGTAGTCATCGGCCTTATGTGGTCTGTGTCGACGGAAAGAAAACTCGAGAATAATTCAGAAACTTTAATTACATTTGAAACAAAGACACGACTGAGCCTCGCGCGAATTCAGGGAATTTGAATGCCTGGTGAGACACAAGACTGGCACATTTTTATCGCAATCATCATCTGCTTTACCGCATTCCATTGTACCTGTTTTTAGAGATCCATTGGAGGCCACCCCGTTGTCTCAGTTGGTTGAACCACAGTGATGGTGTCCGGCGCTGACACGGGGTTAGCTGGTTCCAGACCTGGTGGTGGAGGAAATTTTCATCAAGAACTGGCCGGAAGGTTACGATAGGTGGTGGTACACCATTCCTAATGACTAGATTCGGCACCAGACTCCTGGGTTGAATCGCCAAGCAATTTGCATTGCGTAGGGAGTGAAGGTATGCCACAGTGTTGGTGATTCATCCGTCGGATGGCGACGTTAATCTTGATGGTCTCCTTCGGTGTTTTTCGCAAGAGTAGGCCTGAATAGGGTGGAACTGTATTTGACCATCTCCCTTCCTCCACCTGAAGTTCATTAACAACGCAATTAACACTCCACACTGACCACACACAAATCACAGTGAGGCACTATGAAGCAAGAGGAATCCACCGTTCTTAAGCGCCCAAGAAAGCTGCCCTGCAGGGTAACCTCGAAGTCTGGGTCACCGAGTGAGGAGATAGCTAACGTCATCCAACGGGAAACGGTGCCCCAGTCCTTACGCTGTACAGACCTCTGACATTTAAACGGAATAAATTGGAGACATCAAACTGCGCGTTTAATGTATTCCGTTGGCTCAAAACGGAATATCGTATTGTAAATTTCGTAAGTTTAAATTCGAGGATTTATTATAAATAAAAACCGGGTCGTGAAAATATTGAGTGAGGTAGCATATAGATATTTGGACCTTATTAAGTAAAGAAGTAAAATACTTTTTTCAAATTTTTCACTGAAAATAAAAACGCGAATCACCGCTAAAGTTGTTGATTTTATATTTGTGTTAGCGGGTCTTATAAAGTAGTGTGGCCTAGGAAGTCGAATAATTCCAAATATGAACCACAGTCTGTATTTAAACGATAAGTAGTAAAAACACATTTAAAATAATTTTTAACTTTGCACCAAAACAAGGAAATTTGTTTCATTATGAGGTTACTTTGCCAAATATTCAGACTATTCCATTGAAAATGCTCTTAATTCAGACTGCACTGTACCTTAATATAAAAATTATAGTTTAAAAAATTAAAATGCACGCTTTTAAAGCAATATCCACTAAAAGGTTAAAATAATCTTTAAATATAAAAATTGTGTTCCACAGCGCTAAGATGTTCCACAATTCAGTGTGAATTTTTCAATGAGGTTAAAGTAAGAATAAAGTAACTGATTAAAAATTCAGTGTTGTTGTAGGCCATCTTTGATTAAAAGTTAACAATAATGTAAAAAAAAAAAAAAAATGTGGGGGTACTATATGTCAGTAGCTCTAAAAAAAATTTATCGCTAGTTGTTTGTGAAAGTAGAGTCGTTGTGAATAAATAGAGAGCACTCTACGCTTTTTTGCATTAAAGTTAATTTTTTAATCAGTGACTTTATCCTTATTTTAACATTATTCAAAAAGTTATACTGAATTTGGGACATCCTAGCGCTATTGAACAAAATTTGTATATTTAAAGATTATTTCTAACCTTTTGGTTCACATTGATACAAAAGCGTGTATTTTAATTTTTTTAAACTAAAATTTTATATTTAACTTTTCAGTTCACAGTGGGAATTTCAGAACATAGAAATTAAATTTTTGTATTGTCACCAGTTCTTAATACATGTGCAAAATTTAAAACAATTCGGACTTGGAAGTGAACATTGAAATGAAATATTCCATTGCAGTCAACCGCTTTTATATTGTCAGAGTAATGAGAATATCAGAACATAGCTATTAAATAATTATATTTTCACCGATTCTTAATATGTGTGCAAACTTTCAAACAATTTAGACATTTGGAAATGGATGAAAATTGAAATGAAAGAATCCGTTACATTCAGGCATACATACATACAACACAAACAGGTCAAGCTAATATAAAGCGTGTCAAAAACTTAGCTTGGTGTTCAACTCAAAAATTTGTTCGATTATTCCAAAGAAAGTATACTTAGCCATTAATTGAAATTAGAGCGACGGAGGATGTAGAGACACTTATAGATAAGGATAGAGAAGAAGTTACTGAGGATTTAAATATGGCAGAGATTTTAAGTAACTTGTTTAGTGAAAGCATTATGGACAATGAATCAGAAACGGGAGGGTCTAATTCGGAGAAAGAGCTTAACAACACAATTAGAAATGAAGATAGTAAAAAATTTGACATTCGTCCTGAGGAAATCATGAAGGAAATAAGAAAGCTGAAAAAACATAAAGGGGCTGGTGAAGATAATATTACTACAGATATCTTAAAGATAGCCAGGTGTGATATTGTATCTTATCTTGAAATATTATTTAAATTGGGTCTGGATACTTGCTGCTTACCACAGGACTGGAAAAGTGTGATAGTAGTGCCGGTACATAAAGTACGGGTGAGAAATAGAGTTGAAAATTACAGGCCAATCAGTTTGACATCAGTGGTAGGTAAATTAATAGAAATATTGATATGCAACCACATCAGAAATGTATGTGAGGAACGTAAGTGGTTTTCAAGCAGGCAACGTGGGTTCAGGAAAGGATGTTTATGCGAATCTCAGTTGGTGGGATACATGCAAGATATTGCAGATGAAATGGACAAGGGAGGCCAAATTGATAGTTTAGCACTAGATATGTCATAGGAGTTTGACAGAGTGAGCTATAAAATGGTAGTAAATAAGGTAAAATCTATTGGAGTTGATGAGAAAGTGATTTGCTGGGTAGAAGGATTTTTAAAAGGTAGAAAACAGAAAGTTAGGGTAGGAAATGTAGTATCAAAAGAAGTGGAAGTAAAAATGGGTGTGCCACAGTGTAGCGCATTGTGACCATTGCTATTCATTATTCTAATAAATAATTGTGTTGATTGTTTACTATCTGACATTAGATCGTTTGCAGATGACATAATGCAATATAAAAGAATCAAAACGATAGAGGATTGTAAACGGTTGCAATGTGATCTGAACAGGATATCTAGTTGTGGTGAAGATAAATGCAAAGAAGTGTCAGCTTATTAGATAAGACAAATAAAAAACAAAAGGTTAATTATCAATATAAGGTGGGGAAATAATTGCTTGCTGAAGACTTTAAATATAAATATCTTGGCATTACATTTGCTAACAAGCTTAACTGGGCAGGTCACATTCGACAGGTGGTAGGAAAAGGTTTCAAAATTCTGCACTTGTTGGAGAGAGTGATGAGGGGACGTATGAGAGAAGTAAAGGAATTGGGTTACAAAACTTTGGTCAGAGCATTACTCGAATATGGAACTCTCATTTTGCGTACCAAATACAGGAGTTGGAGAGGGTGCAAAAAAGGGCTGCTAGATTTGTTACTGGAAATTATCGCAGAATGCAATCAGTGACGGATATGATAAAGGAACTGGAATGGGATTCATTGCAAGACAGGAGGAGGATGAGGAGGGTCATGGGAGTGTACTGGGCGTATACTGGCGATGAGGCATGGAATGATATTTGAGTAGGTATGAAAAGTAGTGCATGGAAGGGAAAAGATGACCATGACCACAAGCTGGCACTCGATTTCAGGCTTAAGAGTGTGGGGAAATTCTCTTTTTTAGGTAATGGTGAGCTACCAAGAGAAATGATGAATAATTTACTGAAAACGTTGAAAGAATTTAAAAATAAAATTTGTAGTTGGCAAATGTAGGTGGGTGCAGGATAGGGGGTAGATAGGGGTGTAGTAGGGATATTGCCACCTGAGCATGTGCTCCATTGCAATTAAATTAAAATTAGTTCCTTTCGTTGTTTACTAATCTTGCCAGGTAATGGAGACCTACAGTTTTACGTGGAATCGGGACCATGGAAACGTTCTGACGTACTTCGCCTTACACAGCAAGTTGTACCAGAGGTGAAAGTTGGGTGAAATGCCTATGAAAATACCCGCCGCTATAGGGGTGCGAACCGGGTACTTTTTGATCTCCAGTCAGACGCCTTAACCACCGAAACCTCCGGTCACTCGCATCTTTATATACTTATCATAAATTTTATTAGATCCGAATGATAGCAATATCAGTATGAGCAACAACGTGGTGCCGATTTGGGAACCGTCGAATGTGAAGTCGAGTTGAGATTGATTTTTGTACCAAGTGATTATCTTGTTACCTACCGCATGCGAGATATCTCTTAAGTTCATTAGAGTATGGAACCTTAAAGTTGCTAGATGTTACTCGCACTAGTTCGGTTATTTTATTTACTTGTCAGATGGCTAGTCAAGAAACGTCTCTGCTCTCTGTACCAGGAGGAACTAAACTAAGTATCACCGTATGTCTGAGAGTTTTAACATAGCAACCCAAATACGAATGATAGTTCTGGCATGAAAAATTGTACTTACGGCTAGTACTATTGGACAGTGTACCTAATCGTAGCCGTCGGGGAGGTTCCTCTTCTTTCCGAACACACTCGACTGAAAGCTGCAGATCATGAATTATTTCCTTGCAACTTGTTGTGTGGAGGCACTACTTGTGGCCACGCCAACTACTTTAGATGTCCGTTCCTGGTCGATTAAAGTGTGACGTTCATGTGTAATAATAACAAAAGAAAAGAGTGTTTGTCAACGACAGACGTGAAAACAGAGGGATGCTCAGATTGGATTTGCGAGTTAATATTTATTTATCGCACTCACGCTCTGGTTACTTAACCAGTATAAAGCCGTCTTTTGTGATACGTTTTGTAGGGAATGTAATGCTCGGTTGACATCATCCAGAACAACAGTATAAAATGTGACAACATATATAACATTTTTTTTTTAAAAGTGAAATCTTCTATAGACGTGCTAGACGTTTTGGAACGGGGGTAAATCTGTGAGTTCGCAACTTCCCGTGATCGACATGCTATGACGTGCCGTCACCGTCATGCTATAGCCGCGTTCCCACGATCTCTTGTAACGGAGATGAGACGGGACGGGACCTCACTAGACGAAGTGTAGGGACGAGCGCGCGCCGCAGGTTAGCCCTCGCTTACCTCGCCGCCACCTCCCCGCCACGTTGCCTAGTGTCGTTTGGCACAGAGCACTTTACAGCAACAGAAGGGGTGCGCACCTCTGCTGCAAACCGATGGCAACAGCGCTCCACTACGCACGCCTGTGATGTTTACCGACACAGAGTGGGTAGCTGCGTCTCGTCCCCGCTAGCAGGGGTGGCCCTGTTCCCATGGCGTGTTGTTGAGTATTCGTTCCGTCCTGTCCTGTCTCGCCTCCGTTACAATAGGTCGTGGGAACGCGGCTTATGACGTCTTGCACGTATGACATGCCCGTTGAACGTTTTATGGATAGTTAAAATCTTATGAGTTCTTGTCACTGACATGCTAATGTTAACAGTACACCTGTAGCATTCTGGTCGCTCAGTGGTTAAGGTGTGTAATTGGAAAGCGAAAGGTCCCCGCTTCGAACACCTTTCTCGGCCGGGATTTTCATAGACCCTTAATCCGACCTTCGGCTCTTGCACAGCTTGCTGTGTAATGTGAAGTACTCAAGAATGCTTCCGTGGATCGAATTCCGCGTGAAACTGTAGCAGGTAGTACTACCGGGTTAGGTTATGGCATCTAAGACAGGAGCGGATTGCGCAGCCATTAGAAACTCTGTCACCGGGTCATTACGAACACATGGAGTTATTATTATTTAGTATATTTGTAGCTATAAGTATGACGTATTGCGCGTATGATATTCATAGTTTTAAGTTTTCTCTTCTTCCGGCAGTCCTTAATGACTGCCAATTGATTTCTTTGAGTTTTTTTTAATCAAAGGAAGAAATAACGTAAATATTATTAAAATATATTTTTTTGCACATTTTATATAGTTTCATCCACTTTTCTACATAATTTCCAGTTTTGTTCAAACATTTGTTGTATTGTTCAACAAGCTTTTGAATTTTGACCTGTAAGAAAACCTCAAAGAAACCTGTCGTCTGGGAGAAAACGCCAATGCATGACTGTAGCTGTCACTTCATCGGCGTCGTTGAATCGTCGACCACTAACGTAGGCCTACTCCTTTAAGTGTCGAAACATGTAAAAATCATCGGACTCAAGGTCTGGACTCTTGCATTTTGTTGTCCACATCACGAACCAAATTACGAGAAATCAGAGAAGGCAGGCTTGGGAGTGGCTCATCATGAACAGTACATACTACCAACCACAGCATTTCACAAATCTGGATGAGTATTTCCACTGCTGGCAAGTTTCTTGCACTCAAGAATGGAGTTATAGATCTTACAAGCAGTGGGCGAATCAATTTTCTTACAAATTATAAACTTCTACAAATCAGCACATAGAAGATACCGCTACAAATGGAGTCTCGACGCGCGACAAACACGCTGGTATCAGACGCACATGTGCACTGTTTCGAATTCTCACTCTCATCCAGAGATGGACCTTATTTTAAAAAAATAACCCTCATAGTTCGTACAAGAAATAGTTACATACGGTATACAAAAATCGGCATGTATTTAAAATTATAACAAATGTAAAAGATAGTTTAATATTCTGACTGTTTGGTGCAACATTGTTGACTAAGGGCACCTCCATTAATTACGTGAGTACAAATATCTCACCAAATCTCACCAAGGGGGGAGGGGGTTTCCCCTATAAAGTTCATGTCATCATTTGAATATTCAAGGATAGTAGAGGTAGGTCGATTTCGAGGGGGGTAAGGGTGCCCTTGCAGATATCTCACCAAAAGCTCACTAAGGTGGGGTCCCGCAGATCTCACTAATGCTCACCAAGGGGTGGGGGTAGTCCAGATTTTCGAAAAAACTGCCACGTAATTAATGGACACCCCTAATTCCATTTCATGTATATAACTCTACACAAGCCTCGTTTATCAATTCTTCTGTAAACTTATCTTGTAGTTTGTTTTAAAACCAATAGACCTTCTTCAACAATAGATAAAAGTCTCTAAGATATCAAAACGCGCATGCGCCATTGTCTGTTTACAGCCAGCTGACTCATGGTGCATGCGCAATTGCGTGTCTCTCTAGCGTGACGCACCCACCTCACTCAGCAACCAGTTCATTCTTCAATCTAGCGCCGCAGTAGAAGTTTCGTGCTAGTATGATTCTAAATGGCCAGTTTCCGAGGTTGAAATTTCCCCATCCCAACACTCTCTCTGTAATTGGGATGGTCAGTAAACACTCGAAGTTATCACTACGACCACGCTCTTATCCAAACTCTAGCTCGCAACTACTGATTTTTGTTCTTATCCTCTGTGTTTGCTTTCACATTGCTAGTTACTACGTGCACTTCCAACAGTGGTGCTAACTGAAGTTGAATGTTCGCTCGTTTAAGTACCATGACGCAGGCAGCGCCAAGAGCGTACAGTATAGTTGCTACAATTTCCATGGGGAATTCCCCTTTATTAACTATAAAGCTTCACTTCCTCTAGACAACAAGTAGAGTTAATAATTACGACCTACCTTAAGGGACAGAAAACAGTATGAATTTTTTCTGCAAACAGCGTAAGTGTAATACACCATACAGAAATGACTGTAACAGTGGTGAATGGGGCAATATGGAGCTCCCCACTAACATTTTTAAACGACTTCTAACAATTTCATCGACTCTTCTTTATCGAGTTAAATGCACAAGAAAGTGTATTTTAATATATAAATACTAAAAAGTTATTACACAAAAAATATTTTATTTAACTATCCACTGTTAATTTATGCACCACTTTTTGATAATTATCGTTTATCGCAACGGCTTTGCACATCCGCTTTATAGCTTCTCTCATTTCCTTTAATAACTACACAATTTCACTGTGTTTGAAAAAGTACTTCTGGGAACGATGAGGATTATATACACTGAAATTCCAGAAGTCGTGGGATAACTCCTAATATTGAATGGTTCACCTTTTTACCCTGCGAAGTGCGACAACCTGGCATGTCATTGATTCAACAAGTCGTCTCACATCCGCTGGAGAAATATTAATCATGCTTCCTCTACAACCGTCCGTTATTGCGAAAGTGTTGGTGCGGGTCATTGTGCATAAACTGTTCTTTTGACAATGTCCCACTGGATTCATTGTCTGGCGATCTAACTAGCCAAATCATTAGCTGGAATTGACCATAATGTTCCTCAAACAAATCGTGAATGATTTTGGAATGATAGCAAGACGCATTGTAGTACTGGACAAGTGAATCGTTGTTTCGGAAGATGAAGGCCACGGATAGCTGTATGCCGGGATGCTTCCTTCAAAAGGCCATGGCCGAATTCCTTCCCATTCCCTGCCCCCCATCCTTTCCCGTATCTAAAAACATCGCTGTTAGAGAGAAGTTAAGCAGGTTAAAAAAAAAAAAGATAGCTGTAAATTCTACATCTACATATATACTCTGCAATTCACAAAATTGTGGGTGGCAGAGGGTGCTCAGCACCAAAACTAATCTCTTCGCTGTATATACCAATCCCGAGAGAAAAAATAATTCATGTAAACATGAGTGTAGCACCTTATTTCTCTAATGTTATCTTTCCTGGCATTGTGACTCAAATAGGTTGGTGAACGAAGTATTTTTCCGCACTCGCTAGAGAAAGTGGGTGTACGCATGTTTACCAATAAGTTCAAACAAAACGTGCGTCGTCAACCCAATCTACTAATCAGTTCTGTGACGAATCGTAAGGACTGTAGCAAGCGGTCACAAACCGAGCGGCTCTTTTCTGTACTATCAAATAACCCCTTAGGAAACATATCCAAAATAGTGCAACAGTAGTCCCCATGTGGACGCACAAGAGATTTTTATGCTATCTCCTTTGTCTGTTCATTACAATTGTTCAAGAATCGACCTATGAATTGCAGCCTAAAATTATCTCTACCTACGACCGAATTAATGTGCAAGTCCCATTTCATGTTTCTTTGTACTGTTACGCCAAAATATTCCACAGAATCTGCCATGTCAATAACTGAACCGTTTACTTTGTACTTGTGAACAATTGAATTCTTTTTGTTCGTTATGCACATTGCCTCGAACTTTATACAGGTTAGTGTAAGTCGCCATTCATCGCACCATGCCGAAATAACATCCAGGTCGCGTTGAATTTCTAAGCAATCAGCCGAATTCCTTACTTCCCTTTAAATAACCACAACATCAGCGAACAATATCAGACTGCTATTCACTTTGTCTCCGAGATCGTTTAGGCCCTATAAAAATTAAGAAACTTGTCTCCGAGTTGCTGAGCGTAAACATTTCCAGGTTCAAATGATTACGAAAGCTTCCCCGGTCAGTGTATGTATTATTTTGATTCTCTGGGTAAAGCCGCGCCGATTTATTAGGAACTAACGTTTCTGCCATCTTGCCGTGGCAAAAGTCACGTTAGGCTACGTGGATGGGTTCGCAGGAGGCCAAAATAGAGCTACGTGGTTTATGGACACTCCCAAAGCAAAGGGAAGGAAATGAACCACAGGTTTGGAAGGTACAATCGCAGATCTGACAAGGGACACCATTGACCTCGAACGCTCGGAACTGCACGAAAACATGCTTAGAATAACAAGCGATCATAAACAAAACAGTGGTGTGTGTCATTTCCACGCAAAACGTTGCATTCCATCTCAAGTAACATTTTAATAGAGAGAAACAAAGTAACAAGATATCAGTACCATATGAAGGAAATAATACGTAATTCAATTACGTCAGTGTATCATTACATTTTCAATCAACAGTGCCAAAAACTCTCTGCTTAAAGTACTTAATATAGCGCAAAACACGTATATACAGCAGTACCACACACATGATAGTGCTTGTATTAGTCCTCAAAGTGGAGATGCGGAATTTTGATGAAGTGATTAAAACAAAGTGGAAGAAAATAGTGTTCACCCCTCACTAAAGCCATGTTATCACATTCCAAATCACTTTCGCGTTCACGCAGTCCAGTATCAAAAGCCACACTAATTAAAATTTCAAATCATGATGTTGGCACTTCAATGTCATAACCTGGCTTTCGGAAAGCTTATTGAAACATAAGCTTATACGTAGGTGCAGCAGATTGATTGTTAATCACAGAGTGAAGTTTCATGATGAAATAACGATCATGTATCTTCACTTGTGGTTTGGCACATTGTAGTCTTACAAATCAGTAATCCTAATGGCACTAGCAGACAAATGCGGAGTTCTGCATGGAAATGACACACACCACTGTATTTTTTATTATTGTTAAACATGTTTTCGTGCGGGTCCGAGCGTTCGAGGACAAAAGTTTTCCCTTGTGAGTTGGGATGATTTTGATAAACAGATGTAAATATAAACCTAGATGGTTGGCCCATAGATAGAACCTACTGCCAGGCTCGAACATTAACCTCAAACCCACCAGACACGGTCAGTGTTAGGGACATAATGGGTGTAACGACTACTGAAAAGAGACGATAAAGCTATTTGCTGAGGTCATCGTCCGAAGTAGCACCTGATTATAATTACATTAGCGGGTTCTGCGCTTTGTTCGAGAGGCAAAAGAACGACTGACCGGCCGCTCAGTCTGCAAACACCACGGGCACTTCCAGGTAGCAAAACACGTAATCACGACCCGACGCGGCGGCCGGGTACCGGTTGAGAGGCTGCACTCCGCTAAAAACACGAACAAATATCAATGTCGGAGCAAAGGGGGGCGTCCGCGGTCGTTGGCTCTGCGAGCCGTGACGAGGCAGACCTGGACCACGGTCACGGCGTCCTATATAAGCCAGCGCCGGACAGACCCGGCACCAGTCACCAGGCATGAGTACCTCAACTGTTATCGCGGCGGTCGTCCTGCTCGTAGCCGCGGCGGCGGCACATCCCCACCCCAAGAGATGTCCGCCGCCATTCGGCAAGATGCCCTTCGACATGGAAAAGGTATTATTCAACACTAGCTTCTAAAGCCGTCAAAAATGACGGGTAGAACGAATGTTCTGGCAACTGATTGCGATTGACTAAATAAATAGAATTGTTGTTATCTAATGCTAATAAACTTATTTTGTAATTTGTACATATTTCGGTTGTAGTTCACACAGCGATATATATATATATATTCTTACTCCTCGTCCACGGCTTGGGTCATTTGAGGTGGGATGGGAGTGGGGACAAGGAATTGGAAGGAACTCGGCCATGGCCATGGCCATGCCCTTTTTGAAGGAAGTATCCCAGGATTCGCCTGGAGTGATGGGAAACCATGGAAAATCCAAATCTGGATGCCCGGACGGGGAGTCGAACACGCGTCCTCCTGAATGCTTGGCCAGAACGTCAGCCGTTCACCCCTCACGCTCGGTCACATCGATATAGATGGAACTTCTGCCAAATAATGATGTCAGAATAAGGGAACCAATGAAATCTATATATACAGGGTGTTACAAAAAGGTACGGCCAAACCTTTTTGTAACACCCTGTATAAAGATGAATGTTTGTTTGTTTGTTTGTTTGTTCTTCATACAAATCCAAAGTTTTAATCCGATATCGATGAAACTTTGCACGCTAATACTTTGAAACAAGGAGAAAAATACTGTCTACATTTGGTTGAAAAATTATCTGTATAAATAATATGTCTTATAATTTCGAAAAATTACTGAACGGTGATAGACAGACGCGTTGGATGTGTAGGTCTCTGTACTGCCTTTCCATACAGTGGTCAGGTAGCTTAGTGGTTAAAGCGGTTGCTTACTGACGTTTGGATCGTGGTATCCCGTTCAAATCTCCGTGGAGGAAAAGATTTTTAAAAATAGTTTTTGATCGTAAGAGTCACGCCTGGACCGTCGGTTATTCGGATTGAATGTAAAACTGTAGGTATCACAAATTTAGGGGTGCAATACGAGGAAAATCAAAGTTAGTCTTGCAATGCTGTAGGTGTACACTTTTTTACGTTATATTGATCCCTCAGGGGTGATTCGCAGTCAATGTGTGTGTGATCTCCAGTAATAATACTATAAATGCGGAAGTAAGTCTCAGTCTTTTTGTTACGTTTTGACGCCTACCGATATTGACGGAGTTTGACAAGAAAATCTGTAGGGAGGGCACAGGACATTTTTTTTTTCGGTATGATTAACTGTTGTAGTCACGAAATTTTGAGAACTTATCGAATGGTGACAGAGAGACGGATGTGTGTGTTAGTCTGTAATGTTACGTCGCTTGCTCAAGCTATGCTTCTCGCGCTTTATGTTAGTGTATAATTTGTTGATAAATTTCGTTTAGAGAAAAAACTATGATTTAGTAGAGATGTAGATATTCTCTGTCCTATTACTTTTTGTCTGCTTAAATGTTTCTGGCACCAGTTTATTTTGCCTTCTTTTTTGACATGCCTTGCGGGCGTAAACTGGCCTAAGTTGAGGCTCTAGCAGAGCACGAGCAGCTAAAGTTTTTAGAACCCAAGAATCGGATGCTCATGCTGAAGAAAGAAGAAAAGACCAAGCTGAAATAAAGCTGCCCATAGTTATCACCCCTCCCCCTCACATCCCCTCACCTTCGTTTGTTTTTCTGATTTTAAATATGTTGGAAATTGATTCTCTTCAAGAGACAGGTTCGATGGTAGAATGATATAGTGATGGCTGTCATGTCATGCCGACTCGGTATTGTTTGGGACCAATCCTTCGGTATCAACAGCTGTCTATATTCAATTCTGGCAAAGAAACTCTTAATCCACGCGTACGAAGTCGCAGGTATCAGCAAGTTAAAAATAAATTAGGAATCCAAAAACTTTACGCTATATCGCATAATATTTGTTTTATTCTTGGTCCAGGTGTCATTCAGCACGATAAATACGGAACTATTTCTATCCGTATGAAATAATAACTTCAGTAACTCGGCGCTTATGAAAGCAGATTAAAATATCTATAAAACTAAATTCATTGTTAAATATTCTGGAAAAAAATTGTCAGTTGTCACTCTGAACCTGTCTGCATTTCGATATAAATTTTACACTCTGCATGTGTCTGATAAACAGAAATCAGTAATAAAAGCAACTAATAATTAATATATTAATTTAAACGCAGTACATTGCATTATTTCACTGTTTGGGCAAATCATTTCTTTGAGTATATTTTAACAGTGGCTTAAAATATAAATATATTGTAAGCCTGTCAAACACGCAGTATTTTAACAATTCGTTCCTTCGCTAATTAAGTGTAACTTTCATCAAATAATTATCATAATCTTGAAAATGATGCAATGTAAATATTTCTTAGCTTACTGTAACAACAGTACCACTGTACATTGAGTATAAGGAAAAATTGCATCGAACAAATTTTATTTAAGAAAAAGTAACTAATAATTAATATGTCGATTTTTGCGAATACATACTTTTCTTTTAGTGTGCTGACTGCTTGTTTACTAGTGGATGCGTAGCTAAATAGAACTGTTATTAAATAACGCGCATAACCTCGAACATCTCCGGTCGTTGTTGGTTGGGCAGCAGAGGCAGGAAGAGTGACGTCAGAGTGTGACAGACATCGGTACATAATGACTAAGAATAGCGTTTTATATAGAGAGATAATTTGCCAGCTCAGCCAGTACGACAGTTAGCCTCGATCTCATTTTTACTGTAACTATTGCTATATCTGTCGTCAAAACATAAAAAGTTTATTTATAGCCCCTTATCTTTTCCTCACTTATATGAACAACTGTCCCGAGCAAGATTCGAACTGGGTGGTTTACCGCAGCAACGTAGCTGATAGCCTGATGACCTCGCATTGCAAGAGTCGTCATTCTGAGCCTTCTCTTCCGCGTGCGTGGTTATCATTAACTTTTGCCTTTCTTCTATGTTGCTACTCACTTAATATCTACATTTCTTCCTATCCAGTGTTAGGCCACTACATCTCTTTTGCCTCTAGTTTGTTATTTGAGGATTTTTCGTCGGATCCGGTCAGTCTTCATCGGTATTGCATTGTCTGTCCAAGATGTTCTATAATTTTGCTCCAGGCAAATGCCGGGATGCTTCCTTCAAAAGGCCATGGCCGAATCCCTTCCCATTCCTTGCCCCCATCCTTGCCCCCCATCCTTTCCCGTCTCTAAAGACCTCGATGTTAAAAATAGACGTATAGCAGTTAAAAAAAAATATATATATAATTTTGCTAAGTTTGGAGAAATCGTTTTACTTTGAGTTCCTTAGGGACATCTCTTTTCTTTAACTTATGGCTTATGTCGAGATCATTAGAGGCGGGATGGGACTGGGAACAAGGAACGGGAAGGAATTCGGCCATGGCCTTTTGAAGGAAGCATCCCGACATTTGTCTGAAGTGATCTGGGAAACCATGCGAAACCCAAATCTGGATGCCCGGATGGGGATTCGAACCAGCGTCCTCCAGAATGCGAGGCCAGAGCGTTAACCACTCATCCACCACGCTCGGTTTAGGGATATCATCCGATTTTTTTCTTGCTCTAGTGTTTATATTATTATAAATAATAATATTGTAGAAACTTTGCTTCTGACGTTTGTTTTACATAAACAGTCATTTTAATGTACACTACATATGATACAAATAGCAAAACAATAAAATTTGTAATTTGTGCTTGTGGGCCTTGGGAGAACTAATGGATGAACTTTAACGAACTGCACGTAGTTATAGATTATATATTTTGTTGCAACATGGGGCACTTTTTGTGTACACTACTAACATAGTTCCCAATGATACGGAGGCTGAAACTGTGAATTTTGAATTTTTTTACTGTCCCTGCACGCATTACTAATAAACTAATCATCGCATTTCAACAGCAAAACTTCATATGATATTAGCTTATGTCATCATTTAACATATAGGATACTTTTGTTTACGTCAGTAACATAGCCTACTTCTTGATAAAAACAGACGCCAAACCATAACTTTTAGTATCATAGCCTGTCTAAAGTAATGAATGGATTTCAGTGAAACTTTTTACCCTGGTTTGAATTATATTTGGCCCCTGATAAAAAAAAGGCAAAAATTGTAAATTTTGCAATTTTTATATGTGTGTACACGATTCTGGTAGAAACCTGCCGTTTCACGTTTGTGATAGCTTACTTTATGTTTTGACTCGACACTGACACGCTGATGGAATGCCGGACTGGTTCTTTTTAAAGGCCACGGCCGACTTACGCACCCTTCCTCCCCATTATGTTATGTAGAGGGAAAAGAGTACACGACACTTTGCAGTAGCCAGCCTCTCAGGCATAGGCGAGTGACACCTTCCCCACATTTTCACTGCAAATCGAGCCAGGTGTGGTGGACTGTGTTCGGTAGCGGTGAACTATCCATTGCGGATAAAGTAATCCCTGCTTTTGGGGGGAGGAGGTTGGATCCTCTTCGGCAGATTTGACTCTTGCGACAATTGCGTCGCAAACCCATCAGGACAATCAAGTCCTGTGATACAATTTTTTTTTTTTTAGATGATGTAGGATCGATCTTTATTGGGAAATCTGATCCCGTAATACATCATCCTGATTTCGGTTTTTCATGTTTTCTGGAAATCATTCCTGGCGAATGCCGCGATGGTTCCTCTATATGCCATGGCCAAACTCCTCGTTCCGATGCCCTATCCACTTCCTTTGGGCGGAGAGAAGCTTGATGTCAAGAGCACCCTGTGGCGCACTGGGCTTGTCCGGAGCATCGCGAACCTCATTTTTAAAATAATAAAAAAACAGAAAATGAAAAATAATGGCGAGCGGTGCTGGTAAGGGTGAGAGCTTAGCCATACATAATAATTTATAGTGGACATATCTTTTTTTATATTCTACTGACAATTTATATTAATTTTTTGTCCTTGGTACTGAATCATTATATCGTTCATAACCATTGATAAAAAAGTAATGATAAAAAATCACGACGTATATACTTATGTATATTATTTTGTTGTATTCCCAAACTCAGTTTTATTGGCATTTATTACTGATGTTGATTCATCACAAGATTCGTTTCGAATTTCAGTACAAGGTGATGTAAAAATGAGTGAGACTTTCTATATTACCAGGTACACACGGACGAAGTCACTGGCAGTGCTAGTACATAATAAATATAGTGAACAACCCTTAACTCGGTCGTTAAGGTAATGAAACTACTAACAGATGGTTGATGATCGGGAAGATCGAATGTTACTAAAAATTAGGAAGGGGGAGTATGTCCATTCCTGCATTATGAATATCTTCTTCACATACATCTAGTGTCTTAGAGAATAAAGCTTATGATTAATTATCAAGAGTTTCCTGATTGGAATATTTGTGTTGGGAGGAATTATTACGTTGCCATAAAGTTACTTTTAGGAGTATATCTGACGAAGCTTTGATTTTATTCGTATGGACTCTTCCAGGACGCTCTGTCGTTCTCACATAATGTAAAATTGTCTGTCTCCTTTGCTAGGTAGGATTATCGGACGAGGATTCAAATATACAACAAACGTGGACTGCGTTCCAAATTGAAACTCTGTCATTTTTACCGTCAAAAAGATTTTACTGTGGCCAGTACTAATTATGGAAGAAATTCCTTTTCCTTCCATGTGGAACTGCTCGGTTTTGCATGGTTCCCATAAACTACTCCAGGCGAATGATGGGATGGTTCCTTCTAAAGGTCGTGGCAGATCCTTGTCTTTTCCGTTTCTAATGACCTCCATGTCGACGAGGCGTAAAGCCGTAAGGGAAAAATTAATCTTCACTCAGCAGCAGAATAATATAATAGTCAAATTAAAACAAATGGCAGCTGGATTTTGAAGTTTGGTGATATTTGCGATAGAAAAATAAAAATCCTCCTATGTACCCAGTTGAAAGCAAGCTGATTGGGTCTGATGACCATCCAGGAGGTTACCGTACTTAAATTACAATGTTGCTTCTCAAATGACGCAGGTTGTAACATTTCAATCATTAATAGTACCTTCTTTAATTTTCTAAATATTGCTCCCGTTTCCAAAATTATGTACGCCGCATCCATATAAGTTCTGGCAAAATAAAATACATACGACGAGAAAGTACATACATTTTTATTTATAAGCAATTTCTGTTTTTATAGAACGTCTATAACAAAATGTATTCTCCAACTATATCTTTTTGTTTTCGTGTTTAACGCAAATGAAATGCTTTTTTCCTTCAACATATTTATTTATTTTTGTGACGCAGTAATTTATGAACTTTCATGCTAAATAATTGAAACACTGACATAATAGCTAATAAGTTCAATAAGATATGCCCAACTGGATATTGTGGGCCATTTCCTTAATCAAAAGTTAGTTAATTAGTAAAACAGTAATTAAACGCCAACGCATTTGAATTTTGTTTAGTTTTCATTTTTCACAGTAAGCCTTTCACTCCATTTCTAGAGCACTTGAGCGGTATCTGTGTGACATTTGTTCATTTTTGCTAGCTGCATGTGACTGTTTCATATTATTTCATCTCAGCGTCAGCGTTTTTCTGTTCCTTTGAACTGGAACATGTTTCGATCATTTTGAAGCAACTTTTCAATGTGAATTTATGAACGCAACAAAATAAATGCTGACGCTAAGATGAAATAAATATGAAATAGGATCACATATAAATAAAAATTAACATCCATTGTACTTTTTCGTAATGAAATGTAGGTAAAAAAATGTAAAAATGTGATACATACACCATTGATGTAGCTCTAGAAAATGTAGTGAAATGTGTAAGGTGAAAAAGAAAACATAAAAAAATTCAGTTGCATTATTGGTTTATTAATTATTATATAAACTGTAAACCAGTCCAGTTTTTACCTTTCCAAGAGCAGTATTTTTCACCAACCAATACTTCTCATATCTTTCTTTAATAATTTTATAAGCCCACAACTTCTGCTTATTCCGTCGTCAAGACCACATCCCAAACAAATCTTTCTATTCTTCTTCGTTTAAAAGCAGAGATCGTCCTCCCAAACGTCTTCACTCGCAAATCAAGTAATTAAAAAGTTTCCTATCAATCAAATAATAGGAACGAGAAGCTACCTATCAGTATATTATAACTTTATAACGATTAAATTCTCCATCCTTCAAAACAAGCTATACAGTATCGGTTTGACAGCGGTGAAGACCGGAGTTAAAAAGAAGATGAAGCAATATTGTCACCAGAAATATCTCAATGGTTCATTCATAATGCTGTGTTCAAATTTTTCGTAATACTCTTCTAATTTTAACGACTTCACCGTAAAATCACAAGATAATCTTATGGCTCCTTATCATCCTTGTCGCCCTTACCTTCATAGACTTCAGCTGATCAATTCTTCATGCCTTAAGGAGTATCCCACCCCTAAACATAAAATTTCACCATTCACTTCTTCACTAGAAGTGACTGTGGATGGACGAATTCAATGCGTAGTTACGACATTGTTTGCCACAACTTCCTTGAAATTTGAATCACACATCGTCTGCTTTTCAAGAGAACAGTCTTTCCTCTAGGTCAAAAAAGCAAACTCTTTTACCGCATACAGACAAATCTGCAAACGCGTAGAAGGCATAAATATTTGTTAAAATCAACTCGATGGAAGACGGTAGTGGAATGAATGATAAGTAATAGAACTTCGTGCAGTGTTATGCGAGGCAATTGATATTGATTCCTTAGTCGTATAGTGATGACAAGCCTTAATCTCCGGCATGCTTGTAATCATGCGGTAATATATTTAGTTCTATAAAGTAATGCCAACCAAACACAACAACGAAATATCCACCTACCCTAAAACATCACTGGCTAGATTCGTTGTTGGCTGGAGCATCTAATCATAAGTAAGAATAATTCGTTCTCAGCACCTCGCCTGAAAAGTTTGCTATAGGGAGGACTGTAGTCCCTATTGGTTACATATTCAGTACTAGCTTCGAGCCCGTCAAAAATGACGGTTTGAACGCAATATTCTGGCAGTTCATTTTTTTGCAGTTGGTTAATTATACGGAACTGATATTACATAATGCTAATGACCTTGATTTTGCAATGTTCTACATATTTCATTTGCCGATTACATAGCCATATAGTAGTAACTTCTACTGAATTAATGACGCCGGAAGTAAAGAACCAATGAAATTAAATCAGATTAGGAATCCCAAAAACTTTTGCTATCCATGTAATATCAGTTTTATTACCTGGTCCAGGCACAATTCAGCACGATTAAATATGAAACTACTTTCACCCATTAATTAATATCTTTAGTAACATGGCGCTTATGAAAGCAGTTTAATTGGTTTGTAAAACTCATTTCAGAGTGAATTATGCTGTAACAAAATGTGTCAGTTGCGATTCTGGTAAACTTAACCACAACCTCCACTAATATTGCGTTCGAAAATCATAGCTTCTATTACCCTCATATGAATAATGATGGGTATCACCTATGGTGGTAGTAGGAATTCATTCTGAAAAAGCTTGTAAGAAAAAGAATCATTTTTAATTATACCTTTCGTTATATGAATACGTTACTCTGGTTAGATTATCAGAGCACTTGGTTAGGATCTGACATAAATAAATGCATTTTACGTTAGATGACGGAGACTATAATTTCGAAAACGAATAACTGTTATTTATTTGACTGATACATGTCGCGATTACGTATGTACGATTCTCTGAATTTTTAATAAGCTTCATTGTTTCTTATCGTGTGCCAAAAAATTCTTAGTTTACGGTTTAACCTGGTGCTTACAACTGAGGCAGATAAAATAGCGTAAATAATGAAAACCCTTCTCCTTACATTAATTTCTGCATCTGGTTGTCGTAGATAAATAAAAAGCAATATGTAAATTTAATCGAACGTACTAATTGTAACTTTGTGACATATAATTGCCTGGCATTATTTTTTTCCCCTGCTCTCAGTATTTCTAATATCACTGCTCACTGCTATTTTGCGGCAATAATATCGTTGTTGAATTGCGAGTGTCACATCGTGTATATAGTAAATAGTCATATCTTTGATGATTTAAATCTGATAACAAAGTTATCTTAAATCTCATTTAATAGCTAACACACGTATCAAAAACTAAGGGTAGGGCTATCATATATAATGGTAGTAGGAATTTATTATGGAAAAGTTTATAAGGAGAAACGAATAAGTCATCCTTAATGATATCTTTAGTTATATGAATACGTTACTCTCCTTAGATTATCAGAGTATTTTGTTAGGATTTTAAAATAAGAAAAAATGCATTTCACTTTAGATGATGGGGACTATAATTTTGAAAACGGATAACTGTTATTTATGTGACTAATACATTTCGCATTATGTAACGTTTCTCCTAGTTTTTAATTAACTTCATTGCTTCTTACCTTCTGCTTAAAAAATTCTTAGGTTATGGTTTAACCTAGTCCTCACAACTGATACACACAAAATAGCGTAAATATTTAATCCCCTTCTACTTACATGAATTTCTGCGTCAAACTGATACGGATAAAATAGCGTAAATATTGAATCTCCTTCTCCTTGTATGAATTTCTGCGTCTAGCTGTAAATAAACGAAAAGCAAGACGGTGGTACGAATGTATTATGGTGGTTGATGATTGGCCGTTCTTTAGCCAATAGCTGTAAGAGCTATAGACGACGCACGCAGACGCCACGTTAGCGTTTTATATAATAGGATGGTTGCGTTAGGCAACTGCCTGACACCAATGTCACTTTGGTAGTCGAGCTTCCAGGCGTCATATTTACCAGATTCTAACTTTTCTTGTTGTCAATAACATTAAGCTTACACATGAAAGCAGTGCTGTTAGCTACATTCTTCCATCCTATATAAAAAATTAATTCAAAGAACTGCTATCGTTACTATTGATTAAATTTCGGCTACTTTCCATTTTTTGACTGTTCGATTTTCAGTAACTACTGACCCATTTTTGGGATATATGAGATTGTTAATTTAACCAAAACTGTGACTGAAATTCAATGTGTACTCCATTTCTTGCAATGGAATAGAAAGACTGACTATCTTTTTTTCTTAATCATGGTATTACGTCTCGCCGACGTCATTAAGGGCGGGAAAGGACTAGGGATAAAGAACGGTAAATAATTCGGTGATGACCTTGTGAAGGGAGAATCCCGGCATTCGCCTGGAGCGATTTGGGGAAAGCATGTAAAGCCCAAATCTGGATGGTCGGACGGGGCATTCGAACCAGCGTCCTCCCGAATGCGAGGCCAGAGCATTACCGCACAACGCACTTACCTGTAAACACCAATGTCGAAAGTTCAAAGTTATTCACTACGGTTTTTCATCATGTGATTTTATCTTTATTGCTTTCTGCGCGTTTGCAGATTTGTATATCTTTGTTAACAGAGTTAACTTGTTTGGACTAGGGATAAGACTGTACTCTTGGAAGGCAGAAGTTTTGGTTTTAATGTAGTTTCACTGATTTGGAAAGCTGTGAATCTACATTTTACCTATAACCTGTATCATCAAAAGCTGAGTCCGTCATAAAACGATAGCACACACAGACTAGAGGATAAATATAGAATAAGAAGTGATCTAATAGGATGCTTAAAACTAGAGAGGAAAATACGTTATTGAAACTGGTCCCACGGATATCTGTTGGCTTCCGCTATTCTCCATTATAAATACCATTGCCAATACAAAATTGAATCTTTGCAAAATACACTTATTTGTTTAGTAAGAATATATGCCGATAGGTATGTGATGTGTAGCGCAGAAATGAGAATGTGAGTACACATAAGAGCTTAAATATTAAAGATGAAAACTGCGATCAAGCGTGCTCATAGAGCAGTAGATCAGTTTATGTCTGCAGATATCCCTGTTATACTCTCAATAATAATTTAAGTTAAATAGCGCTCGATAAGGCAGTGATAAGAAAGGGAATATAAACACCGGAATATGACGTAAATACTTATAATTAATACAAGACTCCAAATCAGAGCTTTACTTGAAAACTGTGTAGGACCGAACAAACGAGTGACAAACAATGGAACTGCATGTGTTATTCAACACAGTTATGTCAGTTATTCATATTGGTACTGAGATATGATACGAATGAGATCGAAACATCCGGGGAAAAGCAGGAAGGTAGAGAAGGATTTATAGGTATATATCGATAGTGATGTATGCAGTGATATTAAGGGAAATTTAAGAATAAGGCATCCAACGGGGAACGTAACAACCAGCATAAAATTGCAGTGAATTTCAGAAGGAAGTTCTTATAGTAGAGATTGGAGAGTGAAGTTATAGAGGACATACTAGATTCACTAAACTGAAACATCTTAAGAAATCTCTGCAGATTCAAGTAAGTAGCTAGATTTTTGTTTATATAGTACTACAGCTCTATCCAACTCGATTAACTGATGAAATTTTACTATAGTACGAATAGAAACTAAGTACATAAGCTCCATTCTTTTTTTTGATAATTTCACACTTCTCTACTTTTCTTCTTTCTTATAGTTCATACTTACTTAAATTCTGTGATGATTTAACTGTATCATCAAGCAGCAAACATATGAATCATTTTTAGAATAGCATCATATGTGAATGGGCATACAAAGAAGAAAAATCAATAGTACTGAGAGAAAAATACATCACTTGAATTTACCCTAAATTGTAGAGTCTTGTATTTTAAAATTTTGTTTTTGAAAACAGTGTGATAAATTACTTAGCATGGCATGAATAAACGAGTATCTGTTCGAATAGCTTCCTTCCTTTGGACTCACGGAGGTAACACTTGATGGCTGAAGGCTTATCTGGGTGCTCACACATAATCGAATCAACGTCTATCGGCAACTTTAGAATCTCTTCTCGTTTCCACATTTTTCTTCCAAATAGGTGATCCGATGGAAAATATTTCACCTCGGACATATAATAAAGATGTATAACTGGTCCGTGGATTCTTATAGACGTCGCAAGATTATTGACTGAGTTGGAAAACATTGGACACGGCTCTGCTGAATGTCTCTTAAGGTGGTAGCTGCGGGTGAAGCCTCCATATTGAAAGACGCCAAAATGGCTCATACATTTATTAGAGCGTCCACTGACACAACCTTCCATTCGATAAAAATTAACTTGACAGTAACAGTGTTTAACTACTTCCTGGAAAGAACTATGGCTGGAAATAGTGGACAGTTAACACTTTAAGAAGGTTGTCTGCTAACTATCGTCATACTTGACTCCACGTCATCCAAGCGGCTCACAGATTAACCAAAAAAAAATACTGAAAAAAAATGACGAAGTCTCCATGTTTTGTATAACAGGAAAAAGAAATGGTTAATTTTAATAGTTTGATAGACCTCCTGTTTACTTCTGGCACCACAAGTCCGCTATACAGGGTGTTACAAAAAGGTACGGCCAAACTTTCAGGAAACATTCCTCACACACAAACAAAGAAAATACGCTATATGGACATGTGTCCGGAAACGCTTACTTTCCATGTTAGAGCTCATTTTAGTTTCGTTAGTATGTACTGTACTTCCTCGATTCACCGCTCGTATTGTGGACGGCTGTGATACAATACGCCATTCTCCAGGGCTGCATCAGCGCATCAGGGATTCCATGCGACGGAGGGTGGATGCATGTATCCTCGCTAACGGAGGACATTTTGAACATTTCCTGTAACAAAGTGTTTTGAAGTCACGCTGGTACGTTCTGTTGCTGTGTGTTTCCATTCGATGTTTAATGTGATTTGAAGAGAAGTAATAAAATGAGCTCTAACATGGAAAGTAAGCGTTTCCGGACACATGTATACATAACATATTTTCTTTGTTTGTGTGTGAAGAATGTTTCCTGAAAGTTTGGCCGTACCTTTTTGTAACACCCTGTATACGTTGTTGTTTGTTTACATTTAATATAGTTACTGATAGAAACTAATTACGCTAAAAAATATTTCCTGCAAGGGAACATAGCTGCGCTCAGTTTGCCAATCTTTATAGAAACGTGGCACACTCTCAAGTGGAAAAAAAACAACAACAAAAAAACTCTGTTTAGGCAATGTCGGACAATGCGGCAGTTATTGTAGTGAAAACGTGAATCGTATGTAGTAAACTGAAGTTAAATTAAAGGAAACAATTATAATACTTCCCTTCCTTACTTGACCCAGCCTCTTCAGATTCCGCCTGTGTTGTCCAGTCGCACTTACGTTGCAGATAATCGCGATGCTACTGTGCGTTGGTCATTGGTTCAGGCCCCGCGGTTTGGTGTTATTTTCTTCAGAATTTTGTGCTGTACGCTTTCGCGCCCGACTTTTGTAATGTCACTTATACTTTACCCTCACATATCCAACAATTTAATAAAAACGAGAAAGTTTTGAGTTTTGTCAAATTTACTACCTCGTATCTTTTAGACCTGCCGGCCTCGGTAGCGTAGGGCCTAGAGTGCTAGCTCCGCACTGGGTCGCCGGTTCGAATCCGGCCGCGAGCATGGATGTTAAGTGTTGTGTGTCTGTGTGATTGTCCTGTCCGTCCTGTGGTGTCCATTCTTACAAGATACAATATATAAACACTGGGTGACGACTGATTCACTGGAAGCTATAATATAATCACACTGTGCTGGCTGTATGGCCTCATCTGCCGAAAACAAAACAAACAAACAAACAAAAAATCATCTTTTAGAGCTTTTGAGATACAGACTAGAATCTCAGAACGAGTTATATTACATACCATCCTCTTCTAAACAACACTCAGTTTACTTCGTTCTGGTAATTAGTCTCTGAAATATGGTCCCGTTGGTTACACCTGTCGAATCAGGAAACTCGAAAATCTTGACTTTACTTTGCAAACGCAGCTGCGTTAGATTCATAAACATTCATTCTTCTTTTCTAAAACTAGACCAAGATGGCGTCACTATGCCTTTTTGCAGTCGAGTTATTGAAGTTTGAAATTACTTTGACAGAAACTTTCGATCATTTGAGCAATTGCCTCTACACACCCGACATCGATCTGAAAGACGTTCCTAACTTCCATGTTACTAGTTTCGAGATTGATATTTCTATCGCCGGGATGCTTCCTTTAAAAGGCCATGGCCGAATTCCTTCCCATTCATTGCCTCCCATCCTTTCCCGTCTCTAATGACCTCGCGGTTAAGAGACGTTAAGCAGTTTAAAAAAAAAAAGATATTTCTATCGACAGAACATCGTTGCTGCAGGGCCGCATTTAGGCTCTGTGGGCCCCTAGGCTATACATGTGGTGCGGGCCCCCCCTTGTGGTGCGGGGCCCCCTTTGTGGTGCGGGCCCCCCTTTGTGGTGCGGGCCCCTAGGCTACAGCCTATGCTTAAATGCGGCCCTGCGTTGCTGGTTGTATTAAATTCATAACCAGCATTCCCTCGTTTGTTTTCAGTTCCAGGGAGAGTGGTACGTTGTGTCTCACTACGTGGATACGCCGCAAGCCATGGGCGAGTCGACCTGTCTGCGCAAAACCTACAGCAGCCGCCGACTCGAGACCAACGAGACCAGAATCGAGCTGGCTGTGAAGGCCAAGATGGCTGACGGCAGCGAGAAGATGGCGGAGGCCAAGTGTGTCTCTGGAGGTCGCCCGGGCAAGGGAGGCTCCGTGGGACAGTGCGTCGGCCGCAAGGCAGGCATGGAGAAGTGGGGACGTGAGTATACCTGCTCTGCACAACTCTACTTACTTTGGACTTACAGGTTATTACAGCATCTTGCTGGCCAACCAATGACTGCCAAAACAGCTGTGGTCCGTCATGGTAATGCTGTAGCATGTCATCGTTTGTTATATCGCTGTATTTTAAAAGCACGTCGACAGCGAAACTCTCTGCTGAGGAAACCCGCTGTGTACTTTTTACTCGTAGTAGAAGTATTTTACCTGCGCCCCATCTTACCTTGAGGAACACCGTTTTAACTTTCACCGATAGTGTTCGTTTTCTGGGCCTCATTTTAGACACAACGCTCAGCTGGCTGCCACATATTAATGATGTGAGAGCCAGGGCCTTGAAGGCTCTGAATGTTTTAAAATGTCTGTGTGGCAGGTCGTGGGGCACTGACCGCTCCTGCCTGCTACAGTTCTATAGAGCCTTTGTACGGTCGCGTCTCCAGTATGGATGCATTGTGTACGGTTCGGCACGGCACAGTTATCTTCGGATACTAGATAGTGTCCACTATGCAGGAATCCGGCTCGCCACGGGTGCCTATCGCACCAGTCCGATATCCAGCATTTGTGCTGAGTCTGGCGAGCCACCGCTTTCCATCCGGCGGCATCTCCTCATGGTGCGACACTATATACATATTGCCACAACTCCTGGTAGTCCCGTGCACGACGTAGTGATGACACCTAACTTCGAACGGATATATGCTAATCGCCGCAGAGCGACACATACCGTTTAACCACCATACAAAGGCTATTTCAGAAGAGTATGGGTTTGAGTTGCCCTCCTTTTATCACCAGGGTTGGAGTAAATCTCCTCCCTGGCTTTTAAAGAGGCCCAGAACGATTTTAGAAATGTCAAGGTTCAACAAGCTGTTTACCGCCGACAGTGTTATTACCAGAACGGTAGTTGAATTAATTTTATCCCGCATTGACATTAGTTGTTTAAGCTAGGGCGTCGTCACGCACTAAATCACAAAAACAAAAACAACAACAACAACAGCGACACTACTGTTGTTTTTCTATAAATACTTCCAGAGAATTCTTGCATAGCTCCCTACTGCAAGTTATGGCCGATTTCATTTATGTTCGTTGGTGATAGTGGGTCCAGTTTGTTGCGACACCATAATGGTGCACGGGATTAGCTGGTTCAAGTCATGGTGATGGAGAAAATTTCATCATTAGGACTTGGCCGCCAGGGTAGGAGGTACACAATTCGTAGTCACCAGATTGTGCACCAAAGCCCTCTGCAGTGTGTATAGTGCGAGGGCATACAACACTGTTGATGTGATCCGTCCAACTTTAAGTTGCGTTCCCATGACGTCTTGTAACGGAGGCTGCACGCCGAAGTATAGGGATGAGCGCGCGCCGCAGGTTAGCCCTCGCTACCTCGCCACCACCTCCTCACCACGTTGCCTAGTGTCGTTTGGCACAGAGCACTTTACAGCAACAGAAGGGGTGCGCACCTCTGCTGCAAACCGATGGCAACAGCGCACCACTACACACGCCTGTGATGTTTACCGACATAGAGTGGGTAGCTGCGTCTCATCCCCGCTAGCAGAGGCGGCCCCGTTCCTACGGCGTATTGTTCGCTATCTGTTCCGGGAGGCCTCTGTTAAGAGACGTCTTGGGAACGCGGCTTAATGGGGATGTTAAAGCCTGGCGGTCTCCTCGGGAAGAGTAGGCTTGAATGGGTCGGCATCATGTTTCGCCCTCTTCCTTATCCTGTCTTTCATTCAATCACAACACAAACTTCACATTACACTGAACTTACAGACGACAGCCATCGACACAACAAATATGGAAACACACTTCTACTACTGTGGAAGACTAGTGGAAATCAAACGAGTTCAAATTCCCGGTAAGAAAGTACCCACCACAACCTAACGGTTGAGGAGGGGAAAAAAAGAAGTTAAAAATTGGTCACTGGGCACAGATGTTGTCAAAATGTAAGAAATAGAGAATACACTACCGGATAGCGACGTATATGTGGGTAAAATGAACGAAAACCAAACACTACAAATTCCCTTAGAATAGGCATATTGGTACAGGCAACTGATAAGGATGTTCAACTCTCTCCTTTTATTTTCTTTGAAACAACAGTTAAAGATCATACTTTAACAATGTGCTTCTTCTCGGTATATATATTATCTCATGTGCTTTGTCATAGATCATTTTAACCTGCTTACTTCTAATTCACAAGTACACAATTTCAGTACAAGAAACAGAAATAACTTGCACAAAACACAAACATCTCCGTCATTAGTACAAAGAGGAGTTAATTATGCTGGTATACATCTGTTTAATAAACTTCCCAAGAGTATAAAACAGTTTGCAGATAATAAAGATATATTTTAAGAAACACTGAGAAAATATCTTATTGGCAACTCGTTCTAATCCATTCAAGAATTTGAACTAAGTAATTAATTGTATTCAATATGATTTTTGCAAAATTCAGTTGTAAAAATTAATGTTTATTTTATTATTTTTGTATTTGTAACGTATAATTGTTTTTACTATGTTTATGACTCATATTGTATGTATGTGTATTAAGCATGACATGTTTCACATCCCAGAGGTCCTTCCTCAGCAGGGATCCATGAAACAAGATTGATAAATAAAAGTAAATAAATAATAAATTTCTTTCCTTTAGCAAAATGCTGCAACTATCTTGTGTCACAACACCGTTTTTGACAGATCTGTTTGTAACACGTTTCCAGTTCCTTCCCTTTTATGTTGTGAAATTCTCTTCTCTCTTTCAAACTTTCTCATATTCTGTTCAGCTATCTGCACCTTGGTCGTTCTCCCAGGCTCATTCACACTATAGTCAGTTCACTCCGAATTGACGGTTCAAGGTCACATTCCGACTGTCTCACCTCATCTCCTCCTGTTATCTACACTTCTGATACGGCTGCTGTCTTGGTACGCCGACACGTCTACAGACGACTGCGGGTGCGCGACCGTATCAAAGTAAAAGTAATGTGGTCAGGTATCGAACTGCAGACATGTAACACCCCAAAATATCTGGGAGTGACGCTGGACAGAACCCTCACATATAAGAAGCACTGCATGAATTGCAAAATGAAGATCTCAACAAGAAATAACTTACTGCGCGAATTAGTTGGATCACAGTGGGGCAGTCAACCACAAACTATACGTACATCGGCAATGGCCCTTTGTTATTCCGTTGCAGAATATGCATGCCCAGTTTGGTACTCATCATCTCATACCAAACAGGTGGATGTAGCCCTCAATAACACCTGTTGGCTAGTGACAGGTTGCTTAAAGCCTACCCCAGTTGATAGGCTTTACCAGCTATCGGGCATTGCACCTCCCAGTATCCGGAGAGAAGTGGCTGCGAACAAGGAGAGGACGAAAGTAGAACGGAAAAGCGCTCATCCACTGCACGGCCATATACCACCAGCACAGAGACTCAAATCCAGGAAAAGCTTCTTCATAACATCACGGGAACTAATTGGGTCACCTGAAAAGGCAAGAGTACAGTTATGGAAAATGAGGGTTCCCAACATCTCGGGACCACTGACAGTTGCAGAGCGCTTGCCACCTGGTCGTGAAGAAGACTGGAACGTCTGGCGGTCTTTAAATCGATTGCGAACAGGAGTGGGCAGGTCCAAGGAAAACCTAACGAGATGGGGTTATACTGATACTATCAGTATTAAATGCGAAAGTGGAGAAGACCAAACTATGAATCATATGCTCGAGTGCTCTATGTGCCCATCATCCTGCAACAACGAAGACCTGTTTCAAGCAACACACAATGCGATTGAGGTTGCGAAGTACTGGGCCAAGTGTGTTTAAAGTTGTTGATTTACAAAATGTATTTAACTGTGTATTTTGATGTTTTTGATACGAGAATAATAATAATAACGGTACAGCGGAGGGGAGACGAAGGTGAATGACCTTGAGTCGCCTATTCAGAGTGAACAGACTATATTTTGAGAATAATCTTTTGATACGTAATTTTTTTTACTATTATTCACTCGCTCTATGTCTTTTGTGTGTCTGACCTAATGAACACGCTGACCCTGTGCTGTTGCAGCGGTGATGCAGTACGCCGTGCTCTCCTCCGACTACGAGAACTTCGCCATCGTGCAGGCCTGTGGACTGATATACATGGAGAAGGACGACTCTTTCAAGAAGGTCAACATCATCGACATCCTCTCGCGAACGCCCACGATGCCCGCCGAATCGCTCAAACTGCTCAAGGCGGTCGCCAGCAACGACGACGCGGACTTCGACAGCTTCAAGGACGTCGACAACAGCGCCTGCTAGGTCGTCGCTGCCTAACTCCCCACCTTCTGTCTTTCAGCTGTCACATTGCCGCAAATAAAGTAATGTGCAAGCTAACAACACTGTTTTCAATTATTTAAGATCCATTCTCCCATGACATTCCTATTCTCTTTCATTTGTTACATTATTGAACGTATTATGTCTGTTTTTTTCTCTTGTGTGTTCTACAGGAGAAAAGACGTATTTTAATGTTTACAAACGACTATTTGTACCAGTTTTTCGATAATTTGACAAACGAAATATACATGCGGTTTATTAACAGATCGGGAAGATTTTTGCAAGAAAGAAGAAATACAAAGAGAATAATGTACTGGTGTTATTTTTCTATTCACGCGAACAAGGGAAACGTTTCCTGTGACTACTACAAATGTATTTGCCTGTAGGTTACACCATTTCTTATCAAAATATTCTTCCGGAAAATTTTGGGTGGCATTGTGATGAAATTTTGTTGTATCTACAACAGGTGACCTTGGAGGAACTATTTTTTCCTTGACCTGCTACACAGTTTTCATCTTAACACAGAAAATTGTGAAAAAAACTATTATGGCCACCTTAAATAACATAAATAACTGATTAAAAGTTGATAACTAAGCAGCTTATCTACACACATATTTAGTTAAGGAACTAATATCAGCTAGAATTATTTACGCCATATATGTATGTACTTATACATCGCATAGGTATCTGGAAGTACTTTTGGATCTCATTTCATTTTTTATACCAAATTTGTAATACCTTCTCCCTGTTCTTTAGTTCGATACCCCAAGATAAAAAAATGAACATTAAAATTAATGATGAAGTATAAAACCTCATAGATTCAGCATAAATCTATCGGTATTTTCTAATTTATTCCGTATGTGTATGAGAACATTTATTAATATAAGCTGTAGATAATATCGCCCTACTGTTTCTAATTTTCTGTTAGTTATATTGTTCGAAGAAATTGGATTTGTTGCTATTGTCAGAAGAGTGGAAATTTTGATTAATCTTGTATCCTATGCTTGAACTATAATTCCATTTTCCTGTTTACATGGCTATTTAAACGATGTCGGAGTTATCCAGTTATTTATTGTTAGGGTGCGTTCATTTGGAAAACTGAAATCTGGATGGAGTGACAGGGATTTGAACCCGCATTCTCAAAACCCCCATGCCAGGCAGCAGAGAATGAAAATATAAAAAGCTTAACAGCTGTTTTTCTTAAAGATAATTGCGCGGCACTAAACTTATCAGATTTTGTATGTATTTCTATCAGTTTTAAACTGATTGCTAAGTACGTACACAAGAACATTATTCTTATATAAAAAATCACATTGCTGGTATCCTGTTTCTTCGTAGAAGGCTGACTTAATTCCCTACTTTACTCATTGATCAATATCTTATTGAAACGGAATCACCTGTATGTTTCTTTAGCGTACTATTTGCAGAACTGAAAGAATTGATCCATACGGTCACGTATATCAACTGTTTTGTTGCTTACATGTCAGCCATCTTTCAGCGGCTTACATCACACGATTCTCTGATGAAAGCCACAGAAAGATGGCTGAAATTAACGCATATCAACCCGCGTATACGTAATCACGTTTTCAACTGTTCCTCATTCCAAGTTTTCTCTTTTTATATATTCAACAGGAAGTGATAAAGGCCTGGGAATGTTAAGAGATACAATTATTCACCACACGAAAAAGTTTACATTAAATAAACAGTTGATTCATATGTTCATACATTAAATTTTATTCACGTATTTCTACAGCTTTCTGAGTGCATTTGAAATAAATATGTCATAACAAAACACATTGTTTGTGGAAGTGACGTACTCCAAAGCAACGACTGACATGATGGTTATCTTAAATGCTTAGGAACAAAGGGAAACAATCATCATTGATCTTAAAACACAAAATATTAGATCTTGTAATTAAAGTTTATTTTGCCTGAGCTTTAGTATGTAGCTGATGAGTTACAAGTACTTGGTGCCGTAACCATATTTATGTCATAATGTCGTGTCTTATAATCATGAGTGCAGACAAGACTTCCTTACGCTGAGGATATGAAGCTAATCGCCGCAACTGCTCCAATGAAGGATCACTGATGATTGTACTTGAGTTGTGGCACCATATGGATCTCAACAGGTCGATATTGATTCTGTATGTGATGTTCAAATTAGTTTCGAGAAGTTGCGACCAATCCACCATCAATTTTAGCTTGCAATTACTAGTCAGTGTAAGACTGGGACAGTAGCTCAAATATCCACGGATGCGAATTGCCTTCACTAAGCCTTCTTCACTTTTTTTAATCATTTTTAATGAAGGTATTAAATTTTTAATATCAAGACAAAGCTAATTTTAAGGGATCAGTAATTTATTGATATGAGCTGCCACATACAATAATTAAACTGAGTAAAAGTTTCAGAAATTTGTATATCTTTTACCGTACAGTTGAAGTACTCAGAATAAAATGATATTTCATTGGGTGAAATGAGAGTTCTTAAAATTTGCATCGAACGTTTCATTTCCAAGGATGACTTAGTCATTATCATGATTCAACTACATAATATCCTCGGGTTGTGTTTTTTTAATGTTAGATTCCATTTCGCTTAACAATGGTAATACAAATACTTAACTAGATTTTTTTCTTTAAGAACTCTTACAATGGCTTTCAGTAAATCTTAATTCTACTTCAGAGGTAGACACACATGCACATACATAAGCATGGTTTATTAATGTTAATAAATAAGTTTATTAATTTTAATAATATAGTAGGATAAAAATTCTCTTCTAATACCTTACCAATGACACAAGGCGTATACTGCTGGTGAGGCCTGGAGAGATATTGGTGTAGGTATGAAAAGTAGTGCATGGAAGGGAAAAGATTACCATGACCACAAGCTGGCACCGGATTTCAGGCAAAAGGGTGTGGGAAGATTCTCTTTTTTTAGGTAAGGGTGTCAGGGATTGGAATAAGTTACCAAGGGAAATGATGAATAATTTACCAAAAACGTTGAAAGAATTTAAAGTTAAAATTTGTAGAGGGCAAGTGTAGGTGGGTGCAGTAAAAGGGGGAGATGCGTGTTTAGGGAAATTGCCACCGGAGCCTGTGCTCCATTGCAATTAAATTAAATTAAATGACCAAATATTGTGGTAGACGTCGAAAAGTTTGTTAGAAAATAATGCTAGTCATTTCAAAGACTAATTTTAGGGATTTGTCAAAAATAATAGCATAAATTTTAAATTCTCTTGCGGTTACAGTAAAACAGTTTACAGTATTTTAGATACCATTACATTCAAACACAAATTTTAGTTTTTCCTGAGGTGGTAATAACTAAAAGTCTTGTAGATGTTCATCTAAAAACTGTTCATTACGTAAGTTAAAAATCAATAAAAATAATTTGGATATTATGACAAACCCAGCATATTTAGTAATACACCACATAGAATTAATTTGATTTTTCCAAAAATTTAGACATGCTGCCAAGGAATTATTCGATCCTCGTATTTCATTCACACGGCAATCACAGGTTGCCATTTTCCTCGGTGTTTGTTTAAGTATCAAAACAAACAACATTTATTGTGATGACTTATTGTGAACACTTGGTTTCACTTTAGCGAAGAACTGCATAAACGTTTTGACATTTTCTTCGTACTCTGAAAAGATCAGCTCGAAATTTGGTATTGTCGCTTTCACGTTGGCTGTCCACCTCTCAATATTTGGATATTTCGTAACATCAATGCCAGCCTCTGGAACAAACTGACAACCAAACAAAAGTGAAGGAAAACTATAAACTGAACACTTATGTGATAAAACATCGGCAACACTGCTATCACAGGCATTACCAGTACAATTTGAGTATCAATTTACCTCCTAAAACATGGAAAGCTTATTTCTTATCTAAACTCCAATGATCTACTATAAGCCACAACGCAAAGAAACCATAATTTTAATGAATAAAATCTTCTTGGGTATTATCCGAGTTAGTCCATCGATAAAACACGATTATTCGGCGGTTACATACTCTGCCGCCATTGCCAAGTGACTGTCACTTGAAAATGGCGGCAGAGTATGTAACCGCCGAAAAATCGTGTTTTACTGTTGGACTGACATGGTTTATTCATTTTCAACGCTGAGAAAACCTTCAGTCTTTTATTATTTTAATTTGATTAAATCGGTTTTTCTATATTAGAATTAGAGTAGACGATTACCCTAGGGAATGTTTACATCCTCCACGGCAACGTCTGGGGTTATTTCCCGTTGTCTTCTCCAGTGTGCTAGTGTTTGTAAATGTTGTAACTATAGATGTTTGTGATAGTGTGTGTCTTAGGTGAAGAGTGTTTGTTTTCTGGATGAAAGATTAAAGAAAGGAGAGAGTAAACCCGGTGACGGCCCATTCTGGGCTACTTTTCCGATAGACACCTGGGGCCGCCAGACTTAACGTCCCCATTCGGCAGACAAATCACTGTCTCCAGTGTCGTAAGCCTCACTCATTCACCCAGCGTGATGGGTGAGTGGTTAACGCTCTCGCCTCTCATTCGCGAGGACACCGGTTCGAATGCCCGTCCGGGCATCCGGAATTGGGTTTTCCATTGTTTCCCCAAATCATTCCAGGCGAATGCCCGGACGATTCCTTCAAAAGGCCATGGCTGAATGCCTTCCCGATTCTTGTCCCCAGTCCCGTCCCACCTATAATTACCTTGACGTCGGCGAGGCGTAAAACCATAAGTAAAATTAATAAATAAAAACATTAAAAAAGTTGTCTCTCTCAGTACGCACTACGGAGAGATTTGGTATTTAACCTAGGACTTGGCAAACAATGTGGAGATTAGGCACTGTGCGTCACCTCATCTACCTTCTTCTAATCTCCAGGATTCGAACCATTTATCCCCGTGTCAGAGCCGGACACCATCATAGATTAGAACAGACTCTTAAACATGAAAATTGTTGTTTGAACCAAGTCTTTCCCAGCGAATCAATGAGGAGTGATTGCTGTATGAGAAAATAGATTTTTCATTTTTCTCAAAATAATATCCTACTCCATTTTCTTTACACATAAACCGACCAACAAATTTTGTGTTAAAATTTCCTTCAAAATATAAAGCTCATGTGGAAATAAATGAAAATGTGTGAATACCTTTTCTTTAATTTGTTTTTTGACGTGTTTCGTAAAACGCTAATAAAATTATGGTAAGCAATAATGGGGCCCAGTAGGTTGGTGTATGCGTGGTAGGGTTTTTGGTACTTCGATACAAAAATTTCCTTACGAACACCTTTATACAGCTGTATCGTCAGTTTCACAATTCATAAACTGCGATGGAACTTACATTGCAAGCCTCGACTGTCACTATCAGAGAGTAGTCGGCAACTGTAATGCTGTCTCCAGCCACCCACTGTTTGTCCTCTAAGATGCTGTCGAGAACATTCAGGCCATCTTCCAGTCTCCTTTTCTTTGACGGATCTGCTTCTTTACCGGTGAAAAAAGTGTCCTGCAATTAAAACAGACTCTGACTAACATGCCACACCGTAACCTCAAATTTTTTAAGGCTACCTTAAATTAAGAACACTTATCTGATAACGGCGGCTGTTACATTTATTTATAAACTTCCTGCACGATGTAAAAAGATACTCAGAACCAATTAATTCAAAAGTGTAAGGATAATAAAAAAAATGTGATTTGACCTATTAGTGAAACAAATAATGTAAAATATTTCAAGTCTCATTAAGCTTATACAAGTTAATGCTAACGTCTCTAGTGGTTCGAGAAGCTAAGAAACAAGAAGCTAGCTGATGTGCTTAAATGTTAGGGGTCATCCATAAAATATATCTAACGCTAATCGGGGGATGGGGGAGGGAGAGGGACGCAGTGGAGAGTACAAAGTGTGACACAACGTGGAAAGGAAGGGAGTGGGAAAAAGAACAGTGTAATTTGTGTGACGCTAACGGTTGAAACGTATCAAGAAGTTGGCTTTACACAATCGTTTTTTATGAAGGTGATGAAGGGACTGATATTACTAACACAAAATATTCCATATTAATCTCCATCTCATTTCTAACACTCTTCCTCATCGAAATAATAAATTAGTATATCTTTTTATATTTTGTATAACTTCTTTCATGTTATAATTTCATGCATTAATAAATCTTACAAAGAAATAAAATGTATTATCTATATTAAATGAAACCCTGGTAATGTTCTTTCGACCGATAATACACAATCATATACATGTTCGCATGAAATTAATAGAATCCAAATTGTGTTTCATCAATCGACTAGATTTCACTTATGTCCTGCACCAAATTCATGTTAATATATTTCAAATGATAGTGCCTCCGTTTTTATGAAGATTAAATTTGATAAGATATTAGAATTTATTCCAATCATATTAAGAAGATTTTTAAAATAACAGTAAGTAAACCATTATTTAAGAACTCAATCCAAACCAACTTTATAACACATTCACCCACGGGGAGCCCGGCAACTAGATGGATATTTCGAAATCGATCTCTGACTTCATTTTCCGGTTTCATTCTATCATCTAAAATTCCTGGAACTATTCTTGATTTTGTAATCTTTATATTTGACTTCAATTGTAACCGACTTAATGAACATACGTGATAAGGCAATCATTGATTGCCGTGTAATTTTTAGTTTTAAAGTAGATTCACAATAAACGACGAGCCAAGAACTGAAAATAAGAGAGAAGCTGAAAGTTAAAACGAAATAAAAGGAGAAATAAAAACAAATGCAGAGTAATCAGCGACAGATCTATGAAATATCCTAGTCGGGGCAAAAACTTGAGATTTGCGCCCTTCCTAACATGATTTTTCCACCCCTTTAATCATGATTTTGTCGCCCCCCTGTAATTGCCGCCCGGAGCAAGTTCCTCGGTATGCCCCCTCCGGCAATGAGAATGATAATGGATGACCTTCAAATTAGGGACATTTATACAGTTAGAGTGATATGAGACCACAGGAAGTGGTAAGCGAATATACACCAACGGGCTGAAAAGTCATGGGTGGCCAAAGAATACAGGGCAGTAATTCCCAACAAGGCTAAATTAGAGTAAGTTTCATACAACACCGTGCAAATTTGTTATTATAAACTTATTACAGAAGAATAAGTAAATGATTAATATGTTTACGTTTCCACTATTCCTCATTTTCATTTTTCTGGTTATATCTTTTCTGGGAGTTTAAGAGACTATAGTTTGGAGAAAAAATATACAGATTAAAACTATTGTGATAGCTCCTAGATCAACTAAAAAGTGTTGCAACTCACTATATACCGCAGGACTTTGTTGTACAAGTCTTGATCGAAGAAAAGCTTCTGGTCCACCAAAACTCGTTTCAGTAAATCATTTGGATATAAGGAACCATCTTTGCCATATTTGGTAGCCAAATACATGATAATGGCACGACTGCAAGAGAACAATTAGTCTTATTTTACTTTGCTGAACTACATGACGTAGATACTCTTATAAATACCCGCGGTATAAAATAATGCACTGAATCACTTTTTTTTAAAAAATGATAATGGTAATTTCATGTACCGTTAATGACCTACATTACCTGGAATATGCCTATTACAACTTAGCCTAAACCAAAAATCTTTTGTGATACAAGAGTCCTGCAACTTAACGTAGACACAGAACCACGAAGACTTCTTGGCGATATGCAAATACAAAAAAATCTATTTTCTCTAGTAACAGGAAATAGGTTAAACGCTTTATACTTGTAATACGAAGTTGGTTATGAAGGACCCAGCTGCTGCAAAAATGATGTGAAATGACTTCAAATGACACTAAAATTTTGAGCTTCGTCTATTTATAAATGTATCTACCTATAGTTCAACCACAAGAGAGGTGGCATGTGCGACTATTAAAACCATGTTGCCATGTCGAAAGACTACACGAAGTTATTTTCGCTTTGTTACGACATTCTCTGAATCTGTTTACCACAGCAAAAAGAAATAATGTATATATAGTATCACCTATGATGGAAGTATACGAATATATTTTTCAGTTATTACAAACGAATTACCAGGTATTCCCAACATTCGAAATAATTATCTAAAATCTGTTGGGGCATGTCAAGATAATCGGTATTAATTGTGAAATGATTCTTTTTCGTATTCTTACCTTTCAGTTATAACTAATCCATCGTCGTCAACTACAGGCACTGTATGTTGCTTATTCATCTGCAGAGAAAGAAACCAGAATCTCTTTAAACCATTACTTTAGAAATAATTATGTTACTTTTTAGAGAAAACAGGTTGTATTTGTCTTATTATTAAAATTTTAGTATAGTCTGTCCTGTACTTAAGAACAGAAATTATACATGCTGCACTAACCAGACATTGCGATTGTTGCTAAAGAAAACAGATCTCCTCTAAAGGTTAGGTTATTTTTACTTGGAAAGAGATTAAACATTTGAAGTGTGTTACATGAGTTTTTCATACCTCGAAGTGATTTTTTTCTTCCACTCACGCATATAACGTTAGCCTATCAGTATGGATTAATGTAATGAAATCTCGTTGGAAATACAATTGCTTTCTAAGATAAACACGACAGTATCCTGGAACCCATATTTCCTACTACTTTGGCATGACACCATGCTATTCTGGATGATCCGGAAGCTAGAGATGCCCAAGAAAATACAATTCCACTGAGGACAGCTGTACTTCGTTTTGAAGAAATACTTCCAACTGTAGCTGAACATCTGAGACTAATATTGACTAGACATTCAGTTTAGGGACGTAACGGATACAAGTGCCGAACTTTCGTGTGAAATCCTACATCCGCTTCCGCGTTCATATCCTCAATTTTTAATGCGAATGTATAGCGGATGTTTTGTTCATATTGCAATATATATTATTCTCTTCTCTTTCTACGAGATTCTGCCCATCGTCGTTTAGCTAATGTGGTGAGACATAGAACCACATTAACATGAGGTATGTGGGTAACGAAACAAGGCTCGCATTACGCTGGCTTAGAAGGACATTCTCTAGGACAGGCGTAAGCGAATTCAAGTGCATTACGGCGAATTCTCCATTCAGGCTGGAAGAAAGACGAAACACAAGGGGACTTGCCAGTTTGTAAAGGCAGATTTACGACCTTTCACTGCTCAGTATGGGGTCGGCCGCAGTTCGGTGCATGGACAGCGTTGACGGGTGAGATATATATCGCGTGACCAATGCAGATACGTGATAACGTCAAGACACGCCAAATTAGAGATTCTGTGTGTGCTCACTGCGTGAAAATAGTAAAACCGAGTGGACACGAAAGAAATACGACAGTTTCCGAAAAAATCCTCCAACCCCGTCAAAGGAATAGTGTGTTGAACCTGAGTGCTTGGAGGGGCGAATGTTTTGCCAATAGCATTTAGTTTATAGAATAGTTCTTATTTTTTTTTTTTTTTTTTTTTTTGTATAATCTTGTTTCATGTCCGCCAATGAGGAGAGAGGCAGGAACGTCTACATCGGTGGTGCGTGATGCTCTTCGTGTTCTTTTGGGTCTGACTGGTTCGTGTTCATTTGTGCTGGCGCACAAGAACGACCCAGAAAGCCGACAGCATATCATGCGATCGGTTGTATCTTCATTTTGAGTCACAAGGTGACAGATAAATTCAGTGTGGGGTCGGAGTTTGCTGATTACATCAATGCCGGACAGACGGTAAAAAGACAAACATTGCACCAGTTAATAATATTGTGTTTGCACTTTAAACCTCCGTGGTTGCCCAAATAACGCTCTGAGTGGAGAAGTCCGCACGATAAGAATTCTCACTCTCCGATATATAAACTGAGAGATTAGCCGTGGCATTTTTACTAAATTGAATTCAGTAGTTTCTTTGATTGAAACGAAGGACATTAGCATTTAGCAAATAATCTCATTACGTGTCCTGCCGAAAACTGTAGACTGTTAATGTGTTAATGAAAATCTGAACGGATATTTTGTTATTTTGTATTACTTAATTTTAATGGCCATTAATGTAGGACAAAGGTGTTGTGTGTGAATAATTTTTGATTGTTTATAATTATTAAAGTTAAATCACCTTATGTCTGTTGGCCTTCACTCAAAGAATATATGGTCAGGTTATGACTTTCTCATTCTTATTAGTGATCAATAAATCATTTTGAGCACCCTTTTCAATCCACAATATAAATACTCATATACTTTTGGTAAATTTAAAATAAATATGAATTACCATTTATAACGGCGGTATACCGTACCCGCTTCACTAACAACAACCTGTTTGTTTTCTTCTTACGCTCTTGCAATAACAGTAACAATGAACTGAACGCTGTTATTACCTAAGCGACGAATTTAGAAGTTTGAACTTGCATGTGGAGCAAAGCGGACTATTCACAGTCCAACTTATTGGACATTCGCGTAGAACTACCGTAGGATGCGCTCACCCATGCACGCTACTAGAAGGGGTCCAAAAATGTTCCAAGCAATCTTTCCACTCGTACTTTCTCGCCGCACAATAGTGTCCTTATCGCACACTCGCTGGATGTTTCCTCCAATCATGACCAACGCCATAGTTTGCTTGACGACATGGACCCGTGTTAATTGTCTAGTAGTCCAACAACATCCAACACATCATATGTGCAGTCCTGTAACGCCATTCACGTCCTAACAAAATCCCTTTATCGGAAAATTGGATCATCGTAGGTCCTACAGGTTGGACTGTGAATGCGCCACTATAGCGGTGGAAAGGCGGGTGGCGGGCACGGAAAATTGCGGTGGCGTGGCCTAGTGCTTGACGCTTGAATTAGTTGAGCTGCCAACTCCTCATAGTTCATATGACAAAGACTGTTTTTAGATGCATGTGCAGTTATGTCAATAATTAATTCACTTGTGAACTCATCCCACGTTTTTTGTTGTTGAAAGACGAGGCAAAAAAATACATCAATAAAGCAGTATTTATATGGAAATCGACTTTACTTATGAAAAAATGTCGAATTTTATTTTAAATTTATTTTTGATAAAATATGAAAATCTAAATAATTAAAAGTTTATTTTTCCACATCCGCTTCCGCAAAACATCCGCATCCGCAAAGATGACTTCCGTTACAACCCTAATTCAGACTACCGAGTGAGTATAAACCAGAACTAAAGTGCGGGAGATTTTTAACAGAATGTAGTAATACAGACATATTTCAGCTTTATTGATATAATATAGACAAACTGGGGTGTAAGGTTTTGGGAGAGACAATACTAGTCTTTTCCAACCAAATGTCAACCTCTCCTTCACGTGGTGCACCCTGTTTGCACGGACGAGGCTCTGGCGACTGAAAGATTCCCGGTATAAGGAGTCACCCACTGCTTGCCAACGGCCTCTGAAAAGAGGGCGGAAGAGCGGGGAGCGGTTCAGGGCACCCTCTTGCCCTTGGGGTTGGAAACGGCCCCTAAAGTCGGATGAATCAGAAATGATCAACGGCATGGGGATGCAGAAGGCAACGGGAAACCACTGCATTAAAGACCCAAAGGGTATCCCGAGGACATGTAATCCTCTCAAATTACATATATCATGATGGCTTCTTCCTGGGTAAAATATTCCGGAGGTAAAATAGTCCCCCAATCGGATCTGCGGGTGGGGACTGCTCAGGGAGGAGTCATCAGAATGGATAGAAACATTCTACGAGTCGGAGCGTGGAATGTTAGAAGTCTGAATAGGGCAATTAGGTTAGAAAACTTAAAAAGGGAGATGGAACAACTTAAGTTAGATGTTGTTGGGATTAGTGAGATTAAATGGAAGGACGCACAGGATTACTGGTCTGGGGAACACAGGATAATTAGCACACAAGCTGTCAATGGAGTCACTCCTGTAGGATTTGTAATGAACAAGAAAGTAAGGAAACGGGTTAGTTATTATGAACAGTTTAGTGACAGGATTATTTTGATGAGGTTAGAAACTAAGCCCGTCCCAACCACTTAAGTACAAGTATATATGCCAACGTCACAGGAAGATGACGAAGAAATAGAAAAAATATACGCTGAAATTGAAGAATTAATCCAATATGCGAAAGGGGAGGAAAATCTAATAATCATGGGTGATTGGAATGCAATAGTGGGAGAAGTAAAAGAGGGAAATGCTATAGGAAGTTTTGGTCTAGGAGAAAGAAATCAGCGAGGAAGCAGGTTGCTAGAATTTTGTGAAAGATATAAGCTAGTAGTGGCGAACACACTGTTTAAGAACCATGCAAGAAGAACATACACCTGGAAACGTCCTGGGGATACAGGCAGATATCAGCTAGATTATATCATGGTCAAACAGAGATTCAGGAATCAAGTTCTAGACTGTAAAGCGTACCCAGGAGCAGACATAGACTCGGACCATAATTTGATAGTAATGAAGTGCAGGCTGAAATTCAAGCGAATAAGGAAGCAGCATAAGCAGAACAGACTGGCAGTGAATAAGCTGAAACAATCTAGCACAAGAGAAAAATTTGCAGAAATGGCAGACTTACGTCTAAGAAGTAACTGTGAAAGGAGCTCAACCGAGGACGAATGGAATGCATTAAAGACTGAAATAATGAAAGCTGGCAAAGAAACATTAGGCTTTAGGGAACAAACTGCCCGAAAACCTTGGATCACAGAAGAAATTTTGGAGCTGATGGATCAGAGGAGAAGGTACAAAAATGCTCAGGATGAAGCAAGAAGAGATCAGTACAGGCAATTTAGAAATCAAATAAATAGGAAATGCAAAATAGCAAAAGAAAAATGGCTACAAGAAAAGTGTGAAGAAGTAGAAAAGGAAATGGTCGTAGGAAAA
>JARYHS010008074.1:62161987-62343281 GCA_031002005.1 Vandiemenella viatica
AGATACTCATTGTAGATTATGAAATTTGAAGGCAAAGAGCAAGCGTGGTGTGTAAGTGGTAACGGTCTGACCCGCTTCGGGAGAACGTAGGTTCGAATCTCCATCCAACCATCCAGATTTGGATTTTCCATGGTTTCCAAAATCACCCCAATCAAATGCTAGATCGTTGCTTAAGATTAATCTGGGAATTAATTTTTAATGATCGTTTTTTCTTCACCTCTGTAACGCCTTTTCACATCATAACCTGTACTGGTATTGCAGCATGCGGGTCGAATAATCACTATAACAGTTCGTAAGTAAAAGTCAGTTACGGCCCATGACCAGAAAATAAAAATCAGAACGGTGTCCGATATTCATTCCAGTGGTTAATGTTTTGAAGAAACAGATGTCATTGACTTTCGGAAATGTAGTTTTACTTGATATGAGAAGAACGTATAGATCGTGCGTCAGCAATTTGACATATTAGGCTTTTATATTAACTAATTATAAAAATTAATTTTAATTGATACCTTCCAGTTTTTTTTATTAGAAAGGGAGGCTTTAAGGCTATTCTACGTCAAAGTCATTATAGCCGGAGATCGGAGGTAAGGAACTGGAAGGAATTCGATCATGGCCTTTTGAAGGAACCATACCGTCATTCGCCAGGGGAAATCTAATATTGATGGTCGGTCGGCGATTCGAACCCAAGTCCTGCCGAATGCGAGGCGAGAGTGTTATCGCTCACCCACTACGCTCGGTAAATACTAAATTGAGCTGTAGTTGACCCAAAGGGTTTGCTCTGCAAAATTTATGAATCTACGTTGAATCAGAAGGGAAGTACAAAGAGGAAGAGAACCGCCTTTGTTAGGTAAAAAAAAAAAAAAGAATACCTGAAGACTTAAGTGTTTTATGTTAATGATGACCATATGTTCAGGCAGTTAAATCCACTGAATTATTCTTTAGATGAGAATCGCTTTTGACGCCGCATAAAAATAAGTGGATTGGTGTCCACAGTGACATTAATGGACTAAGCTGGTAGCAGTTATTTTAGCTATTCTGCGAGAGCTGCTATTGTGCGCGCGGTGTATGGAAAGATAACTTGTTAAGTCCTTTATCAGGTCGGGCGGGCGTTCTGCTGTACCCGTGCCAGAACAAACAGAGCTTTGTCTTCGTCCGCTCAGACATTTATTATTATCAACCGGCTCTCGTTGGCGGTTAAAGAAGATTATGTCCGACCGCAATTGAATTATGGCGGGAATAAAGACGCCCTCTTTTGAACTCGTAACTGCGGCTGGTGTTGTTTAGATTTTTTTTTTTTTTTGTAACAGTTTAACGTCCTTTTTAACAACGTGGGTCTTTAGAGACGGGAAAGGATTGGGGCAAGGATGGGAAGGAATTCGGCCATGGCCTTTTGAAGGAAGCATCCCGGCATTCGCCTTGAGTGATTTGGGGAAACCATGGAAAACCCAAATCTGGATGCCCGGACGGATTCGAACCGCCGTCCTCCCGAATGCGAGGCCAGAACGCTATCCGTTACACCACCACGCTCGGTGTGTTGTTAGAGGTAGTGCAATAAATTCGCCAACTCGTCTCAGAAAAGTATATACCACAATTTTCTCTCCGCACACCTTTCATTCCTTATTTTTGTTACGTTTTATTGATTCTTTACGACTTAAATATTTGTGTTCACTTTTAGCAATCTAAAAAGTTAGGGTTAAGACTTTTTTTCTGGGATATAACGGTAAGCATTGAGAGATAAACAGGAGTATACAAACATAACAATATATTGCTGTATAGCAAAAGTATTATCCTATCGGAGAAGTTCGTGGCTTTTGTGCAATACAGCGGTATTGCTTAGAAGGGGATGGTTGTACAAGTCACCGAACAAAATATTAAGAAATGCGATGTTGTTGCAGGCCATGTTTCCACAGTTGCTTAATTAATTACTAGTTGAAAGAACACGCCAATGCAACTGTTTAGTTTTATTTATTGCTGCGTCGTACGCGTTTCACCTCTCATCTCATCGAGGCATCCTCAGCGACGAATCTGTGTTACAGTTTTTATATACAGTTTTATGCTATTATTACATAATTATGGGCATGATATATTTTATAGCTAAAGTTACTTACTATTTACATACCAGAGTAACAAATGTAATAGTAAGTAACTTTTAGCTATAAATATATCATGCCCATATTATGTAATAATAGGATAAAACTATATAAAACTGTAACACAGATTCGTCGCTGAGGATGCCTCGAGATGAGAGGTGAAACGCGTACGACGCAGCAATAAATAAACTAAACAGTTGCATTGGCGTGTTCTTTCAACTAGTAAAATATTAAGAAGTTTAGATTTGATATTAAGTAGGCGATTTACTACAGGATGCAATTAAGTGAACACTACTACGCGAGTATAAAGTGTAGATTTAAGTATGAATTGGTAAATGTATTTTTGGGATATTTCTGGAGGAAGCAAACCTATTAATGTTACGAAAAATAGACATGAACTGCACGCCCAATCCAATTAAAATTTTACTGTGAATACAATGTTACTGATTGTAGATACTCTGCAAAACTATAAACAAAGCTACATGTTTATCTTTAGTGTATTGTGTTTTTATGTTTCACACTTTAATTTCAGTTGATTCTGAATCCACCATATTCGATGGATTAATCAGTGCATTATGTCTGAAAATCTTATACATTATTTTTGCTAAGATTATTCTTTTCTCTGTCTTTTCAAGAAAGCGATCACTTCACATTTTTAAACTTTCAAGATCCTTCTGTCACAAAATGTTTCAATGTACTTACTTTAATTTCTTTATGGTAGCAAAATAAAAAGGTTTACTGTCGATTAGAGTATGAATCGTAAACCGTTGCAAATTGATGAGGATTTTTCTTTCAGAAATCAGAATTGTTTGATTCGTCTATAGGTTATTAAATGGTACTCACAAAGTGATTCCATCTGTAATATTCATTAATTAAGGAGCACAAAATCGAATCAAATGTATGTGTTACATGCCTAATGCCACCGGGTCTCCCATGTGTAGTATGTCGGAATGTTAACGCTGTTAGTTAGACTACTGAGAAATTACAGATAAAGTATGCCGTTGCCGAAGCTGTGTTTATAGTACGTATTTGACTGTAGACCTGATCTGTTGGCTCTGGCAGTTGCGGCACCTGATTTGTTCCATGCCTAACACGGATTTAGTTGGTTTCAGTCCTTTTACTGACAGAATGGAAGTGGAGCACAATCACCATACTGTGCAAGAAATCTCAGGGTTAATTTTGAGGAGCTTTCCTTATTAAAGTGATTGACTACTGGCTTCGACACCAGGTCAGTCCACAAAGAATCAAATTGTATATTGGCATTTCCGCTCTACAGGAAAAAGCAGCGTATTATAGATGAAAAGGCCCATCTAATTTCGAACACGTTTAAGCTGTTGCTCATTTAATTTTGAAGTTGAAATGCTCTTAATAAATTTCATCAGACAGAAATAGTGGTAAGGGAGCGTGCATAAGCCACGTAGCTCCATTTTGGCCCCTGTAAAAAAAAACTCCCCCCCCCCTCCACGTAGCCACCGAGCGGGACGGTGTAACGGTTAGCGTTCTCGCCTCGCATTCGGGAGGACGGCAGTTCGAATCCCCGTCCGGGCATCCAGATTTGGGTTTTCCATGGTTTCCCCAAATCACTCCAGGCAAATGCAGGGATGCTTCCTTCAAAGAGCCATGGCTGAATTCCTTCCCATTCCTTGCCCCCCATCCTTTCCCGTCTCTAAAGACCTCGATGTTAAAAAGAGACGCAGTTACAAAAACAAACAAAAACCCATGTAGCCCGGCGTGGGTTTTGTCTTCCTCCTCCCCTCCCCCCCACGTAGCACGTAGCTTTTTTCCATATGATTCCATAAGACTTTTGCATTGTTTCGTCTTGCCAGACTATCTTAAATTACATACTGGGATAATTAAATGATGGCAATAAATATCTACATGCTTCTGTGTGTTTTGTATCTCATTTTAACTGTGACAGTATTAAGAAGAGAAGCTACGTGGCCTGGCTCGGAACCCCAATACCCTCCCCCCCCCAACGAAGCCCAGCGTAGCTTTCCAGTCAACCCCTCACCTCCCCCCCCCCCCCCCGCAGAACAAGCCACGTAGTTTATGCAGAATCCCTCACTATTGTTACGAAGGAATACAGTAACTCCAAAACCTCGATTTAAATCAGCAAATACATCGGTTAGCAAAACCATTATTTTAACATGCGTAAACATCACTTATTAACTTGATCACAAACCACATTAGATCTTTTTACTATCTCAGTAATAATAGCTGGGGTGTAAGGGTCTGGAGAGACTAGTCCTTTTCCAACCAAATGTCAACCTCTCCTTCACGTGGTGCACCCTGTTTGCACGGACGAGGCTCTGGCGACTGAAAGATTCCCGGTATAAGGAGTCACCCACTGCTTGCCAACGGCCTCCGAAAGGAGGGCGGAAGAGCGGGGAGCGGTTCAGGGCACCCTCTTGCCCTTGGGGTTGGAAACGGCCCCTAAAGGCGGATGAATCAGAAATGATCAACGGCATGGGGATGCAGAAGGCAACGGGAAACCACTGCATTAAAGACCCAAAGGGTATCCCGAGGACATGTAATCCTCTCAAATTACATATATCATGATGGCTTCTTCCTGGGTAAAATATTCGGAGGTAAAATAGTCCCTCCAATCGGATCTCCGGGTGGGGGGCTGCTCAGGGAGGAGTCCTCAGAATGGATAGAAACATTCTAACGAGTCGGAGCGTGGAATGTTAGAAGTCTGAATAGGGCAGGTAGGTTAGAAAACTTAAAAAGGGAGATGGAACAACTTAAGTTAGATGTTGTTGGGATTAGTGAGATTAAATGGAAGGACGCACAGGATTCTGGTCTGGGGACACAGGATATTAGCACACAAGCTGTCAATGGAGTCACTGGTGGTAGGATTTGTAATGAACAAGAAGTAGGGAAACGGGTGAGTTATTATGAACAGTTTAGTGACAGGATTATTTTGATGAGGTTAGAAACTAAGCCCGTCCCAACCACATTAGTACAAGTATATATGCCAACGTCACAGGAAGATGATCGAAGAAAATAGAAAAAAATCTACGCTGAAATTGAAGAATTAATCCAATATGTGAAAGGGGAGGAAAAATCTAATAATCATGGGTGATTGGAATGCAATAGTGGGAAGAAGGAAAAGAGGGGAATACTGTAGAAGTTTTGGTCTAGGAGAAAGAAATGAAGCGAGGAGCAGGTTGATAGAATTTTGTGAAAGATAATAGGCTAGTAGTGCGTGAACAGCACTGTGTAAGAACCATGCAAGCATAATATACACCTGGGAAACGTCCCTGGGGATACAGGCAGATATCAGCTAGGATTATATCATGAGCTCAAACAGAGATCAGGAATCAAGTTTCTAGACTGTAAAGCGTACCCAGGAGCAGACATAGACTCGGACCATAATTTAGATAGTAATGAAGTGCAGGCTGAAATTCAAGCGAATAAGGAAGCAGCATAAGCAGAACAGATCTGGAAGTGAATAAACTGAAACAATCTAGCACAGAGAAAAATTTGCAATGAAATGGGCAGACTTAGGTCTAAGAAGTAACTGTGAAAGGAGCTCAACTGAGGACGAATGGAATGCATTAAAGACCGAAATAATGAAAGCTGCAAAGAAACACTTAGGCTTTAGGGAACAAGCCTGCCCGAAAAGCCTTGATTCACAGAAGAAATTTTGGAGCTGATCGATCAGAGGAGAAGGTACAAAAATGCTCAGGATGAAGCAGGAGAAGAGCAGTACGAGGCAATTAGAAATCAAATAAATAGGAAATGCAAAATAGCAAAAGAAAATGGCTACAAGAAAAGTGTGAAGAAGTAGAAAGGGAAATGGTCGTAAGGAAAAAGTAGATGTTGCATATAGAAAGATCAAACAGAATTTTGGAGAAATGAAGAAAAGAGTATGAACATTAAAGCTGCCGATGGGAAACCTCTTTTAAGCTCAGGAGATAGAGCTAACCGATGGAAGGAATACATTGAGAAACTAGTATGCATGGGGTGACACTTGAACAATAGTGGAATTGGAAAAGGAAGGCGATTGTCCGGACATTGATGACTTAGGAGATCCTAGTTTTGAGGACAGAAGTTAATAAAGCTCTTGAATGACTTGAAAAGCAAATAAGGCAGTTGGATTGAATGAGATCCCTGCAGAAGCATTCTTAAATCTCTGAGGAGAGGAAGGAATCGAAAGATTAGTCAAGCTGATATCAAAAAGTTATGAAACTAGGAGAATTCCAACTGGATTTTAATAAAAATATCATCTTCACACTTCCGAAAGAAAGCACAAGTCCGACAAATGTGAGAAGTATATCGCACCATTAGTCTAACCTCACATGCTTCAAATTACTGACCAGAATATATACAGAAGGATGGAAAGGGTAGTAGAAAGAGATAGTAGGTGAAGATCAGTTGGTTTAGAAAAAAATCGCGGTACAAGGGAAGCAATGCTGTCTTTAAGATTAATACTTGAAGGGCGGATCAAGAAAAACAAAGATACTTTTATGGCATTTGTTGATTTAGAAAAAGCTTTTGATAATGTTAGGTGGGACAAGATGTTCAAAATTTTAAAGAAGTCAGGTCTAAAGTATCGAGATAGAAGAATACTCTATAAACTATATAAGAATCAAGTGGCTGTAATAAAAGTAGAGAATCACGAGAGACATGCATCAGTTAAAAAGGGTGTGAGACAAGGTTGTAGTCTATCCCCGTTAATATTCAACTTGTATGTAGAAGAAGCAATGAAGAAAGTCAAAGAAAAATTTCCATGTGGCATAAGTTTTCAGGGAGAAAAAATCAGTATGCTACGATTTGCTGATGACATTGTCTTGTTAGCAGAGAGGGGCTGAGGATATTGAGAAGTTATTGAATGGCATGAACAAAATACTGAAGGAAGATTTTGGACTGAATATAAATCAAAGTAAAACAAAAGTGATGAAATGTAGCAGAAATGATACCAATACTAGCAGATTAAATATAAAAATAGGATCTGATGCTATAGGAGAAGTGAGTGAGTTCTGTTACTTGGGAAGCAAAATTACAACCGATGGCCGAAGCAGGAATGATGTTAAAAGCAGAATAGGCACTAGCTAAAAAGAGCCTTCATGAAAAAGAGAAACCTTTTAGTTTCAAATATTGATCTAGGAATTAGAAAGAACTTTTAAAACTCTATGTGTGGAGCACAGCACTTTACGGTAGCGAAACATGGACTTTAGGAATACCGGAAGAAAGATAACTTGAAGCATTTGAAATGTGGTGCTACAGAAGAATGCTAAAATTAGGTGGACAGACAAAGTAAGAAATGAACGAGTTTTGGAAATGATGGGTGAGGAAAAGAAGTTTATGGAAGAAGCTTACAGGAAGAAGAGACAGGCTGGTAGGTCATATTTTGAGACATGCTGGATTGGTTATTTGTTAGTGGAGGGAACAGTTGAAGGTAAGAACTGTAGAGGTAGACAGAGATTAGAATATATGAAGCAGATAATTGAGGACGTGGGTTGTAAGGGGTATGTAGAAACGAAAAGGTAGCACAGGATAGGAAGGGATGGAGGATTGCATCAAACCAGTCTAAAGACTGACGACAGCAAAAAAAAAAAAAGACAAACTGTTTGGTTTCCCAGCCGCACCAGCGGCAACCGCTTAATCCGGAAGTCACACATCGTGAAATCCTTTTCCATTGCCAGAAACAACTGCTGTGAAATATTCAGTTAGATGGAATAACGGCTTGGAATCAGTGAGGAACGGATAGTAAGTGTAGACATACTGTACTACGGCCTGCAGGACAGTTCGATTCTTTGTCGCGCTGGTCGTGAAAGAAGTACAGCTCACAGCATAAGACTTAAGCTGCGTATCCACTACGCGCGGTTCACAAGCAGATGCAATTTTTCTAGATTTCCTCAAAGCCTTTGGCTCTGTGCCACACAACCACCTTTTAGCGAAGCTTCGAGCGTACGGTATATCGGATCAGCTTTGTGAATGGATAAAGGATTTTCTAACTGGTCGGTCGCAGTATGTTGTCGTTGAAGGAGAAAGTTCTTCTAATCTAGATGTTACATCGGGTGTACGTCAAGGAAGTGTAATTGGACCACTTCTTTTCTTAATTTTTATAAACGATCTCGGAGACAAAGTGAAAAGCCTTTTTAGATTGTTTGCTGATGATGCGGTTATTTATAGGGATGTAAGAAATTTGGCCGATTGCTTAGAAATTCAGCACGATCTGGATGTTATTTTGGCTTGGTGCGCTGAGTGGCAACTTACTCTAAATTGTAAAAAGTGTAAGACAATGAGCATAACTAACAAAAGAATTCAATTGTTCAGAAATACGAGTTAAACAATATAGTTATTGATATGGTTGATTCTATGAAATATTTGGGAGTAACAGTACAAAGGAACATGAAATGGGACATACACATTAATTCGTTAGTAGGTAGAGCAAATTCTAGGCTGCGATTCACAGATCGAATCTTGAAAAATTGTAATGAACAAGGAGATAGCGTCCACATTTGGACTATTGTTGTGCCATTTGGGATCCGTTGATCGAAAGTATAGACAAAGTACAGGAAGAGCCGCTCCATTCGTGACCGCTTGCTTCAGTCCTTATGAAAGCGTCACAGAACTGATTAGTAGACTAGGCTGGGAGTCTCTTGTAGATAGGCGACACACGTTTCGTTTAAACTTATTGGTAAACATGCGTACTCCCACCTTCACTTCTGAGTGTGTTAAAATACTTCTTCCGACAACCTATCTGAGTCGGAAGGACAGGAAAGATAAAATTAGAGAAATAGGTGCCGGACTGATTTTATATGAATTCTTTTTTCCCTCGTACCATTAGGGATTGGAATGCACAGCAAAGAGATTAGCTTTGGTGCTGAGCACCCTCTGCCACCCACAATTTGTGAATTGCAGAGTATATATGTAGATGTAGATGAAACCCTCGAACATTGGCTCGCGCGGCAGCCGCGCATATTAGGGAGCGTGCACAAAACACGTAGCTCCATTTTGGCCTCCTGTGAAGCCCCCTCCCTTCCCCCCCACGTAGCCCTACTTGGCTTTTACCTCCCCCCCCCCCCCCCCCCCACGTAGCACGTAGCTTTTCTCCCTTTTGATTCCAGAAGACATTTTGTACTGTTTTCTCTTGTCAGACTATTGGAAATTACATACGGAGATAATTAACTGAGGGAAATAAATATTCACATGCTGTTGTGAGTTCTGTTCCTCATTTTAACTGTGAAAAATGTTATGAAAGGAAAGCTACGTGGTCTGGCTCGGAACCCCCCCTCCCCCCATGTAGCCCAGTGTAGTCTTCCAGCCAACCCCCCCCCCCCTGGACCGAGCCACGTAGTTTGTGCACGGTCCCTAATGGATACGCTGTTGACACGCGAGCCAGTTCGAACATTGGCGCGTCGAACATGCCGCGCTGCGAGCCATTCCCTGTCGGTCTTCGGCGCGCGGCAAAGGATCCCTACTAAATGGCTCGCTTGCAGTTGGACGGCGGTTGTCTTTCTTTGAGTTGGCTTGAGCGGTACAGCGACAGTTTACTGCCATGAACAACGAAAAGTGTCGATTTCTAATACACGCTGTATGGCGCGAAAGTATTTTGTGGAGTAGTAAATGTGCAGATTACCACAACAAAACGCTGAGGGATGATGCATGGAGGAGATAAGTTCAGAAAATAGATTGTTTCGACACTCGAAAAAGGTATTGCAGGCTAGTATATGAGTCTCCAGTTGCTAGAAATCTTAAAGTTATTGCTAGTCTTTCGGCAACTGAAATCGCGTCTCGAAACTTAGTGTTCACTTTATTCACACTCGGCTCAATCAATGATTTTAAGAACTCGAACTCTACAATATCACTCTTGTGAAATTTTTTATTGTGTCTTCAATAGCTTCAGATCTCATATCTTCCATTAATCTCACACTATATTGCATTCTATTAACGTGCAATTTCCTCATCCACCACGCATTTCTCGTTTAGATTTCTTGTGTATTATGTGATGCATCACAATGAAGGCGGCAGCTGCTCATGCACGTGATAACTTCCATGGTCGCGAAAACTGACTGTGCCTGCATTGCTTGCCGCGCAACTCTGGCTGGGTTGAGTTGCCGCGCATAGTGGATACGCAGCTTTAACTTGTTTTGGACTTCTCTGCTGAAACACAGAAACGTGATGAATTGGTTTTATTTCGTATTATGGCAAATTATGTTCCAGGATTCGCCAGTAGATGCTTAGATTCACAAGGTAAACTGTAATATATGTCAAAAACAGGCTTTGGTGAGAACCTACCTTTAGGAATTCACCCTTCTCGTGTTCACGGGCTAACAGGTTGACTTCTTTTATGTTGACATCTAGGCCAAGAACAGTGGCGACACATCGTACTGTTAGACATGGAGGACTCGCCGCAAATGAGTAAAGGGTTATAGCTGGCATTGCTAGCCTGTTGGGAGACATGAATTGCATATTAACTTCGACCAACACGTCTACGCATTTCACCAAATATGATTTTTCAATTCATTTTTAAAAGTAGAATAAATACTTGGGATTCAGTGCTAAATGCTACTGGTTGCTACAACCATTATGATAGTTTTTAATTATTATTGTTGTTTTAAAAATGTAAATAATATCATTCCTGCAATGATACTTGTGAGACTGCTAACAAGTATCAAATGAACTTTTTTTTCTGTATAAAGTTGTTAGTAGCAAAAGAAGATAAAAACAGGATAAATAAAAACGAATTTTCGCTGTCTTATTTAATACGTTGGTAGTTTCCGAGTTTTAAAGATTTTAAAGTTTATATCCTGTCAAAAATGTAACCATACGAAGCTACAACAATTTTACTATTTTAGATGCGTAAGCAGAACGACAGTAATAGGAAGATACATTAATCAAAGTAAGTTTTCGTTTTCCGTGTTTGTTTTCTTTTGTTTTTCTACTTCCAGTTAAACTTTACATCGACACATCTGTATCAATACAGATACAGTATTGCTACTGAATTTTACTTTCTCAACATATCAATTATAACTTGCAATGAGGGTTGAGATATACAAATCCTCGCTAAGACTAGCTGTATCGCTTGTAATGGACACCAAAACGAATATACCTTAAGTTTTTGTGTATAGGTTATCGGTTCGATGTTACTTTACCTTAGTGACATAAGAACCCGTAGAAAGATTACTCATATTGAAAATCATAGTAGAGTTAGTAAACATTTGGGTCTCTTAGTTATTTCTAGCACCTCTTGCACTGAGTCTACAGAGATGTTTCTAGGTGTGAAAAGAGGACATAGTTGAAACATAGCTATCTAATGGAATCAAACGAAATGCATGTATGGCTAAAGACGTTATGAAAAGAAATACCAACCTATCATCATGAAAGTAAACATGGAGCTATATCCCCCACCAATCCCATTAGGAAAATTAATATAAAAATAATAATACTGAAATAAAATGACACTCACATTTAAATTTAGTCATAATATGGATGCAACTGAAGCACTGTTATGAATTTATTAGTGTTGGTTTGTATTATTTGTGAACATACTTCCAAAATCATTTCAGTCATCTGCTTCAGTTTTCTTTTTTAGGGCATTTTAGATGTAACAAAACCATTATTAATTACACATGATATTAGAAATGCGTTTAATTTAATTACGATGGAGAACATGCTTCTGTGGCAATTTCCCCACATACCCATTTTCCCTTTTGTTGTTAACTTTTATCTTAAATTTTTTTGTGTAATTTCCCCACATACATACTTTTGCTCTTTACGAATTTTAATTTTATACTCTTTCAATCAGTTTGGAAAACTATTCAACACTTTAGTTGGTAATTTATTCTGATCACTGACTCCGTTACCTGCAACAGAAAAATTTTCCGGCATCCCTATGCCAGAAATCGAGTGTCAGCTTATAGTAATGGTCAACCTTTCCCTTCCATGCACAATTCTTCATTCTCTACAAATATCCATCCAAACCTCATCACCAGTACACTACTAGCACTCTCTCCACCCTTCTCCTGTCTTCAATGACTCCCATTTCAACTCCTTTATCATATCAGTTACTTATAGTGTTTCTGCGGTAACTTCATGAAAAAAAAAAAAAAATCAAGCTGCCTTATTTTGCAAGCCCTGTAACTCCTGTATCCGATCCCAAAAATGTTGGGTCCCATACTACACCACCATTCTAGCTACAACCAGAACTTATGGTAGCCTATTTCTGCTTAAAAATGATGGTTTCTAAAATGATTATTATTTTTATTATTATTATTACGAAAATAGTGTATATGTTTCCACAAAAACTGAAAAGCTACTGATCATATTTCGATTGGGTTTTCACCATTTAAAACCTTAGGATCAGACTTCAGCTGATTAATATTTATTATGTTTTTACGTTGCATAACGCCGGAGCAGTAAATGATTTTGACATGATTTTCACAGTAACAAACCTTACATTCTGACTTAGGAAATCTGAAAACCTAGGATCTGACTTAGAATATGTCCCATGATGCTAATATATATATATATATATATATATTTGGCATCATGTTTCACTCATTTCTGTAAGATCAAAAGGAGACATCTTCTATACCTTAGGTTTCTCGTCCTAATTACGTTCGTAATAGTAGAATTTTGTTAAAGTAAAAACGAGAGTTGTAAATTATAAAATCTCTAACACTCAGAATAATAATTCCCCCCTCTCCTTCTCTTTTGTCGAACTTTCTAAAAAGTTTTATTTTTCGGAATGACTGAAGGGAAAGACTGAATTACTGAAGGGACGAATGAACTACTACTACCATGCCGGGTAGCGTCGGTAGTGTAAATACAAGTATCTTGCCATAATGGTTGATAATAAACTCAACTGGGTAGAGCACGTTGGGCAGGTAGCAGGAAAATTTACAAATCCTATATTTACTGGAGAGGGTGATGAGAGGATGTACCAGAGATGTTAGGGAATTGGGTTACAAAACTTTGGTCAGATCATTGGTTGAATATGGTGGTGTAGTTTGGGACGCACAGTTTGAGTATCAAACACGGGAGTTGGAGAGGGTGCAAAGAAGGGCAGCTAGATTTGTTTGTGATAATTATCGCAGGACCCAGTCAGTAACTGATATGATAAAGAAGCTGGAATGGAAGTCATTGGAGAAAGGAGGAGGGTGAAGAGAGTGCTGGGAATGTACAAGGCATACGCTGGTGATGGGGCTTGGAGGGATATTGGTCGATGAATTAGAAACAGGGCATGGCAGGGGAAAGATGACCATATCCCCAGACTGGTAATCGATTTCATGCATAAGGGGGTGGGAAATGTTATTTCGTGGGTAAGGGATTGGAATAAGTTACCAAGAAAAGTGAGGAATAATTTACCAAAAACGCTGAAGGAATTAAAATTTGTAAATCGCAACAGTTGGTGGGGAAAGAATTTAAAACTCAAATTATATAAGGTAATAAAAAATTGGTAATTAGTTGACAGGGAATTGTCACCGGAACGGGTGCTCCATCGCAGTTAAATTAATAATAATAATAAGGCCGGTTACTCTGATAGTTATCAACAATTGCGATGGAATGTATGCCACCGAGTTAATTTCCCTTGATATCTACTTTTTCGTTAAACGAAAATTTTACTTTAAATTCTTTCTTTGGAACAAGCAAATCTTTCCGCAACTCTCTCAATAATTTATTCCAGTCGTTGAGTCAACTACGTAGAAATGATAATTTTTTCGACTCACCTAAACTTGATATCGAAAGCTAGCTTATTGTCTATTGATGTTATTTTAAATATTCTTCTCAATTTGTTCTAGTGAAAGCATTCTAAATCGAAGTGGGTGAGTTCATTTCGGGAATATCTGTTTACTCAATGGCTTCCTGTCTTAATCCAAACTGTTACCACGTCTTCCCCCTGCCCCTCCCCCTCTGGATTGTTTCAGCGCCCCCTTACGCACAGAAGCTGATAATACTAACAGAGGAATCACAAACATTTAAATAATAAATTACGTGTAGTTAAAATCAGTGATAGTTGATGTATCATGTAAATAATATTTCGCAGACATAAAAAATGGTTCCCGCTGAAAATATACTGAAAGCGTCAAAAAGGGATGGATATTAAAAAAAAAAAAGGGGAAACACGTATTCCAGTTTCTAAAATGAAATTTGTTTTTGCTCAAATGTTTCCTTGAAGTCGTCGTATTAAACGAAAAAAAAATAAGTGATCCATTTTCATTCCTGGTGTTAAATTAAACGCTGCTCTCTACGAAAAAATATTACAACAGTTTAAAAATGACAATAATAGCGAGATAATTACTATGTCTTACACTGCAGTTGTTCAGAATCGTCTCTTCAGCGTTTTTGCCAACAGGTGATGCGCCTATCTTCGTGGGTGCTCACGCAACGTGATACGCTCCCCTCTCTACCTCTGGGACGACAGTAGACCACTCTGCAGTCTACATACAGCTATCAGGAAAAATAGTATTTCGGTTCGGAACCAGACATGACATCACCTATGCTCTCTTACCTTTAATGTCACTGTAAAGGTCGACATACCTGATTTAAAGTAATTACATAATACTCTATGAGAGTAACTCGTGCGTGTTGACTTGACTTAGCCAACAAACAAAGGTGTTGATTATTTCTTTGAATATGGGAAACGGGAGGAAAACGTTGTGTACCAGAAACGATAAAACGACTACAAAGTCAGAGATAATAGGAGTGATAATGGAACTTGCGTCACCCAGCAGGAAATTTCAGCAGTAACACGACAGCTTCCTGGGGTCCGCAGTGCTGACAGCAAAGGTATGTTTTATTTAGGAAAATATAGTAACCCTCAAAAATTAATTGTGTTGCCTTACCCCATTACAAAATTGTTTTTTTTTTTTTTTTAAGTTTTCGTGTTCTAGTACAGAAGCTATCAATGGGATCATTATTAAGTTTATAATCTATGCTGTATATAAAAATAAAACTGTAAAATATTTGTGTCTGTACATTAAATTTATTTCAAAAGAGTAATTGCACATTGGTCCGCGTTGTTGGACTGTATTGGCGGATATGTTTTCCACACCTGTCTTCTACTATGCTGATAATCTCTCCATTCCCCCCCCCCCTCCCCCTTCTTCCTGGCTTCAGCCGTTCGGCTATTTCAGTCATCATCATGTATTATATACCCCTTTGTTTTTATATTCTTTTTTTTTTTTTTCTCCAGTTTAGATTACCTGATTGCTACAAGAAATGTAACAAACCACACCGTTTATAAAGGGGATGGTCGGTTTTTTACTTTAATCATGGAGGTGTTTTATAACACGTGCCTTTAAAACTGATTTGACCGTTCTTGCTATCGACTTTCAAAATGTTAGGCTTTTTTGAAAGAAGCGTCAATAAACTACGTGACTCCATTTTCGCCCCTTCTGAACCTCATTCCTGCCCTCCCCACTTAGCCTGAACTGGCTTTTGCCTTGAACAAATCCCCCCCTCCCTAGTGGAACGCCATTAATTCCAGAAGAAAAGACATTTTGTACTGTTTTTCTTTTCCAGGCTATCGTTAAAAATATATCGTATATAATGAACACTACCGATATTTGCTTTATATACTTTTCTATAGTTATAAATATTCTGAATGATATAGTGACACAAGCCACTCCTTCAAATGATCAATTCTGGGAAAATCTCTTTTCCATGTATATTCAGATATCCTTTCCTTCTTAAGGTGTTACTAAAAAACATTCTCCTCATCAAATTCATAGTTGTTTATTAACTATTAATTGATTCAGTAGAAGAAGCTTTACAAGCTGCATTAAATAAAACCAAGACGAGCACTGTTACCGAGCGTGGTGGGTGAATGGTTAACGTTCTGGCCTCGCATTCGGGAGGACGCGTGTTCGAATCCTCATCCGGGCATCCAGATTTGGGTTTTCCATGGTTTCCCCAAATCACTCCCGGCGAATGCCAGAATGCTTCCTTTAAAAGGCCATTGCCAAATTCCTTCCCTTTCCTTGCCCCCCTCCTTTCCCGCCTCTAATGACCTCGACGTCAACAAAGCCATAAGGAAAAAAGAGCAGTTTTTTTATTTTTTTTATTTTATTTTTTAATATGTTTACCCTTTTTTCTAAGTTATCAGAGAATGATTCATTGGCCTACCTGCTAGTGAGAAACTCATAGCTCATCGGTGTCGTTTTGGACATTGAAAAACTATCTGGGAAAACATTTCCGGTAAGCCTCGAAAAGTTTATTCTACAGCGTCATTTCATACAACACTTGGAGCTTGAAATAACACTTCAGTGAGCACTAAAATTAAAGATCCACTGAAATTCATCTGAAAGAAAAAAAATTATTTTATCAGCGGGATGTGTGGCGTCAAGCGAGTGATCCGTCTCAAACAACATTTTTTTACTCAGAAACCCCCCCCCCCCGACCATGCCGTAGCCCAGCGTAGCTTCCTAATCAACCCCTCTGTCACCGCCCCCTTGACCGAGCCACATAATTTATGGATGCTCCCTTAATGGTGAAAAAGCCAAATTAAACGGGCAGTAGAGATTGCTAACCGCCATGATATCTTCACTGAGGACAGCAGCATAAAGCTTCATGGCAAGCCTTACCAAAAACAGGGCTCACGCTAAAACCCCTATAAACCACCCATACACGAACCCTACTAACTAGGGAGTGTCCATAAACCATGTAGCTCCATTATGGTATCCTGTGCCCCCCCTCCCCCTGCTCCAAGTAGCCTGACGTGGCTTTTGTCGCTACACCCCCCCCCCACCCCCTCCCGCTCTCCGCGTAGCAAGTAGTTCTTTTCCCTATTGATTCCAGAAAACATTTTGCACGTTTTCCTCTTGTCAGAATATCGTACATACGAAGATAATTAAATGACCGAAATAAATATTTATATGCTGTTGTATGTTCTGTACCTCATTTTAACTGTAACAAATAATATGAATAAAAGCTACATGTGACAAGGCTCTGAACACCCCCCTTCCCCCCCCCCCTCGTCGCTCAGCGTAGCTTTCCAGCAATCCCCTATCTCCCCTCCTCCCTGGACTGAGCCACATAGTTTATGGATGCTCCCATACCATCCGACCTAACTCTCCAGAAAGCTGAACATCACAAATGGGAAGTTAGTTGCGATTATCAGGGTGTGCAGAACACACCCCACTGCATTTCGGCTATGGTAGAAGACCGAAGCATGTGTACCGAAACATCTGTCTTTACTAGGATACGCCACCATCTGAATGCAAAGAAACTACTTACTCTGACCACAGAAGCTCTCGACTACAATGTTTTGTGCAGAGGAGTATGATACAACTGATAATATATGCTACATAAGTTTTTATCATCACCATCATTTCTACTAAGATTTTGGTCATCTATAATAAAAGTATTTGAAAAAATAAATCTAATAATTAAGATACACCCATTTTAAAGTATACTGTGGACTGCACTAAATTACAGGTCCAGGATGACCATTTTTTTTATTTTTATTTTTTTGGTAATCATTCCCAATTTGGCAAAGGGAAAAGCTACAGTTATTATATCTAGTGTTATGATTTGACAGCGTCCAGATTCACCATGCCAGGTCTAACACACTGAAGTCATAAGAGGTTCCTCCATTGCAGTTTATTCCCATCAATCCAAGAAAATTACTATCCCTGTTAATATCTGCTCATACACCAAGAGATTGTCCATTCCATTGGAAATCATTTGAATAGGTCTGTGTTGGTCCCCAAAAGCCACAGCTACCATTTACAGAATTTCTCTTCCACCTGTCCCGGTATTATGTTTCTTGCATGACTCTTTTTACCTCCTTCTTAATTCACATCTTGATTCAACTCAGTGATTTTAACTTAATTTCTCATCATCCTATGATTCATCCTGACAATCCCATTTGTGCAAAAAGGTGATATATTATCTCAGTACTGTTTAAATGCAGACAGGCTGTTTGAAACCTTTTCAAGTAGATCGTTTGTAAACTGCTCAGTGATGGAGCCATTCCTAAGATCAAAAAAGAAACAGCAAGTATGGTAGAGGAACAGGCATCTGTTGTTAAAAGAAAATTCTTTTCTCATCATAAGATCAAGATGAAACTACCTAAAGATCATGCTTTCACGCTTTCTCTAGAATAAATGAGAGATGTGAAAAGTATCAAAATGTGAGATAATGTTCCTATCATTTTGATTTAATTTAATTTAATTGCAATGGAGCACAGGCTCTGGTGGCAATTTCCCTACACCCCCATCTTCCCCCTATCCTGCACCCACCTACATTTGCCCTCTACAAATTTTATCTTTAAATTATTTCAACGTTTTCAGTAAATTATTCATCATTTCTCTTGGTAACTAATTCCAATCCCTGACACCCTTACCTAAAAAAGAGAATCTTCCCACACCCTTGTGCCCGAAATCGAGTGTCAGCTTGTGGTCATGGTCATCTTTTCCCTTCCATGTACTACTTTTCATACCTACTGCAATATCTTTCCATACCTCATCGCCAGTATACGCCCTGTACATTCCCATGACCCTTAGGCACAGCACTAGGCATTAGCTTGCCGAAACAAACATTTATCACCCAGAAATGATAAGAAATAGCCCAGTAACAGAACTTGTTGCATACAAATCAGAAAAGCCAAATCAACATGCACTGGTGGTGGTATGGAAGACATACACCAGGAAGTTGTCAAGTGAATAATGATGCCGAATGCCCTCTGCATGGCTATACACCAGCACCATCGAGAGTAAAGTCCCGATCAAGCTTTCTGTGGACTTCAAAGTCACTAAATGGAGCACCAAGCAATGAAATAATATTGACTTGGAAGAATAGAGTGCAACATGATTTCTAGTGGATCAAGTCAAAAGCCGGTCTACCACCTGGGTCTCAACAGCCATGGAAGTTGTTAAATAGGCTTCGAGTTGGAGTTGGCTATTGCAAAGATACTTTTACCAAATGGAGATACATAGGACAACAGCCAGATAACACATGTTCGTGTAGGCAGAGAGAAAACATTGTCCATCTGCTGAACTGGCCACAAATCGGAATGAACTTATCAAAATTTGACATCCAATCATCTAGTGACAAAGCCATCGCATTGGTGGATAAACTAGCACATATTTGATGCTGTCATTGATAGGAGAAGAAGAAGAAGGTGGGTACCAAGGAAATCATAACTTACTTCTTTGTGGCTAAGAATAAAGTTGACCCACCCACTCACTTATTCAATCTAGAAGAGGCCCACATGCACTTTTGTAGAATATTCAACAACAATAGAATGACATTTAAGGCTAATAATGTGCAATAACATCTGCTTCCCTTCAATTTGTCTTTTCCTCCACCTAAGAGTGGATGGAGATGTTATGAGGTAAGAGCAATCATGGATTTAAATGTATCATACTTTTATTAATGAGCTCTCTAGCAATACTTGGAACAATCTGTACAGTTATAGTTACAACACTGATGACTAGGGTTCGGATCTTTAGGATAAGTCATATTTTTTCCTGCCTTCTTTTTGAGCTGAAATGCTGAAATAAACACTAATTCAACATTTCTGATTGCATTTAAATGTATTTTATATAGCCTATAAATGCATATTCAGGCCATTTTCCTAATTCTGGTCATATTTCAACCATTTTTATGGTCATATTTTGAGGAAAAATCTGTTTTTTATTTTTATATAGAAGTTATAGATGAAGGGAAATTAAGATAATTATTCAAAGAAATATACTCCTATTACACATTGGAGAAAGAAACGAAACTAATTGTCACTAAATTGTTCAGAATTCACCAGTCAAGAATTAAAGTTATAAATTATTGTCACTCACTACACATTAATGTTCCGCCCGCTTTTTAAATTTGACTATGCAGCAGCAGCATGCCTCTGTCGAGCCGCGTCAATCAATGTCTCACTTGCGACGGTATCGCGGGAGTTGAGTCCACTGCAGTGACCACCGATGAGTTGAGAGGAATCAATTGTCTTCCTATGATTCAGTACGGCGAAACTTCTGCTTAACGGGAAACCCGTCCTTACCTGGGTCAGGTATTCCCCACATACCAGACTCTCCGCGTCGAAACAAGCACAAAGCCTTCAGCCACTCACGAACTGTCACCAATGCTTTTGAAAATAATCCTTAACTAGTGTTAAATCTGCAGTGGATCAGTGAGTACCGCCATGCCGAAAACAAAACTTTCTGAAAGTGCAAAGTTACGGAGTTACGTAAAGGAATTTGGAGAGGAGTATTTTGGCACAGATGAAATAGTTCTTTTCTGTAAATTATGTGAAACTAAAGTGAATGCAACAAAGCGATTTCCTTTGCAGCGGCACTGCAATACATCAAAAACACATGAATAACGTAATACGACATTCAACTCGACAAAGCAAACAGCGTCTTTTCTTAGATACATCTACAGCTTCGTCGTCTTCCAAATTGTCAATTTTCTCTAAAGAACTCTGTGAAATGATGGTATCAGCCAACATCCCACTTAATACAGTGAACAATGAATATTTCAAATCGTTCTTGGAGAAATACACAACACAGATAATTCCAACCGAATCAACATTGAGGAAGAACTATTTACCGTCTTTGCTATGAAAATGTATTGCAGACAATCAGAACTAAGATAGGCACCAATAAGATCTAGGTATCAATGAATGAAAGTACTGATGCTTGTGGGAGATACATTGTAAATGTTATCGTTGGAACCCTACATTCTGACAGACTGGGTGATATATTTTTACTGGACTGTGAAGCTCTTGAATCAGTAAACCACTCAACAATTGCCGTCCATTTCGGCAACGCCATGAAACTGTTATGGTAATGGTGAAGTTAAGCGAGAACATGTCTTACTGTTTGTGACCAATGCTGAGTCGTACATTGTAAAGGCTGTGAAATGTCTGAAGATGTTATATCCTTCGATAGTGCATTTAACTTGTCTCGCTCATGGATTACATAGAGTTGCCGAGGAAGTAAGACTAAATTTCCCTGATGTTGATAGGTTAACATCAAACATAAAAAAGATTTTTGTTTAAGCTCCAATGAGAGTGGCAAAATTTAAAGAAGCTCTCTTCCACCACAACCAGTACTTACTCATTGGGGCACATGGCTCGATGCAGTTAGCTATTACTGTGAATATTATGAAAACATATAGAAAATAGTTTGTAATTTTGATAGCAGTGAAGCATCTTCCATAAAAATTGCCCATGAACTCTTTTCACGTAAATTGTTCAGAAATTTGGCGTACATAAAGTCAAGTTTTTCAGGCATCACAACTGTGATTTCGCGTCTTGAAGAAATTGGTCTAGAACTGAATGAAAGTTTGGCGGTCGTTAAAAGTGTGGAAACTGAAATAGGCCAAGCAGGGGGCAGTGTGGCTAGTTTGCTGGGAAACAAATTTGATAAAGTGTTGTGTGGGAATAAGGGATATAAAACAATTTGTAAAATTAGTGAAATTTTACATGGTGGCAAATCTGTTTTGACTGAAGACGACCCACAATTAAACTGCAGTGACCTGACTCTGTTTAAGTACTCCCCCGTCACATCTTGCGATGTCGAACGAAGTTTCTCACACTACAAGACAGTTTTAAGTGACAACCGGAGAGAATTCCTCTTCGAGAACTTGAAGATGCATATGGTGATATACTGCAACATGCTGGCATCAAACAAGAATAAAAGATGGTATGTACACTAATTGGCAACAAATTTATAGTAAATTTCAATTTTTAAAAGTAAAATTCTAGTAATCCATTCTTTTACAGGAACAACAAAATAACTTTCAAAACAATTAATATCCCAGTCGTACAGTGAGTGCATAGAAGCAAGTTATGATGTCTACGTGAAAGCGACACAGCTACATAAAATAAATTATGTACATCTGAGCATTTTTAAAGTATAAAAAATTTAATGTATGGTTATATTTTGTCTCTTTTACTCTTACCTATTTTTAAGGTCATATTTGCCTGCATATTTCTTGATTTTTTTGGTCATAAAAATCCAAACCCTACTGATCACATTTTTTGACTTCATGAATTTATTGACATTGAGGTCATAATAGACAAGGAACAGAAAGAAGTTTGACCGTCCCATCATTCACCTGGAGTGATTTGGGGAAACCATGGAAAACCAAAATGTTGATACAGGGATTAAAACTCATAAAATACCAAATGTGAGGCCTGAGCATTCTCAGTCACCCACAAGACACAGTTTCTGATGAAAATACCTGTCAGTATATGTATAAAAAAGCCCTCTCTGTCAAGTATTCCAAATTAAATTCACAAAAGTGAACAAAAGTAAGGATTGTTAGAAATGACAAGTTGAAAGTCTTGCTTAACACTTTATAATTACTACACCGGTAATAGAATTAATATGAAAAGAAAAGTGTAAAAAGGAAAGATTTTAAATTTTATCATAAATCAATGATAAACTGTTTGCATCCAATTTCAATAGATTTTTGTGCAAAATGTCAGAGAAATTATACAGAACGTTTCCTCCATAGTGTGACAGGTTGACTTTATTTATTAACTGAATTACTTATCGTCTACTATTTAGCTATCTACATCATCTAGGATGAAGAAAAATAAAGATTTTAATCTGAGTAAGGTATAGTTAAAATCGTTGTTCCATTTGTAAACAGTTGTCTTAGTAAACTTTAAAAATAAAATCTACTGAAGGCATGGTTTCATACCGTATCACACAGTTTATTACTTAGCTTCAAATGGATTGAGGGTGATACCATTCTATTTTTACAAACGTACTTGAGTAAGTTGATAAATGGTGATTGCCAGCACCTGGTCTAGGGGTGACAAACAAGAGTGCTTGCCCCAAGTGGCAACTTCAGGGGGGGCAGTAAAATCATGTTTGAAGGGTGGCAAATTTATGTTGCAGTGACCATTTATTTTTAATTGTTGAATGCTTCATTACTGCCCCATGTGGTGATAATCAGATGGGTGGTGACAATGGGGGCAACAAAATGATGTTAGAAGGGATGAATCTCACAGTTTTTTCCCCTGCTCGGAAAATTTATAGATCCGCCACTGATCACAGTAAGACACATTTCTGCTGGCCTTCCAAAGGGCTCTAACTTGCACCTTTCTTTTTTTTTACTTATGACCTTACACCTCATCAACATCAACGTCAAAGTCATTAGAGGCAGGATGGCCTTCAGGAAAGGGAACTGGAAGGAATTCGGCCATGGAATTTTGAAGGAAGCATCTCAGTATTTGTCCAGAGTGATTTGGGGAAACTATGGAAAACCTAAATCTGGATGCCCGGATGGCTATTTGAACTGGCATGCTCCCAAATGTGAGGCTAGAGGATTAACTGCTCACCCACCACGCTCGGTGAGGTTTCTTGTACCCTATTCCATATATCGTCTTTGTTAATGACATACCATTTAATATCTGTGATTCTACCACTAAGAGTTCTGTGCTTGCAGATGAGGTTAATATCTATAAGACTTAAGATTTTTCTTGGCATTGTGAATAGGTAAAATTCTCACGGCTAGTTACCTAAGATAATTTTATGTAATGTGAATATCTGTTTGAATGAAAATTTCTGGATGGGTTAAGTATTTCAGAGACTTTAAAATACTGGTGCATAAATAATTTCAGAAATGGAAAATTTTAAAATAAGTTTCCTTATTTTATGAACAGATTCCATATTTACTTTGGCGAAAAGTATCAAGGTTATTGTTGGAAAAGGTAACAAAGGCATTTATTTATTAAGAAATCACAAACAAGCAAATGTAACAAAGCAGAATGAAGGAACTTGCTCTAGCATGAGGCTGGCTTTTGTTAGTACTTTATTTATCATAATGTTTGTTATTCTATATTTATTACTGTTGCGTAATCTTTAAACTTGGTTTATCATAATTCTTGTTATTCTTTATTATTGTTGTTAATAAGACAGTGTAACGAAAAAGTTGCTTCACGCGATAATGAACTCGGTGTGGGGTAGCGTAATTATTATGGGTCTGGTTGTTTCTTGATTGCAGGTTCAAATTCTATTAAGTCATAAGGTCACCATTTAAATTCACTTCAGATTTATTCACCAAACACACAAGTACATATCCACCACCACCAATAAAGCTACTTCTTTATTTCGGCCATGGATAAGGCAGTACGGCACTTCTTCTCTTCATTGCAGGCTCTGAACCACACTATCATTTACAACTCCTATCAGCGTATCAATCTTCACGAAGCACTATCACTTAGCTATGTGCAAATAACATTTAGTTACTTGTCTGCTCAACACAATAATACCGGCCGAACTGCCAACTTAGTGCAAGGCGTGCTGCCAACTTGCGATCGATCTCTTCTACGGTTCGTTGCAGACTAATTAGTGATTTGCAACATACAGTGTGTTGCCTTATTTGTCTGCTCTAACGTATTGCCGGGACGTGCAGCGAAACTTAATACCGGGTTCACAGCTAATTCAATGCAATACTACTGTAGCGACCAACTGACGACCGAACTCTTAGGCGGCCCGCTGCAGATTAACTTCAACAATCAACTTTGCTCCTTGCTTCATTCCAATTTATCGCTTTACACATTATATCCATGGTTTTATACTGTCTCGCCACAATAGGATAAGGAAAAATAGCCCGTCACTTACTGCTGGTGAAGGCAGGTGAGGCAAGATGAACACATAAAAAACACAAACAAAATTCACAATATTTTGATTAATAACCATAGTCATGTAGGAGGTGATACATACAGCAGGAGCCTCCTACATGATTAAGGTTATTACCCAAAATACTTTGACTTTTGTTTGTATTTTTTACGTGTTCATCTTGCCTCCCCTGCCTTCACCTGCAGTAGGTGACAGGCTATTTTCCCCTATTCTACCTGATTTTCAGTGCCCAATGGCTGTTTCTTTGTCTCCATTATCTATATTTTACTGTTGTGTAATGTTTAGCTTAAGAAGACATGAAAATTATGCTTATTATATACTTTATGGCTGTGTGTACTTCTGATACCATAAATATTTCATTATTTTATTTATTAGAATTATTTTGTTTGGACACCAATTTTGAGATTTTTGGTTAAAAACAGATGATAAATAATGAAGGACCACTCATTTTATACTATCATAAATTTCCTTATTGCAGTTATAGTGAGGCCTTTGTAGACTGACCTCACAAATGTGAATCAGGTTGTACAAGAAACAATAAACATAAATAAGTACTGAGAAAAAATATTAATATGGAATACAGGATCAATTTTTTATCATGATCATCACTGTTAACCTTTTTAACACTGATCTTTTGAGATTGTCCAATTTTTCGAAAGCAAGGTTCCATCTACTACCAGATTGCTGGGTTATACTTTTGGTGAAGCAGTGGATGTATTGCCATCTGTCTGTAAAACTTATAACTTGTGTACTGAGTGATAAATGAATTTAAGTTTGTAAAACAGAGATTTAAACCCATCCCAGCATTTGCTTGGGTTATGGCATAAAACCATTTAAAACTGTAATCAGGATGGCTGGTATGGGAGGCCTCCCCCGAAGCCAATGTGGTTGCACTTTAATGTATATTGCAATTTTTTCTATTATTTTTTCTTCATGTTTTTCCTTCATTCAGCCAGCAAGGTTTTTTGCCCTTTTGTACAAAATGATCTCACAACTTTTATTGCATTTATTCCAATTTTGATTAAAGTATAATTAATTTTGTAATTTATATTTTTATTCACAACTTTCTTTGGTTTTGTTTACACTCTATTCAAACTCCTCTTCTAATTAACACAGGTATGTGATGAAAAGGTTTTTTGAATAATTTCATATCATACATGTGGATGTCAACATATATATTGCAAATATAAGTTTTGTTCTAATGTGATCACATTAGATTCTTTTTATTTGCACATATGCAGATAAGCATAGCTCAAAATCAGTAAATTCTTCAAAAAGAAGTTTAAAAGCTGTCTTGCATATCAACAATAAATTGGCATCAATACCTGTAGCTCATCCATTTTATATTAAAGAAACTTACGCAAACTTGAAAAGTGTTTTGGAGAAAATAAAATACCTCGAGCACAAATGGTTAATTTGCAGTGACTTAAAAATCACATGCATGTTTTTTGGTCAACAGTAAGATCACACAAAATTCCCATGTTATATTTGTGAATGGGATAGTAGAGCAAGAAATTTACATTGGGAAAAAATCTGATTGGCGAATTAGAACAAAATTGAAGTTTTAGTAAAAAAATGTCAACAGTCTAAATTTAATACATCCCAACAAAGTATTGCTTCCACTGCTTCACATGAAACTTGGTTTGACCCAACAGTTTGTAAAGGCATTACCACAAGATGGAAATACCTTCAGCTTATCTAATGTCAAGCTGAAAGAGGAAATATTCACAGCACCTGATATCAGGAAACTGTTTAAGCATGTAGAATTTGGAAAAGTGATGGCAACCTTTGAGCAAAATGCCTGGCATGGCTTCTAAGTTTCTAAGTTTTTGTAGAACACAAAACATCCTGATTATAAAAATATTGCCCAAGAAATGTTAAATGCCTATAAAAATTTAGGCTGTAATACGAGTCTAAATATTCCAATTTTGAAGTCTCATTTTGATTGTTTTCCTAATAATCTAGGCAAATACAGTCAGGAACAAGATGAACGGTTCCATCAAGGAGTAAAAGAGATGGAAAGAAGTATTAAGGGCACTCAGACGTTAATATAATGGTGGACTATTGCTGGATAATACATAAAGATGAAGTAAAAAATCATTAATAAAAATCAACAAAATGCAGCTTTTTTAAAGTCATTATTAATTTGTGAGATTGAAGGCTTTCACGGCGTATCGATGAAATGTAGTCTTCACGGGTTTTCCACCGTATGTTGTTGAAATGCGACAACGAGCTTTTGGCGACTGACTCTGCCGCCATCTTCAGGTTGGATGTTGTGCAGGGAGAACCAGTGATGCACTGACGATGTCTGGCCTCCGCGCGCCCTTATAAGGCCTGGCTTCTCCCCTCCCCTCGCTCCCTCCCGCTGCTGCCGTCTTGCGCTTGTCTTTGGCCAATAAAATACTGTGCATTTAGTTTATTTTATTCCTTTCAAAGTATTGTTACTTTATTGCTACAACAATTTAAAATAGAATTAGTTAGAAACTTTAATGATTTTACATGCAAATTGGCACCTTGAATTGTATATAATTCCATTTATTATTATCATTATTGACAATGGACCTTGCATTCCACATGTCTCTAATGATCAATGGATACATTTAGTAATTTAAATCAATGTTATTCTGTAAGAACGAAGACTTTCCCGGCGTATGACTGCAATATAGTCTTCACGGGTGTACCGCCGGATAGTGTTTCCACAACACTATCCGGCGGTACACCCGTGAAGACTATATTGCAATGTTATTCTGGTTACAGTCACACCAGCCCTACACATTAGAAAAATACAGGCTGCAACTTTCATTTTAATTTCATTTGTCCCAAACACTCTCCAGGTTTAATAATTGCTTATACAGAAACGAGAAATTATTTCAGTTAGGTCACAAATATTTTTTAAGGCTTTCATCATATTCTGTGTAAATCTCTTGATACTTTGGTATTGTTGCTTTTACACTGGTAAACCACTTTGTAACATTTGGATGTTTTTTAATGTCGATACCAGCTGCATCAATATACTGTAACACAAAACAAAAATAATTACTTTTACATAAGAGACAAATGAGGTTAGTAAAAAAGTAATTGTATAGACACCCAATTACAACTGCTTTTAGTTTAATGATGCATATTTTACAAAAATATAAAAAATATGCAGTAGAAATCTTAAAGTGTTGGTTACAGTTGTAATGCTGTTTCTTAAATTATCAGTACTGACTCTTTGCACATATTACATTACTGATGTGCTGAATGACGAGTTACTTGTAGTATAATTACAAGCGAGATTAATGTCCAGTTATTAAAACAGAGAACTAAGAATGCTTTACGGTTCTGATTACACATTAACCTGTAGACTTAGCCACAATAGAGGCAGAATGCACTACAACTTGACACACTGTGATGATCCAGCCAGTGACCACAAGAAATTACTCTATTTTTAATTTTGTTTGAATGTAAAACCTACAGATAGAAGAAATACTTTACTTCAAGTACAGCACCTTGGCTACATAACTAAATAATTAAAGAGAACTGCAACACTTTCTGCTATGATTGTGGAATTTCAGTATAAAATACAAGATTTTATAATTTTTTCATGCAAACTTAGTAAAACATCAGCAAGTTTAGACAAGGAGCATCAAGTTCCTTCATGTCAGATACACAATATTCAAATTGAGATATATTTCTCTTCTTTTTTTGTGGAAGAGGCCTCTTTCCGAAAAAAGAGAAATCTCTATTGTCCATGTGAACATATTTTTAGTAAGACGTTATGACCCTTGATGTTGAAGTCACTTGGTGAAGATTGGACTGTGTACAAGAAGTGGAAAGAAAATTGCCCATGACCTGTTAAAGGAATTAACAATGACAGCTAAAATCTAGATGGCCAATATGTGGACTGCCTCCTCCTACATGTTAGACTCGAACGATCTGAGATACTCCATGTTTCCATTATGTGTACTTCTCCTAGTTATGCCACAAATATGAATTTTTTGTGTATTCTTATTGTTATTATTCAATTGGTTTATCGACAGTATCCTCCTGACAACAGGTCTGAGGAAATAAGGTGAAATTTGCATTTGAGTTTTGATGGCTGTTTTAAATAAAAGATTATAATTATAAAGTGACATAAGAAGGTTCATTCTGAAACATACAAGGAAATGACGTGAAAATAGTAAAACATCAGTAAGGGAAATTAACAGGAAATGGTCCCACATGGTTGCACCTTCCAATTCTGTCTTATGACTTCACATTCTCATAGAATATATTCCAAACAAAACAACTCCTTACACTAAATGTCACGATCCCCGATAATATTTACACACTGGAAACCAATGCTTCAAATAGCACTAAAATGAAATCAATGAAAAAATATTGGAATATAATTGTATTACCCCTGTGATGGACTGTATTTTTAAAGTACAGTGATAAACTTTTCTGACAGAATAATAGAAGACAAATGACTGAGGTATAATGCTGTTTACCACAATATCACTTGATTCAAAATCCTTACAGGTACATTAATTAAATAAATCAGTCATAAAGCTCTAGAATCCTAATGTTCAAGAGTATTATTACCCTTCAGACCAAACCTTTGAATGACTTTCAGTTAACTTGTTTCAGTCAGGAAGATAGTTGTACCACTTAGATGTAAATCTCCTCCTCACTTGTTGCCAGGAATAAAAAAAAAATCTTAATACCGTTATTTAATATTAACTTTCTTCATTGTACATAAGATAAAACCAAGTAATTGATAACCTAATCTGAGAATGTTCCTTAGCACTTATTTAAAAGTATCTGCACCTGAGTTCTTCATTGGTGACCTAGAAAAAGTAGGTCTTTGGTTCAAAACAGAAGGATTTATTCTTCTATTGACAGTTCAAACAAAATGGAACAAAAGATTTTGGTAAACTTGCTACTACTGGCATGAAAAATCATTAATTTCTATCAGTTTACAGATACTAAGGTTTCTATTGAATTTATTTGCAGCAAGAAACTATGAATTTTCTTGACACCCACTCAACTCCAGAAAATAAAGTTATCAGCTAACTGCGTGCCTGAATGCGATTACACACTGCCATATAGGACCAGGAAGGTACAATAGCCTCATGTTCTAACATCATGCATGAAGAACAATGGGACAGTCTCCAATTTCAGTCTAATAAATTACACATTCCCCCAAAAACAATTATTCAGATTCAGAATGAAGACACAGGCATTGCTCTACCATGAAGTACCTTTTTATCATTTTTAATCTATCCTGTTATCTCATGTTCCTTGGTGTCTTTTATTTGCACTTATACACATAAGTCTTTGTATTTTATGAAACAGATATTTTGTTTCATCAGAATCTATTATTTCCTTAGGTAAGCAGCTTATCAGTGAATTATCTATAATTTTTCTATTTATGGATCTACCTATTGTTCCACACATTCTACAGAAAGTTGTTGCTTTATTGCTAATATCATAATTATATTCATACTGTATGTCAACCAATGTAACTTAAATTTAGGGTTAACGGTAGCAGTGATGCCAACAGTTTGATTTGTTCTAATCTTATTTTTGTCTTTAAAAACTATAGTTTTGATATTCTACAGTCATATTCCCCATCTGTTATTAAATTTCAGTTGCGTGGGAACTTCTGTAATTCTCTTTATATGTGCTGTTATAAATTGGTGGCCAGGATACAAAATATTATTCACAAACTTTCCTCATGCATTCTCATGGAGCTCTTTGGCAGGGTGGGGTGTGTACACACCACAGCCCACTGCATGACTGAGCTAGTGGTTAGAGGCTCCAAAAACTACTCATTTCCTACTTGTGCTCATTACAAGTCTCCAAGTGCAGACCTCAACATGAGAAAATCTTTTCATATATAACTTAGTCATAAACCTTGGCAAGCTTAAATGCATGATGGAAGGGAGATACAATCCATGAGTTCTAATGAGATCTGCTGTGGTACCCGCACTTGTTTAGCAACTCCATGACATAGGGAATAGGAATTTTTGAAGTAATTTACCTCACCGGGATCAAAGTGGGTTATATCATACTAAACACAATCTTGGCTTAGATATATTTTGCTATTTCTACCATAACTCTTTTGGAGCTGTCAAGATTATTTTACTTCTTTAAAAATACAACATGTCACAAATACTGATGATTTTCTCAACTAAATTTTTCTGACTGAGATTCGAAGCAGTGGTTATTGATGAAGGTTCTGCACTAATGTGAACGTTGCCTCATTCTTCTTGATGAATGAACGAGATGGTTAGCTGGTTAGGTGTAACTTTGAATTTGGTCTAGCTACCATTCATCTCCCAAACAATCTAATTTTTTTTTGTCATTGTCAGTGCTTTGAAATCAGTGTATGTCTCATATTATATACTTTAAATATATTTATCAATACCAGAGGGAATCACATGTGCAAGAGGAGAAATATTTAGACCAGCCTCATAAATACATAAAGCTTGATCAAGAAGGTTAAAAAAAAAAAAGTGGCATTTTGGGGAACTGAGTTAAATTGCAATGGAGTGAATGCTCCTGTCTAAGTTACATTATGATTCTGGCCAATCCACATTTTGATTGACCATGTTTCATTTGTAAGACCCAAGGCTGATACCGGGGCTGAAGTATAGCCTTAGTGCCTCAACTAAACAGTTTGTGGTTGGCTTAAAGTTCTGTAGAAAATTTATGAAATGATTTTGACTTGACCATGTAGCCAGGATAACTCAACCTAAATGCTTGAGGTCGCCACAATATTTGGTAAACCACAAATAAAGAAAAGGTTGCAAGATCACTACAAAATGATAAAGTTCACTTTCCGAAAATTTCAAGTTTATTTAAAAGAAAACAGCATTTTACAGTTGAGCAGGCAAATCGAACACACTTTACCAAAGGTTGCAGGTTGTGGAGAGAAATTTAACCGACTGACCCCTTTTGTAAATTTAAAAGTTCATATTAAAAGTTAAAGTGGTTATACAACATGATACCCCACATGGTCGAAAACAGCTCACTGACCAGCTTAGAAGTTACGACCCGTGACAAAACCGAAGTAATGTTCCTTCACATACTTTTCCCGAAGTACAGGCCAGACGAAACCGAAAGCAAGAAAAGACAGACTAAGCGAGACGAAAGACAGACCGGAACAGACGACAGACAGGAACAGACCGACATACTGGAACAGACAAACTACATTTTGCTAAGTTCCTATTTTACACATCACTGATCAAGTCATGCGCGGAGTTGCTCGATCACTTCCTGGCGTAAGAATGAGGCAACGTGTGCTTACCGCACGAACTATTATAGCCCTGCGCACGCCTATGACCTTGGCAAATCTTTCTTTAATTAATATCTTCAAAAGTATATGATAGTTAAATTTGAGATTTTTACAGGGACTTTCTATTATCCTGTTCTATCTATTTTAATTTAATTTACTATTCCAAAAGGTTTCTATTGTCTTAAAACTGAATTCATCACGCGACCAATCTTGGCGGACTTTGTGGACATTCCTGAAACTTCCACTCGACAATTGGCAATAATCTGTTTTCAAAAACTCGATTACCGGAAAAATACTAAAACTTTTTATGGAAACCAATATATGTATGAAATCGTCTTAATTAGGGCTATCTACTGGTGTAATTTTTAAATTAATATCTCTTTTAATAAAAAAGCCTATTTTTTTCTCTTAATTATAATTGCTAATTAAATTTTACCAAATTACTTAATTTTATTACCAAAATATCGGGGATAGTGCTGACTACAGCTGGTGATAAAAGTTCAGTTGTAGCTTTACGCGATTTAGAGATATTGCAAATCTCAGAATTTCTACTTTTCCTATCGCATGTTTCAAAACGTGAACAAACCTAAATATCTCTTAAATCAAACGTTTTTCAATATGATAATTACACTTTAAAATGATTTATATGGTGGATTGTAACTATGGGGAAGATTACAGGGAAATTACTTAAAGTTGAAAATTGCACTTCTCGAAATTTCTAAGTCCCGCCTAAGCAAAACTAGAATTTGCCAAAATTCTAAGGTGCTTACACATTTTAGGTGAATCCTTGGCTATTCCATCATAAAATCTATTACCTTTCCTTGTACCGGTATATACTATCAATCACTATCGATGAACCAAGTTCTTATTTAAAAACAAAATACTGGTTAGTGAGTGGAAGCATGGGGGCAAGGAATGGGAAGAAAGTTGTTCTTGGCCTTTTTGAAGAACAATCCCAGTATCCACCGAGAGTGATTTCGGGAAACCATAGAAAATGAAAATCTGGATAGCTGCAGTGGCGTAGCTAGGTCAACAAGGGCCCCGGTGCAAAAAATTTATTTTGGGCTCTCAGGCCAGACGGGCGACCTTTTTTTTTTTGCTTTTTGTGCTGGTAGGGGCCCCCTGAACTGAGGATTGGGGCCCTTGAATTGTTCTTTAGGGTCCCTGAGCAGTGATTGGGGCCCCCCCTGAGCAGCGAGGGCCCCTTAGTGAGGGGCTCCTGTGTTCTCAGGGGCCCCTTAGAGGATGGTAGAGCTAAAAAAAAAGGTCGCCAGTTTGCCGTGAAGGCTCGTGGGCCCTCTAAACTGCGCTTGAGGGCCACTAGAGGTGTGCTTAGGGGCCCCTTGAGGTATGCTTGGGGGCCCCCTGAGCGTGAGGGCCCCGGTGCACTGCACCGCCTAGCCCCATAGTAGCTACGCCCCTGGATAGCTGGTTGGGTGTTTGAACCTGCGCTTTTCTGAATGGAGGGTCCCACATTTTAAATTGGAAGAACTGTTCAAATTTTGACATGGACATCTAAATACTACTGTCTGAATGTTTTCCTGAGTCAAAAAAATTATTTCAGTGACTGAAGTTTCGTCTGTAGGATACAGGTTACTGACACTGTATAGATTATGCATGTTGCCATTCTCTGATTCACAAAATCAAATCCAATGTTATGACAACATCAGCTACTAACTTTTTGGTATACCTTAAAACAAGATGCAAGTATCAAACATAACGTATCTTTACAGCTCAAGTAAAAACTGATATTAATATCTTACTTTTGCCACATCTACAGTTACGAACAGTGTATAGTCAGCAATAGTAATGGTGTCTCCTGTTATCCACTTTTTGCCTTCCAGCATCTTGTTGAGAACACTAAGACCATCTTCAACTCTTTTCTTCCTATGCTGGTCCAGTTCTTTACCAGAAAATAGAGGATCCTGAAATAGATATAGGTCTTAAAATCAAAGTCCTAATGGATAGTACAGTAACTAAGAATGGTGAACAATATTTTAGGTTTCAATAAAATGTGTAAGTTAACATTACTTTACAGAAATATTGCAAGATTTTATTAAACTGTATGTTTAAGCAATAAATTCTAATAAAAGGCAATATAATCATCACATGATACATCTATTTTATCATGCACTCCAAATTAACATGAAATATTAACCCTTTCGCGGGCAAAATAGTTCTGGCAGCCTAACAAACCAAATTAATCTTAAAAACTATCTAGAACTGTCTTCTTAGTATTATGGAGAAGAGAGTCCAAGTTTCTCTCTTTGTTGTTTCCTATACGACGAGGTGGGAAGTAATCTTCCCACGGGCACTTCTGGGAAGAAATATAAAAGCTTGTTGTGTATCAGTTTTCTTTTTATTTATTGACATAAAATGTTTAATTTATACACAAATATACTCCTTTCACTTCCCATGTAATTTTCTGAAGCAGGGTTCACTGCATAAAAGTATATCATATGTTGTGCACATTTACCTAGTGCGTTTTCCTCAACTCTAGTTCTGCAATTTCTGCACCTTCTGTAAGCGTTACTTACAATTGGTTGATGTGTCCCTACACCTATCAATCTTACATCAGGCACTTTCCCTCTTTTTTCCAGAAATGCTGGCTTGCAGCCATACCGTTTTCTGCAAGAAAATCCTGCAATCAACAAGCCTGTCAAGGTGAAGCCTGTATGTCTGTTGATCATAATTTCCGGAATTTCTTTTGTTTTGTTTCCATAAAAGCTGTTTATTATTGCTAGATCCAATGAAAACTAGAAGATCCTGTGCCACCACTCTACAGAATGCATTCCTACTGCATATTGTTCCCTAAGATGGTCAGATCTGTCCACACCTCCAATAATATTGATGTAACAATCCACCAATAATTTGTTTTTGATATTGTGAAAATGTGAACAGTCACTTCCCGATTCCTAATTACTTTCTTCAGAATCTGAGTACTCTCCACAAGTATTAGGAATTGCAGGCATACTTATATCAATATCTGTCTCTGTAAATTCATTCTCAGATTTACTGTTTCTATCCATGTGTGAATCATCCAAAGCATTCAGTTCATCTGGAGCTTCAGGACTTTTTCTCCACATCAGAATCATCATGTAAATAACATATCATACACCACATCTTGATACCTTGGGTTATTCAGGTCCAAGTATTCAGACATCTTAATGTGGAATAAGCAGATAAATAAAATGTATGATAGTATACAAGGCAGGAAATATGTCACTATTATTCAAATTTGTGCCACTATAATTATAATATGAAATGTTAGGGCCACAGCAATAAATATTTGTACATGAATTATCAAATAATAGGTTAGGTTCACAAACAGAACATCGATATATAATTATATTTGACATATATAAAACCTATTCAGTGCAAATATTCCCAACAAGTTATTGAGCTTCTCCAAGTAATACTAACAAGGGACAGTGCCGTGGGAAGATTACTTCCCACTCGAAAAAATTAAGTTTACAGATTACATGTACAATATTTTATTGTGTGCAACACTTGAGAATATTGCTAAGGTACCTAATTACATAAATAATATTCAGAATTTGTTAATGCTTTCCTTTAATAACAATTTATTCGCAAAAAAACAGCAATTTCGTTCAACACAGCTTGAAAATGGATGCAAATTTCACAATGATCATCAAGAAATTTGCGTTGCACAGACCACAATGTAAAAATGCACCATAAAGCGATTTTAACATGTTTCTTCAAGCTTCTGGCAGATGGCAGCACTTGTCAGAGGTGGTAAATGCGCTTCCCTCAAGAGCTTTAATTTAATTTGTCGAGTGCGAAGAAGGTTTCCCACCGCCCACGAAAGGGTTAATTATAGCTTTGTTACTGAGATGCTCTGAAATAAATTAGAATCATCAGATATGTAAAATCATGTAACAAATTTACATTGTCCTCATACATTCATCTGAATCTTTAGATTGACTTTATGTTATTTTCTATGTACTGAAATGCTGTTGAAATTGACTCAATCTAGTCACAGTAGAAGATAATCATCCAGCTATAATAAGTTTCCAATTGGTATTCCTGAGATGACTCTAACACCGGTAGATGATGAAAGAAATAATGGAATTTGCTGCTAAAAATGTAATGTGTCGCCACTTGCTTTATTCAAAAGTTTTCATTCTGTGAAGTATTGAATTGAATTTTATTTGATCCATGAAGTCATAATTTATGACATAGGACAAGTCATCAGTAATTACAATAAGTATGATATTAAGTTGGTAACATTGCACAGCAAAGTTAGTTTTACTGTTTTAGGCTGCGAAATGGTTGTTATATGGAGGTTGGGGGAGGGGGTAGAAGGGGGGTAAGGATTGTGTGAATGTGGGAAGTTGGAAATATCAAACCATAAATTTTCATGTGTTTTTTGAGTCGCAGCCAAATGAGATGGACATAATAATAAAGAACAAAGAATATTAATTTGTGGCAAAGTATCTGTACTGTGACGAATAACAAATGTTTTGAGTAGTAAAAATGAATAAATAATGCGTGATTTAGAGAATCAGTGTTGTTAACTTACAATATAAACAAGGGTTTTGTTGTACAAATCTTGATCGAAAAACAGCTTCTGATCAACAAGAATGCGTTTTCCCAAATCCTTTGGATACAAGGAATCATTTTTTCCATACTTGTCAGACAGGTACATAATGATGGCACGACTGCAACAAATGTCACAATAATTGTTAGAGAACTTTTGCCTAGATAATTTCTTATAAATGAAAGAGAGTAACTTAAACATAGTTAGCAAAAATCAAACTCCAACTAAACAACTTTTTAAATAAGACAATAATATGACTAAGGCATTTGAATTCTCCATTTTTAATAGGCATTTTTAACTTGTAACTCTTTTATTGTTGAAAAATATCCAGTGAAATACTAAAATTCATGTTTGTAGAAAACAAACATCTTCATATCACGCTATAAACAACCAACACTGGCAAGTTCAAATGTTTCTTATTAATAAGGTGACAAAGTAAAAGCTTTATACTTTATGAAAATGAAAGATGTTTTGAGACTGATTTAAATTTACGAAGAGAAATCATCCCAAAAAATGTTTAATATGTGAAAAATCGTTCTTGAGACTTAGTCAACTACTAACTGTAAACCAACTTGAAAATAAAGTAAAGCAAAACTAGACTTTTCTAAATGGGCTTAACTAGGCAGGTACTAAATCACTTCACAAAAATTAAGCTGTGTAAGAAGTAACAAAGTACTGAAGAATAATGATGGTTCATGCTTTTTTATAAGCAATGTCTGAAATAGTACATTATCCTGTTACAAATAAAAGTTCAACTTAGGCAAGTTTTGAGTCAAACAGTGCTAAGGCCAAAGAACCAGCTGTGGTGAAATTGACACCATTTAGTTTTTTTTTTTAAATTTACCTATGGTACAGTTGCAAAATTTGTGTGTGACATAAGAGGTCTCATCAAATTGAGGCTGCCAACAGGTTCCACAATAAGTTCATCAGTTTATAGAACTTTATGTGATTTCTAACCCACAATTGAAAATTTCACTCCTTCTCTGATGACATGGGAGTTAAAAACTGTGGAAAAATTTCATACATTACCACATATTATTGTGGTAAATAATAATAAAAAAAAAACTATCAACACAACTGGCAGTATGTCCCAACTCAGAGATCATTTTATGATGTAACACTTTCAAATTAGTCTATTAATAAAATTTATTTCATACTAGAAGTGAAAACTTAAAAGTGGACCATGTTACAAACATAACTGACTTACTGAAACAGCTCGACACATGCACAGTGGCTAGTTGTATTCTTAAAATATAAATTTACTCTCTTCAAATTAAATAATTGATGTGAATTTATGTTGGACCAAACTTAATAATAAAATTTTTGAACAATATAAAGCAGTCATAAAAACTGTATGACATTAGAAATGGATTGCAATACACTATAATGATTTGACAGCCAAACCAATGAAGAATATTCACAAACATACACAAAGTTACCATCCGATTTCTTACTCGCCAGGAATAATAACTGTCCCCATTTTGATCTTACTGTGAACAAAGTGAACAGAAAGCTTTTGATTCTGAGCCACACAACCGACTTTTACTGAAGATTCAAGCTTACGGTATTTTGGCTCAGATTTGTGAGTGGATACATGATTTTCTAACTGGTCGATCACAGTATGTCGTCGTTAATGGGGAAGCCTCTTCTAAGATAAATGTTACTTCGGGCATTCCTCAAGGAAGTGTAATAGGACCACTTCTTTTCTTAATATTTATAATCGATCTAGGTGACAACGTCAAATGCTGGTTGCGATTGTTTGCCGACGATGCAGGTATCTATAGGGAAATAAGGTGCTCCGACGATTGCTTAGAAATTCAGCGTGATTTGGATGCTATTTTCAATTGGTGCTGTAAATGGCAGCTTACACTTAATTGTAAAAAGTGCAAGGCAATGCGGATAAGTAACAAAAAGGATCAGTTTGTTCAAGAGTACAAAATAACAATTCAGCTGTTGTCACGGTTGATTCCATGAAGTATCTGGGAGTGATAGTACAAAGCAACATGAAATGGGACAAGAAAATAACTTCCATCGTAGGCAAGGCTAATTCTAAATTACGATTCATAGGTCGTATTTTGAGGAATTGTAATGCTCATACAAAAGAGATAGCGTATAAAACACTAGTGTGTCTGCATCTGGATTACTGTTGTGGAGTTTGGGATCCGTATCGCAAGGTTCTGATTGACTCAGTGGAGAGGATGCAGAGGAGAGCCGCTCGATTCGTGACTTGTTGTTACAGCCCTTATGAGAGCATCACAGAATTGATACATAGATTGGGCTGGGATAGTTTGGAAGACAGACGACGTAGCTTGCATTCGAATATGCGAAAAAATTTAAATTTCAAGTGCAATGAAATACTTCTTCCGCCAACCTATTTAGGTCACAATGACCGGAGGGATAAGATTAGAGAAATAAGAAGCCGTACTTATGCTTTTATGTATTCCTTCTTTCGTCACACTATTCGGGATTGGAATGCGCAGGTTTAGGATTGGTGCTTAGCACCCTCTGCCACCCACAACATTTTTGATTTGCGGAGTATTAGATGTAGAAAATATGTGTGTGTGTGTCTGAAGGTATTTGAGAGTGTGTATGTTTGTGTCAGTGTGTGAGTGTATGTGTGTGTGAATGTGAGTGTATGTGTGAGTGTGAGTGGTTATGAGTGTCTGTGAGAGTGTATGTGTGAGTGTGTTTTTGTGTGAGTGAGTGTCTAAGAGTGTGTGTGTCGGAATGTGTGTGTGTGTCGGAATGTGTGCGTGTGTCGGAATGTGTGTGTGTGTGACAGAGAGAGAGAGAGAGAGAGAGACAAAGAAGTGTTGTGGAAAGAGAGCGAGGAGGGGAAGTAGGGTGCCAGAAAATAGAAAACAATTATTATTCCTTGGATGAGTAAATAATAACTTACCTTTCAGTAATTATTAACCCATTATCATCTATGACAGGAACCGTGTGTTGTACATTGATCTGTGGAGTGTAAAAATAACATTTTGTTAAATTACACACATTTTTTATGGCTCAAGACTGATGAACAGCAGTTAACACTGAATTTTAAAAACAAGTTAAATTACCAAATAATTAACAAAAGTTGTACAGTAGACCTTGTATAAAATCTCTCTGTGCATTCTGTAAAATGAATGCAAGATAATATTGAATTAATTAATACAACATCTCAACAAAGTGAATGAAGTTGAATGAAAGGTCTTACTTTTCTCAGAAATATGTCTATTGAAAAATAATGGTTTCTCAGATATTATATCATAATGTGATTCACCAATGACTCATAAAAGTTTCTTCCTTGATGTTGCTTGGAATAACAAAGATTTAGTTTTTAAAGATATCCCAACTCTAAATTTTAGTGTACATTTGACAGAATTGTTATTATTATTATTTTTATATAGCTTTATGCCTCATTAACATTGAAGTTATTAGAAGTTGAAAGGAATTTTTCCAAGGAACAGGAAGGAATATCGACAAGGTAGTTTGAAGGAACCATCCCATACTTGCATAAAGTTATTTAAGGAACCTATGGAAAACCGAAAACTGTATAGCTGGATGAAGATTCATACTTGCTTCCTACTGAAAATGAGACCAGGGTGTTACCACTCACACAACAAGCTCGGTTTCTGCAGAACTGATTTTCAAAATAGCCATAGTTTAAAGATCTATGATGTAATATCAACTACATGCAAAATAAAAATTATGGATAAATGCCAGATGTGTTGCATGATATGGAGTCACAATCATTGTACTAACAAAAATGACTAAGTGATACAACAGAGGAATAGTGGTATGAAGCTTTGTTTTTTTGCTTATGTTGCTAAATTATGGTGTGATACAATAATAAATAACTTTAAAGTAAAGCTTAAGAAACCTGTATATGTTTTTACAGTGAAATTTCTTTCATTTGTTGATGACATTTTCCCTTATCACTTAAAAGAATCCTTTTGATTCCATCCAAGTATTCACCTCAATGATGGTAAAAATTTCTGCACGACCAATTTTCAAACACTGATATGATTTTAAACTATAGGCTACTTCATTTCACTGAATATCAAAGAAATTATTTGCATACTAATGTAAGCCCGTGACTGTTTTTCGTGTATCATCATGGTTCTACAATAGTCCTAGTGTTACATCTACATCTACATATATACTCTGCAATTCACAAAATTGTGGGTGGCAGAGGGTTCTCAGCACCAAAGCTAATCTCTTTGCAATGCACTCCAATTCCTAATGGTACGAGGGAAAAAAGAATTCATATAAGAATCAGTCCGGCACCTTATTTCTCTAATTTTATCTTTCCAGTCCTTCCGACTCAAATAGGTTGGTGGAAGAAGTATTTCACTACACTCAAAAGTGAAGGTGGGAGTACGCATGTTTACCAATACTAAGTTTAAACGAAACGTGTGTCGTCTATCTACCAGAGACTCCCAACCTAAACTACTAATCAGTTCTGTTACACTTTCATAAGGACTGTAGCAAGCAGTAACGAATCGAGCGGCTCTTCTCTGTACTTTTTCTATACTTTCGATCAACCCCTTACGAAACGGGTCCCAAATGGCACAACAATAATCCAAATGTGGACGCACAAGAGATTTGTACGCTATCTCCTTTGTTTGTTCATTACAATTTTTCAAGATTCGACCTATGAATCGCAGCCTAGAATTTGCTCTACCTACTAACGAATTAATGTGTATGTCCCATTTCATGTTCCTTTGTACTGTTACTCCCAAATATTTCATAGAATCGACCATATCAATAACTGTATTGTTTAACTTGTATTTCTGAACAATTGGATTCTTTTTGTTAGTTATGCTCATTGTCTTACACTTTTTACAATTTAGAGTAAGTTGCCACTCAGCGCACCAAGCCAAAATAACATCCAGATCGTGCTGAATTTCTAAGCAATCGGCCAAATTTCTTACTTCCCTATAAATAACCGCATCATCAGCAAACAATCTAAAAAGGCTTTTCACTTTGTCTCCGAGATCGTTTATAAAAATCAAGAAAAGAAGTGGACCTATTACACTTCCTTGAGGTACACCCGATGTAACATCTAGATTAGAAGAACTTTCTGCTTCAACGACAACATACTGCGACCGACCATTTAGAAAATCCTTTATCCATTCACAAAGCTGATCCGATATACCGTACGCTCGAAGCTTAGCTAAAAGACGGTTGTGTGGCACAGAGTCAAAGGCTTTCTGGAAATCTAAAAACATTGCATCTACTTGTGAACCTGCATCGATAACTTTCATTACATCGTGTGTAAATATGGCCAGCTGTGTGTCACATAATCTTTTCTTCCAAAATCCGTGTTGATTTGTTGTAAGCAAATTATTATCATCTAGAAAATTCATAATGTTCGAGCATATAGTATGCTCCATAACTCTACTACAAACAGATGTTATAGATATGGGACCATAGTTTCCAGGATCACTTCGATCACCTTTTTTGAAAATCGGAGTTACTTGCGCGATTTTCCAGTCTGAAGGTACTTTTCGCTCTTCTAATGATTTACTGAATATATCAGACAGAAATGGCCCGATTTCCGCCGCAATACTCTTACTGGAATTCCATCCGGGCCCGGTGTTTTCCCCCACTTCAGGAGCTCTAATTGCTTAACGATACCTGCAGTATCTATTCGTAATGATTCCATCACCGACTCGCCACGACGTGGGAAAACGGGAATACTATCCTTATGTTCATTTGTAAATGAATTTTTAAATACAGTATTTAGTACGTTAGCTTTATCGCGGCTTTCATTAACCTCGGAACCTTCACGAATTAGTGCTGGAATATTGCTGTTGGTACAATTAACTTTTCGTACATACGACCAAAATTTCTTTGGGTTTTCTGTGAGACTCTTAGAGAGAGAGTTGGAGTGAAAATTGTTAAAGGCCTCACGCGTTACATTCTTAATACATCCTCTTAAATCAGCTAAGGTTTCTAAATCGTTGCGACACCCCTTCCTTCTTGAGTGTGCGTGTATTTTCCTTTGTTTTTTGAGTCATCTTTTGACTTCGCATGTGTACCACGGTGGATCATTCTCCCCCTTTATTGTCCGCTTTGGTATATGTATTTCCATTCCTTCCCTGACTACGTATATGTATAAAACGATGCCACATCTCTTCAACGGTGTCCTTTGTTGACCTGTAGTTATGGTAATTATTCCTCAGGTAGGTTCTAAAACACTCCTTTGAGGCCTTACTGAATCTGTATACAATCCGCCCTTTTTTCCTTTTCCGCTTGGTCATTAATTTGATAGTCGCAATTACCGCTTTGTGATCGCTTATACCTGTGGTCGTTGAAATTTCGGTGAATAATTCTGGCCTGTTGGTAAATGTTTTCGCTACTGTTATGACACCGCGTAGGTTCATTAACTAGCTGCTGGAGATGATTATCTGACAACTCGAGAATTCCTTCAGAAGCTGCCTTATCCCTGCTACCTGTGATGTGATTATGACAGATTGACTTGATTTGACCAAATATATACTTGACCTGTGTTTCAGGGTGAATTAAATTTCTGAGCTCGAAGAACTCAGAAGCATTAATAGAGGTATGTATTAAACACGAACAGGGACAATAGCACAATCATATAATTGCTTAAATACAAACTTGACTTGTATTTGACCCTTAAAGTTCACTCTGCAAAATTTTAAAAGTTCCTGTTCGCTGAGACTGGGTAAACACTTGTAATCATTGGTCATACTGTAGTATCTGTAATGGCCAGAGAACTTAATATACATTCCATATTATTAAACAGTTGAGCAACTCCGAAGGAATGAATTGCCAGAATAGTTGATTTGGTAACATATTTGGTCTAATGTTCACTTAAAATAACCTAATAACACACGTACAGTGAACATGAATGAAGACCATTAATGAAAGTGGTCAGTAAAAAAACTAAAAAGCAAATAAACCATAATGCATAAACTTTGGTCAAGCAACAACTTTAGTGATAGTTTTAATTAGATTGAAATTTATCATAAGCTGGAATAATTTAATTTTGTAAAAGTTTTTGAAGTTGTTTTCATTAGCAACATGTTACTGAAAAGCAGATACACATTTTTTCAGCCTCAAAATTTAATTTTTTTTTAAGTTTCTTCCATTATCAACATGTTACTGAAAAGCAGGTCCATGTTTTTTCAGCCGCAACATTTATCAATATTTTTTGAACTATGAAACTACAAAAATCAAATGTAATAAATGTATTACGGCAATTAATTTGGTAGCAGTTGCTTAGCTATTAAATTGTGGACATAACGACAAATTTCTACTAACGGTATCTCTGGTCGCTGTTTTGCGAGTGAAGGCTGACACGTGATTCTGTTCTCCGGCCTATAGCTGTCGATGTAAGTGAATGAGTGAGGTAAAGAAATTATATAGTGTATATCCAACAATATGATTAATAAAGTAGTTTCAAATTATACACTACATCACTTTTCTTATACAAGTCTGGTGGGTAAGTGGTAATGATCTGATCTGGAATTCAGGAGGAAACAGGTTCAAATCCCCATACAGCCATCCGAATTTGAATTTTCCATCATTTCCTACCCCCATGCAAAAAAAGCTAGAACCAGGCATAATAATCCATCTTACCTTGAGAAAATCTTCTTTCTCATTATCACCTTTGCTTAGATCAACTTCCTTAATCTTAACGTCAATACCCAGGACAGAGGCCACAAACCTCACTGTTAGGCATGGAGGACTCGCTAGGTCTGCGTAGAGTGTAATAGATGGCATTGTTCACCTGTTAACAGTAGTATTAACATATTACTGAACAATATAAGAAATAAACAGCGTACAATGAAGCAAAAATTTTTATTTGTCACTTAGTAAAAACCATAGGCTCCATGAAAAAAAAAAAATGGTTAGTATATTACAAATTTTAACCCTCTCCTCTTTCCATTTTCACATATCATTTAATATACACCTGATCTCCTGGTGTTTTATTATATTTTTTAAAATATTTTTTTAAAGAGTAGATATTATGATTTAAGAATGACACGTTCCCAGCAAGTGGTTCCAGTGAACAACCAAACATCTTGTCTTCACTGCAAAGATGCTTCATCAGACTGGGAAAAATTAAAACATGGAATTCCACAAGGTTCTGTCCTAGGACCCCTCCTCTTTTTGTTGTATATCAATTACCTTCCTGGAAACTTATCTGACAAAGTTAAGAGTGTTTTATTTGCAGATGACACTAACCTAACTGTGAGAAAAACACCAAACAGCAATCTAGAATTTAAAGTAAATGAAGTACTTAGTGAAGTAGCAAATTGGTTTAAGGCAAATTAATTAAAACTAAATTTTGAAACAACACATTATATTAGGTTTAAAACAAAAGTTATGCACAGCCAGATTTACAAGTAAGCTATAAAAATAACACAATATTAGAAACAAAGAGTATAAAATTCCTTGGTATTAAAATAGATGAGAAACTCTGTTGGCATGAACATATCACTTCACTACTGCAGGAGTTAAGTGGTGCCACCTTTGCAATACGAACACTTTCTCTAACAGCAGATCTACAATTAATGAAACAGGTTTACTCCTCATATTTTCATTCAGTAATGTCATATAGCATAATTTTTTGGGGAAACTCTTCACAAAGTAAAAAAGTTTTCATAGCACAGAAAAGAGCTATTAGGATGTTGTGTAGGGTAAAATCAAGAACTTCTTGCAGACAACTTTTTAAAAAACTCAGTGTTCTTACAATGAGTTCTCAGTATATATATTCTCTCATGTGCTTTGTCATAGATCATTGTAACCTGTTTACTTCTAATTCACAGGTACACAATCTCAATACAAGAAGCAGAAATAACTTGCACAAACCACAAACATCTCTGTCATTAGTACAAAGAGGAGTTAATTATTCTGATAAACATCTGTTTAATAAAATTTCCAAGAGTATAAAACAGTTTGCAGATAATAAAGATATATTTAAATAAAAACTGACAAAATATCTTCTTGGCAACTCCTTCTACTCCATTCAAGAATTTGAACAAAACAATTAATTGTATTCAATATAACTTTTGCAAATCACAGTTGTAAAAATTTATGTTTATTGTATTGTCTTTATTTTTTCTTTGTAACATATAATTGTTTTTTACTATGATTATGACTCATATTGTATGTATGTATATTAACCATGACATGTTTCACATCCCAGAGGTGCTTCCTCAGCAGGGATCCATGAAACAAGATTGATAAATAAATAAACAAGGACATTGCGGTACACTTGTGAAGATTTCACTGGAACAAAATTATCTATTTTTACAAGTGCACTACTGAATCGTTAATGCTCAGACCTGGCATTTGGAAGGACACAGGTTCGATCCACAGTCCGAACATACAGATTTCGGTTTTCCGTGGTTTCCCAAAATGTCCCAGACAAAAGCAGAGCGTTTCCTCTAAAGGCCATGCCCGCATTTCTCTGTTCCTTGCACTCCATGTGAGGTAACCTATGATGCTCCGTGATTCGTATTCTGCATTTAACTACGTTCTCTTTACCTAGTAATTACCGCACTGACTTGTGTATTGAAGGTAAAGAAGCATCGCTCACCTGGAAAGAAGCTGTGACACTAGTTCCTTGAGAACACTCAGAATTATTGCTATCACAGAATTATTGTAATTAGAAGTTTCTCAAATTATTTTTGTATCCCACGACACAATTCTAAGTTTAAAAATAAATCAATTTTTTAAGTTCTAACAACTTTTGCATCTTATGTCAATCTGTAATAGACAACTCGTTGAATATATTAAATTCATTTAAGCTATGCATGTCTTTTAAAAATATCTAACTACATATGATGACGCCAAAGAAAGCAAGGGATATTTTTCTCACAAGAACAGAAAAGGCAGGGCGAGACAACATAACATATCCTGTCACTGGATAAGTAAAGTAATTGAAAGAATTTGTATTTCCCGCGCAATTCAACTGTTTCGTGGCTATCATAACCTATTGCAGAAATCCTACAGAGTAAAAGAAACCTACAGTTTAATGTGGAGTCCGAAACATGGAACATCCTAGACGTTTAGATATTAAGAGGAAAGTTACACCGGAAAATATACATCTTTCAAAGGGGCAGTTAGTTATAAAAAAAAATCAAATAAACTTTGATTTTCTGATCACACCTCCGTTAGCACGTGGATGAATCAGAAGAAAAGACATTTCAATATTGAGCGAAAAAACGCAGCATTGTTATGGATTCGCTGCGACAAAGGAAAAATTTCAAAAACGCTTTTAAGAAAAAACACAAAGATTCAAAAGAAGTACCAGTATGTGTTTAACTCACACGAGCCAAACACTGAGCATCAAAATCAAATACTGGAAGCTCCTGCCTGGTTCTTTCCTGTAATAATTTGGAAATATTTCAGTATTACCATCTGAACTCTTCAAGTGATTTTCATATTCACTTCTCGAAGTGCAAACACAAACCATAAGAATCATCCGCACAATACTTTGTCAACATATTTGTTTAAAATCGCGGGCCATAATGTAGCAAGTGATAACAGTTTAAGTGCGGATCTGGGAGGGGGGGGGGGGGTCAAATCGTGGTGCTTGTCCCCGGACGGCAACTTCAGGGGGACGGCAATTTATGCTGCGTCAAATTCCTCTCCTTCCCCCCCCCCCCCCAACAATGTGCGAAAGTGGGGGCGGCGAAACTTTGACGACAATGTTGGCGGCAAAACAATGCTCGAAGGTGCGTCAATCACAATTTTTTGCCCCGGCTCGGAAAATTCCTAGATCCGCCACTAGGTGTGTGTTGTAATGAAAGTTGTAACATCCTTCTTGGGAAAGGCCTTTGCTGTTGTAACAACAAGCCTTCTGATTTCACACAGCTTCCACTTTAGGGCCATCTTGAAGAGAAATTATTACATTCGGTAAGATCTGCGTACTAATTCTAAAACTGTTTAGTTGGCGTCGCGTAACCAATGCTTGCAAATGACGCGGTGGTTCTATTCCTCCCTATTACTCGCGAACAATGCAAAGACCCCGCCGCACAGTGGTTCAGGGTTAAATGATACTGGACATTCGAACTAAAGTCATAATATCGATCCAAAAAAAATTGCTTTAGGTAGCATTTGCTGTGCTGATCAAAAATTATTATATTCAATTTATGATAAAAATGAGTTCCTCATACTTAAAAAAAAAAAAAATATATGGGTGAAAAATCTATTTTTTTTTTTTTTTTTTCCACAGCCCTAGATCGAAGTGCCAAAGTCAAATCTTATGCAATCGTAAGTACCTATGCTACTTAATATTACAACGTAAAAATTTCTTGCGTATGCTTGCCACTTAAGTATGAAGGACTCACTTTTATCATAAATTGAACATAACAATTTTTGACCGGCACAGAAAATGTTATCTAAAACAATTTTTTTTTATCGATATTATGGCTTTAGTCGAATGTCCACTATGTTTTTACCCTTAAATTCATTTCCTCCCTGTAGTCAAAGCGGCAAGGATACGCAAGAAATTTTTATCGTTATACTAAGTTAGATAGGTACTTACGATTGCATAAGGTTTAACTTTGACACTTTGGTATAGAACCGTGAAAAAAATAGATTTTGATCCATACATTTTTTAAAGTATGAAGGACACATTTTTATCATAAATTGAACATTGCAATTTTTGATCAGCACAGCAAATGCTATCTAAAGCAATTTTTTTTCATTCATATTATGAGTATAGTTCGGATGTCCACTATATTTTAACCCTGATATTCACTTGCCACCTGTAGTCAAAGCGGCAAGGATACGCAAGAAATTTTTAATTCGTAATATTAAGTAGGATAGGTACTTACGATTGCATAAAGTTTGACTCTGACACTTCGATATAGGCTGTGAAAAAAATAATAATAATAGATTTTCACCCATACATATTTTAAAGTATTAAGGACTCATTTTTATCATAAATCGAACAGAAATACTTTTGATCAGCAGAGCAAATGCTGTATAAAGCAATTTTTTTGGATCGATATTATGACTTTAGTTCGAACGTCCACTTTCGTCTAATCCTGGACCACTGTGCGCCGTCCAACAAGGACTGCATCATCATGCACATTCCACAAAGTAATCAATGTCAACAGCTACTCTTGTAACTCTTTGTAACTGGGATAAAAGCCGTCGGGTTCCAGTGGGGGATCCAGGGGACGGGGGACTAGGGGACTCAACTACCAACCCCTCCCCTCCCCAAAAGTATCCAGGTCCGCACCCCCCCCCCCCGACCATTTTTTTTAGCTCTACTGATGTTTTAAGGAATAAATAGGAAAGTAATAAACCAAAAAAAAAAAAGGACAGCACGACTAGCCCCTCCCCTCTCCCCCCCCCCCAAACAAATATCCGCTCAAGCCACTCCCAAAACAAAATCCTGGAACCGCCACTGTTTGTATATTGATAACGCAGCAGAACGAAAATTATTAACTTCACCAAATAAGAGTTCTTAGATACGATGCTTGACACAAATTGTAGTGAAATGTTGTCGAAAAAAAAAAGAAAAAGAAAAAGAAAGAAACCACTGCTGACATCGAAAGCAATATACGGAAACAACACTCTAATTCTGCCACTGAAGATTCATAATTACAATCATTTGCATAATACATAGCGCGGAGTTTATTTAACTAAGCCGAGCCCAGTAGAGGCCTTCTTGTGTTGATGACGTCAGGGAAGTTCGAGCAACTGGCATAAATAGCGCTGGGTTCACCTCCGTCCTCTTCGCACCGGTAAACAGCACTCTGTGTACTGCCAACACAACAGAAGGAAATAATTCACATCACCAAAATTCTGTATCCCTCGAACGGCGTCTTTATCATGTTGAATCATAATTGTAAAATGTTACTTTCCAGTAATACAATGTTGTTCTGAAGTAACCACCCCGTAATCGCTTGGAGAGATATTGGGAAAACAATGGAAACCCGCATGGGCGAACACGGGAATCGAACCCGTGTCGTTCCTAATGAACCACACAGTTTTCTCCAAGAATTTCTAAGAGTGTTTTCTGAAATATTCTGCCGTGCCTCAGCGGCCCAATAAACAACATCCTACACATTGTTTTTATTTTTTCAATTAAATCTTGGATCAGCATTCTTAAAAAAAATAATCTGCAAATCAGTTTTAATGTTTGCAGTACGCCCTGGTCCATCGGCTGTAGGAGTGGTGTAACATACAGCGGCAAAAACTTCGCCACAATTTCTCCGTCACATAATTCCTCAGTTCTGGGGTGAGACGGCGCGTTATCAATAAAAAAGATAGCACGGGGAGGCAAATTATTTCCCTTAGAAAACCGTCGGACAGAGGGAACAAACTGGTCGTGAAACCATTCTTTGAACAGCCTACCATCCATCCATGCTTTTTTCTGGTTGCGATAATATATGGGTAGGAACTTCATGTTGCAGTTTTTAAAAGTTCAGGGGCTAACAGATTTGCCGATCATCATTAAAGGCAGCTTGTGATTACCAGCAGCGTTGCTGCATGCTAATAAAGTCACACGATCTTTGCTCATTTTAAAATCAGGAGCTTTGACTTCTGCTTTTGATGTCAGGCTTTTTGTTGGCAATGCCCTAAAATTAAGACCTGTCTCGTTAGCATTATAAATATGTTTGACAGATTAACTTCCCTCTCTTATCAATTTATCAAACTCACCCAAGTATTCCTTCGCTGCATCATAGTCAGAAGAAAGCTTCTCTCCAGTAATTGTTAGCTGACGAATCCCATGACGTTTTTTAAATCTGTTCAACCAAACCGTACTCGAATTAAAAGACTCATCACCATTCATTAACTTGTTTAGGTAAACAGCCTTTTCCTGAACCATTGGTCCTGTCAAAGGAGTTCCCCTTTCTCTTTCTTGTGTAAACTAAAAGAAAAGAGCTTCATCCACTTTATCGTACTGGGGCTGTTTCCAAGTCTGCCGAATCTCAAGTGTTTTTCCCGAAGACGTTGCACAGGACTGTTCAAGCTTCACTCGATTATTTTTCCAAACACAAATAGTTGTATTACCAACACCCAATTTAGATACATTCTCACCATTGTCTTATTCCAACGTGTTGTCCCCACAGCCTGATCGTGGCATTTGCCTTCTTTTTTATATGAAGTAAGAAATCAAGGACCCGATGTGAATAGAAAATCTTTGTGTATAATGCAGATGGACGCGTTAGTGTGGTTGCGCGCGTTAAGATGTCACCACATTGCATCTGCAGGTACAACGGAACGAAGTCAGTGTTTTGGTCGCAAGGTACCGGCCGTCCTGATCGCGTTTCTTCCGTTATCACCTAGACGTAATACAAAACAAATTCCAAGAAGAAATATATATATTTGGCTTCAGCCGTTCGGCTATTTCAGCCATCATCATGTATTATATACCCCTTTGTTCTTATATTCTATTTTTAGTCTGTGTTACATATTTGTGAATTCAGCGTTGGTATGGATAAGGTTTCTATCAGGTCTGTTATGTCCTTGATCACCTTCTAGTATCTCTTTCCTTATGGATGTAGTCTTCTCGGGAGACTAGCCGAGTAAGTAAGATGTTTCCACACGATATTTCGGCGATCTCTGACTCCGTCGCCATCTTCTGGTGAAGTGCCGGATCCGTCAGAAGGCTGGTTCTTATAGCCTCCGAATGCGCGCGTGGTGGCGTGCGCGCAGCTGGTTGGCTGACTCGGTCGGCGCCTAGGCGGTGGAGTGGGGGTTGGCGCCGGTAGGAGGCAAGCGAGGGCGCAGTTGGTCCCGCGGCCGCCGTGCTGTGCACTTCGGCGCGCTGACGACGTATTGCATTAATGACAGGTGCCCACGCTTCGCTCAGCTGGTATCCACAGTCCCGGTTGACGAGATTGCGCGTGGTGCGAATCTCAACTGCTTCTGTGAGAATACTGTCCCAGAAGTTCCTTGTACGCGCCAATATCCTGGTATTCTCAAAGTCGAAGCCAAACGACAAACGGCAGGGACAGCCTGGAAGGTTTTCTCCAGCATCTGAATAGAATCAACAAAAACATCAAGTTCACGATGGAGGTGGAAGAGAATGGCCGGCTTCCTTTCCTAGACATTCTGATTGAAAGGAAACCAGATGGGACACTCAGACACTCTGTGTACAGGAAGCCTACGCACACAGACCTGTACCTGAACGCGCGTAGTCACCACCACCCGGCACAGCGCAATACGGTGCTCACCACGCTGGTACATAGGGCGCGAGCGATTTGCGATGTCGACAGCCTACCGGGCGAAGTCAACCACCTACGGCAGACATTCAGGCGCAACGGGTACTCGGAGCATCAGATCAGACTGGCATTCCGAGAACCGAGACGCAGGCTCAATAACACCGAGAACGAGCCACAGGAACGCACTGCCTTCTTGCCATACTCCGGTCCTACAACGTCGAGAATTGGCAGAGTTCTGGCCAGAAACGGGATTAAGACGATCTTCCTGCCACCACCGAAGCTGAAGAACATCTTGCGCTCCCCCAAGGACGACCTGGCACTCCGAACACCGGGAGTTTACAGCATTCCATGTGAATGCGGTAAGAGATACATTGGCCAGACGGTACGATGCATTAACCAGCGATGTCTGGAACACGCCCGACACGTGCGTCTGGGGCAGAGTGAAAAATCGGCGGTGGCGGAACATAGCCTGGAACAACGCCATGGCTTCGACTTTGAGAATACCAGGATATTGGCGCGTACAAGGAACTTCTGGGACAGTATTCTCACAGAAGCAGTTGAGATTCGCACCACGCGCAATCTCGTCAACCGGGACTGTGGATACCAGCTGAGCGAAGCGTGGGCACCTGTCATTAATGCAATACGTCGTCAGCGCGCCGAAGTGCACAGCACGGCGGCCGCGGACAACTGCGCCCTCGCTTGCCTCCTACCGGCGCCAACCCCCACTCCACCGCCTAGGCGCCGACCGAGTCAGCCAACCAGCTGCGCGCACGCCACCACGCGCGCATTCGGAGGCTATAAGAACCAGCCTTCTGACGGATCCGGCACTTCACCAGAAGATGGCGACGGAGTCAGAGATCACCGAAATATCGTGTGGAAACATCTTACTTACTCGGCTAGTCTCCCGAGAAGACTACATCCATTCTCAACGCCGAGAAAGACTTCGTTCCTCTTTCCTTATGTTTCTGTATTGTTTACATCTTAGTAGAAAGTGGTATATATCTGCCACGTCATCGCATTGTTCGCATTTCGGGTAGTCCACGATCTTCATGGTGTACATTCTATCTCGTAGGAGTGCGTGCGCTGTTCTGTCTGCTTATTCTTGTTATCTGGCTTCTGTTTATTTTTAAGGGCGCGTACCATAGATTGTAGTCTGGTTTCCCTGCTATGGTTCTGTACCAGAGGCTCTTGCTTGGTTCTTCTTCTATCCATCTTCTGTTCCACTCCTTCTTCACTATTTGTGTGATTGTGTGGTTGTAGTCGGTGTAGGGGATGGGTATCTCCTCTATATCTGCTGTATTTAACTGTCCCCGTGCTATGGCATCCGCCGCTTCATTTCCTCCTACGCCGACCTACCCTGGGATCCATTGTAGTTTGATGCTACTTCCCTCCGTTGTTGCCTTGATTATTTGCCTGGCAGCCTCAAACGCTAGGTAATTTTTGCATGCGCCTTTGGGGATTCCTTTTATGGCCTGCAGGGCGCTTGTAGCATCCGAGCAGATAACTGCCTTAACTATACCCACTTCCTTTATATACTCGATTGCTTTTAGTATCGCTATAATCTCTGCTGAAAATATGGACATTGGACTTGGTAATCTATACGCGTCATGCACTTCTTGCACCCTGTCGATGCACGGTGCTGTGTTGGATTCCTCGTTCTCTCTTGATCCGTCCGTATACGTTTGTCTCCATCCTTCCCACCTTGTGTTTAAAGTTTGTAGAGACAGCTGCTTTATGCTCTCAGTATTTTGTTCCTTCTTCGTTGATACTTCTACTGTCAGGTCTGTGTATACATGTTGGTCTATTTCCATCCCTGACCACGGTTCTCGTTCTCAATACTGTTTGCTTTATGTGGACGACTGTGATGTATGTTTTGCCCGCCCCATTGGCTCAGTTTGCTGTAGCACTGTGATGATGTCCGGCGCTGACACGGGGTTAGCTGCTTCCAGTCCTGGTGATGGAAGAAATGTTCACCATCAAGACTTGGCCCACAGGGTAGGATAGGCTAGATGGCGGTGCATAACTCATAATCACCAGACTGTGCGCTGTGTGCTGGGTTAAAGCCCAAACCTCTCCGCATTGCGTATGGAGTGAAGGAAATACGACTACTTAGATGTTGATTCGACCTTCAGATGGGCACCTAGTGTTGTAAAAAAACAGTTTTTTTTCTGACGTGAAAGAAAAACATGGAAAAAACTGTGAAAAAAAAAACTTTTTTTCTGGGACATGTTTTTTTTTTCATAACTACTAAATTTCAAATTTTTAAGGCATTTATCGTTTAATATGACTGTTTTAGAGTTTATACTAAGTACTTATCTTACTTTTAAATCTACTATATTTTTCTGGTTCAGTAGAAAAAAAATTACAAAAATATTGGTAACGCATGGGGACTTCCCGAAAAGGCTAGGTTGCGTGAGAAGGAATCCCCGTTCCCCATTGTTTGGATTGATACTCGCTATTTGGACTAGTGCTGCCAGCCCTACAAATTTATCTGTAGACCTATGAATCTTTTCAAAAAATTAGGAAATTTAACTACGGTGTTTTGCCTTTTCTTTTTATTACTTGTTGTGCTTTCCTTATATTCGTATACTTGTTAAACTCGCAGCGTATAGTGATACTAAGTCATTGTCAGTAATTATGAATAATTTCCTTGCAACCGTTGGCGTAAACCAACGATTGAAAACAAATAAAGCTCCTATTTTGTATGATAATAGATTTAAATTCAAACTTAAAAGACCGTAATACAGAACTATCGGCGCAGTATTCATTCACAGTGTGTACTTTGCTCACAATTTAAAATTGCAATCTTAAAAGCTTTTGCATGCAATACAACCAGTAAAAGAAAATGTAACTATTTCTGAAGTTATGGATCTAGAGGGGACAGAAGAAGAAACTGAAAACCGACCGAACTAGTGTTGGTAGTACTGATACGAGTGAATGTGGTACCGACAAAGAGGATGAATAAAAAATTATGTTACCTATATAGATACATTTATGAATCATTATGTAAGATATTATATGATTTAAAACACACATGTAAAATGTAAGTTCCATAAATAAAACTATAATTTATCAAATATATTTGTTTTCTGAAAACCAAAAAAAAAAAAAGGGTGCTAGGTTTTTTTTCATGTTTTTTTCACAAATCTGAAAATTTTTTTTTCAGTTTGCAACACTATGGGCACCTTGGTGGCTTTTGGAAAAGTAGGCTTGAATGGGCTTGCACCTGGTTTCATCTTCTCCCTTCTTTCATCTCTTATCTATCACACAAACAACACACACTGAACACACATACAATCACAACCGTCCACACTTTATGAACACTGTCACACTTGGAGAGGCAATGGAAAACCACCACAGTTCACCTACCCAGACGTAGTCACTGAGGGGTAAACATTCCCCATGGTTCATAAGAAGAAGATGTATGTATGTGTTCAACACACTGTGTTATTTGCGTTGTACATGAAATAAGGAAAGAAAAGGATGAAACGCGGCGTGTGCTTGTTCAGACCCATTCTTCCGAAATACATTAACAGAGCCAACTATTTTAACGCCCCAACACAAATCCTCATGGAAAATGTCATATGTCCTCCCTTCAGAGCAGTGCGTAGAGGTTTTGGGATATAACACCAAACTTTAGAACACAATCTGGTGATTACGAATTTTGCATCACCAGCTCTCCTACACTTAAAGTCTGATGATGCGCAATTTTTTCACTCCCTGGACTGGAACCAGAGGTGTAGAAGTATGTTACCGTTGACTGAATATACAAATGAGCTTCATAAGATGGAGCATGCATTACGACACTCACATTATAGTTCGGTTAGATATTTTGGAACAGTCTATGGTCTTGTATATCACCCGTACAGAAATGCTGCCAACCTGAGTTCATCGCTTTCTGCTGAGTCAGGGTGGTGTGTTGCAAACAATTTATCTTTTCTGAGGAACATGAATGTCGCTAAGTCGAATATTTCAGTGCCTGTGGTGGCATTGTTTCAAAATCGTAAACAGAGAGACATCGTACAGGATTTACGTAAGAACCGTTCATAATGATCAAACAATAAAATGCTAATCACAAGAGAAGAGTATTGCAACATTAGGCCCGTTTACACGTGCGCGCCAAACTGGCGGTTTGGAACGGCGCTCCAGACTGCCGCGCCGGAGCGTGAGGTTGGACCGTCGCTCCTGGAGCGTGCGACGAAAAATGGTCAACACTCCAGACGCGCGCGCCAGGACTGCGAGCTGGAGCGTACGCGCCAAAAATGACCGTTATCCCGTGGCGCGTGGACTTTCCGCCGGGTTGGAAAGTGTAGACGGTCCAGCTTGCAACATTCGGTTTTCAGGTCGTTGTTGTCTTTGTTAGTTGTGCTTGTGTTTATAAGTGTATTTAAAATATCCTCCAAAAGAAATGACATAAACTGAGGAATATGAGAGCTGCTTTACTTTTTTTTTTTTTTTGGGTACAGAAAGAATTAAATAAAACTAGAGATCTATATGGACACATGCCTCTTTAGTGAGAGCAACGGGAAAATAAATGAACCAGATGATTTAAAAATTTGTCTACGAAACGACAGTTCCATATATAACTACATTTTAATAATAATAATATTTCATTAAATTGCAATGGAGCACACGTTCCTGTGGCAATTTCCCTACACAACTATCTTCCCCCTTTCCTGCACCCACCTACATTTGCCCTCTACAAATTGTAACTTTAAATTCTTTCAACGTTTTTGGTAAATTGCTAATCATTTCCCTTTGTAGCTTATTCCAATACCTGACACCTTTACCTAAAAAGGTGAAGTTAAAATTATTATCTCTACAAATATCAAAACAAGACTCAGTCATGAGGAAGAGCATAACTGCAGAGTAATGTTAGCCTCCTACTCTTCGTTTTTTGGCAACTGGAATATCCCTCCAAGATTTGAAATTGCTTGCATATATTTTTTTCAGTTCTTTTCGAATTGCCGCCGAGTTTCTTGAATCCTTTCAGTGACGAAATCTTTGTTTTCACTTTCACATACATTTACCCTGCTGAATTCTACTAACTAATTATATTTAAGATTTTTTTAATTTTTATTTTTGTAGTCATTTGATTTAACCTTCCACAAACAGATTTTTCTTATAAAGTTCTAGAAAGCCTTCCAAATTATCTCTTGACCACATTTATCAAGATTTAGATTTTTATCTGTTAAAGCAGAGTAAAGTTAAATAAAGTCACCCAGAAATTCGAACCAACAACGAACTTGTACTAACGCATCAAGACTGCAGACCGACAATGCACGTGTAAACACAAGGCCATGTTAGACCTGCGCGCCAGATGTACGCATTCGGAGCGCGCGCCAGGCCTCTCTGACCACCGAGCATTTACACGTAAAGGATTGATGCGCGCGCCTGGAGCGTACGCTCCAAAACCATCGGAAAAACCGTGCATGTAAACGGGCCTATTATCATATCGTTTAGGCAATATTTCGCGCATATTCTTGGACATCTTCACCTTTGGAAACTTTCTTTCCTTTTAAATCTTACTTGTGGAATCCACACAAATTGTAGCCACACAAATTGTGGTAACAAATCTGAATTACATCGTGAACTTTCCCATGTTAGTCCTTCCCACTTCTTTGCTAACCAGCAATACTGTTAAGAGATATCATGCAGAAGCAGGACGATGCAGATTGGAATCTAGTTTTATTTAGTCTTATACACCTGTCCAAACTTACTCGAAAATTCGCAGCGTTGACAGGTCGTCGTTGAAGCAAAAAATTTAAGTACACTCAATCTTTAGATTCCCAAAAAACGATCATGAAAACCTTCCCAGTAGCAAAGCGATTTTTTTTCTTTTTCCTGCGGTGTATCTCCTTTTACATGCCATTCCGTATTCGATCTTTTCTTTTCAAGAGTATGGTGGTGTATTCATGACTCCTCATAGGTGAGAATCCGAATCAAAAATCAGTCTCCTGCGGATGCAAAGTGTTCTAAATATTTCCTAGCGATTTCAGTAGCTACAGCCCCTTGATATGGATTCACCATTCCAGACACGCATCTTGAAATAATTTGACGTTATCATAATTCCTTTTTAGTGTACGTACAATAACAAGAAATGGAGCGCTATTGCTGACGCTTAGTTGCATCTAGTTGTCACAGGCCTCTTCCTCTTAAACTGAATACAATGGGTACTTCAAATTTGCACGTGTTACGTGTTTCAATATAGTATAAAAAAATTTGTAGAATTATGTTATAGAGGAATTTTCATAGACGCAAAGGGTGCAAAAGCATTTCTTTTATCTGCCATACCATGTGAATTACAGATTCTTAGATTTGCTTAGTTATAGCACCAAGTTAAAAACAGGTCGGCTGTCAATGTGCCGATTTTACGCCATTTCTGTTACCAGTTGTACCTGGCAAATTGAAATTTGTTCCTATTTCGATCAATTGCTGATTTTAACCGACAGACTACAAATCCTTGCATCTAATATAGTTTCCAAGTTTCAAGACTGTATGATAGATTGTATTGGGTACCTAACCATTCATACATACTTTTAAGATACTGAGATGGGCAATGCAACAATATGAAAAGTGCAAAAGGTAATTCACATCATTAATTAAATGTATATGTTATTTTCCTGTGATTGTGAGTAAAATAACAGGTCACACTTGTAGAGCTTCGAAATGCATATCATTCCATCACCGAGATTACTGCTCATTAGATCAAAGTAAACATTTCTCGACTATTCTATATTATAAGTCCTAAAATGATTGCACCATCTCATAACCCTACTTCATAAAAGATTTGTTAGAAACAGAATTTTTCACAGTTATCTAGTATGTATAAGGTATAAGGGGGGCGTCCATTAATGACGTGAGGTGAAATAGAGGGGGGGGAGGTCCAGCGTAATCTCACGAAGGGGGAAGGGGGGGGGGTCAACGAAAATCTCACGTGAGGTTTTGAGATTCTTGTAGAATTGTAGAGCTAAAAAAAAGGTCTGCAAATGGCGCGAAAGTCGATTTTAGGGGATAATTTGGTCAAAAAACCGACCTTAGGGGGGGAGGGCGACATTTTACAGGTGGGGGCGACCGACCAAATCTCACGAAGTCTCACCACAGCGGGGAGGGGAGTCCGGAATTCCGGAAAAACACCTCACGTCATTAATGGAGGCACCCTAATGTCAATGGCAACTGATTCATATTGTTCTCCATCCTCACTGAAGCCGCGGCCGCTAGGCGTCACCATTGTCAAGGACATCTGGTGAGATAAGTTTCCCGCATTCTGTGCTCAGCCGGCTTGAATCAGGTGAGTTCACAATATCGAAGCTTAAAATAACATCTCTGAATAAGTAGCTTTGCAACGATATCGTTTTGAATGTGAGGCGCATCATCATTTCTATGATCGTTATTTTCCAGAATTTAATCTATTCTCTTACAATAAGCCTTAGCAAACATATACATACAATTAGAGCCAATTTGCTAGACTGTGATGATTTGTCAACATGAGATTTGTGGAGAGAATATTATAATCCTACTTATATTATTCACATGCTTTTAAGAAGTAATTTAGCTAGCAAAAACGTAAAATTTATTTTATACTTTTATAATGCATTTTACTATCTAGCAAGTCTTATGGATTCAATTTTCTAAGTGTGGATCTAGAGAAACAATTGTTTAAAGTATTTATAAGATACAACGCACAAACAAATTAATTTCAATACAGCATAGACATTAGCAGCGATGTGAAGTATACGTTTGGTTTGTATACGTGATACAGACATTTGTGGATCGCGGCAAAAATTTATTGGGATTTGAATGATGTCTTACAGGAGAAGTTACAAAAATCAGGAATGAAAGTGAAACATTTATTCCTTATAATATTGTTTAATATTTCCGTAATTGGTTTAGTTAAATAAAGTACATAAATATTTAGGACACCCGAACTTAAAAAGTTCTATTATTAGTATTGTGTTATGTTACTGTATAATAAGTATTTTTGATGTTAGCTCCAAAATAAAAACCTACATAAGTTATATGTTTTAAAACATCAACATATTTGGAGAAAACAATAAATTTTTGTTTGAAATTTAATAACAGTTTAGTATATGAATTATGGCACAATTAATTTAAAAGCCATCTTTTTTAAAATATAAATTTTTAAGTTTTGTTTTCACTGATCCGGATCATTATTAGTAATGATAATGCCGGCATCTATGCCATATACCAGAGGACTTTAAATGAAAACCAAACAAATGTACGCAGTTGCGCGTGTGTTGTATAAGAAGCGGTTGGTACCTCATTGAGAGACAACGGTTGTACTTACGTCAGACTCCTTTTGTAAAGATAAATTAGTCACTGGTCACTTGAAGCAATCAACACTACAAACGATTTGAATCAAACTACAAGAGAGGGCGGAGCCACTACTACACTTCAATGGAATGACTTCACCCGTCAACTAGCGCCGCCTGTTAGCAGGGGTGCCAACTCCGGAGGCTGACAGAACGCTCAATGCACGAACAATTCCTATAATAAAACAAGGGTTGGAAGTGATAAGTTACATAACGGCTGAAGCTCTAGGTTTCTCTTGTTAATTACAGGAAGGTGAAATAATTAATGAAAACCTACTCAGTTTTCACGAATAAAACATTCATAGTTAGCAGTTTCAGTCATATATTCAAGTGCTTACAAACATATCAATTCTGTTTCGAAGAGTTTGTATCACAATTAAATGATATTCATTTTTAGGACATAAATACAACAAATAATTTCAAAAGAAGAAAATAACAAATCAGGAATGGATGACTTATTTCTAAGTTTAAAGAGTACCGAATACCTGTAGCCAACAGAGGCACAGCATACCATAGTTTCAGACTGTTTTGCCTAGTTGTCTAAGCGAATATTGATTTTTCTTTTCTTTTACGGCTTAATATCACGTCGACATTGAGGTTGTTAAGGGGCGGGAAAGGAATGGGAAGCATTTCGGTCATGGTCTTTTGAAGGAATAATCCTGGAATTCGCCTCGTGTGGTTTCGGAAAAGTGTGGAAAACCGAGATCTTGAGGCCGGACGTGATTCGAACTTGCGATCTCCTGAATGGGAGGACAAAGCATTAGCACTTACCCACCACGCTCGGTACGAAGACTGTAACGATCCACCTCAATATTTACACTACTTCCACCTCTTCTTAAAATTCTAATGACAACTACATTCAGACCAGGCGGTAAAACCTAGAGAAGGAAATTATTTCTTGTAAGTGATTCCAAAGAGGGAGTGAGTAACAGTGAACGTAAACAGTCAATGCCTATATTATGGAAAATAGTGGATGGGTGAGAAGAAGGAAATTCTGTGGAAGTGTAGCCTATACGAAATACTTCTCAATAAACATAATTTTACTTTCATCTAAACCATAGTTACGAGGAGCGATGCCAAGTACTTATAAGGTTAGTATTTATGGTTCCTGTACACAACGGTAGGAAGTATTGGCTACAAAAATGCAATACGTAAATCTCAAAATTAAACATGGTTAGATCATTTATATTCGGAAAATCTATCGATTAAGAGATTAAAAATAAATAAAATACTATAGAGTCCTCTTTTTGCCCACTTAAGGTAAATATCTTCATTTTTACACCACGGTTAATAAAATCGTTACATTAAGTTATGATTTATCGCCAATTTAAAAACGATTCTGTTCTCTCATTCTTCTTGCGTCGCGTCGGTTAGAGGAAAAACTGGGATTCGGCATTTGTCGGCATGTTAGGTTTGTGCTGAAATGTTTCGCCTTGAGATTATTGTGGAACTTTTATTTTTGAAACAAAAATTGCGAAACTTCCCAACATGCGCGTAGATTATGATGGAACAACGTGTAAAATTGTGATCGTACGGTAAGATTTGAATTCAGGACGGTCATACCAACCAAAAGTCCAGAAATGTGGCATCTTAATGCATTTCTTTTAGTTAACTGTTCCTACAGACTTTTTAATAATACCAAAAACAGTGTAGTTCTCTCAAGTTGACAATTACTGTCTTTTACTAGTATACGTGAAAATCTATGGAATGTTTTAAGGGTTGATGGAAGATCAGCAGTAGTGTTTGCATATTTTGAGGTGGCTTCGCTAGATTCGCTGTCCGTCCATTCTTGTAACAGAATTGCGACCACAGCGTCCATTCAGAGCAAACTCATCTCTGTATGGTTGGTAACAAGATTAAAGGGGTCTTCCAGTACTTCTTGTATTCAAACACAAAGGAAGCAACGGGGCCCGATGGGAAATACTTTTCGAAAGTAGAGTCTTTGATTTGAGTTAAATTTAATTTTAATGGAATACGTTCTTTGGAATGTTTTCAAATAGCCTGCATGACACAAGTTAGTAAAAGTACAAAGAAGAGCCGCCCGATTGGTGACAGATATATATTAGATGGACGGAAAGCGTAAGTGCTGTGTTGAAAGAGTTGGATTGGGTAAACCGGGAACACCGAAGGCGTTGCTCTCGGCAGAATCTGATTGAAAAGTTCACGACTGATCTATTTCAGGATGACAGCAAACACGTATTACTACCAGCTACATTCCTATGTAGGAATGACCGAGAAAATAAGAGAAACCAGGGCCTGAACCGATTCATTTCTATACTCTTTTTCTTTTTTTTTTCCACGAGCGATTAAGAAGTGTAATAAGAAGGAGTTATGAAGCGAGAGATTCCGATAGGAGTATATATCTGTAAACCCCTCCGGCCATCATGATCTGGGTTTCCATGGTTTTCCCAAATCGCTCCAGGCGAATGCCGGGATGGGATGGTTCCTAAAAATAGCCCATGGGCGCCTCCTGCCATATCTCGTATATCCCTTCCTACGCACAAATGGTTAAGCGTAAGGATTGGTCTAATGCACCCTGCGCCTCCCACTTCCAGTGAATCGCGGAGTAATAATAATATTCTATCGTAGTCTTCAAATTAATTTTTTAGTAAAAAAGTTGCAAAAAACAGTCTCTGAGAAAAAGATAGCCAAAGTCCGACCCCTGTTAACAATACACAGAAAATTACTAGAAAAGTCCATTAAAATTAAACAGAATACGAAATCGTTTTATTTCGACATGACCATGTTATGTAAACAATTTGTCTTATTTAATAATTCACCATTAAGAAAAAGTGATTAGTTGCCACTATAATAAGTTCCTCCACAAATGATAAAAATCACCACTTTTTATCACCAATGTTTATATTTGTTTTGACCACCAGAATCAGCATTTCAAATCACTTTAACAAATTGGTAAAATATTAATATGTATTAGGGTTGTCTGACTACGAGGACTTCAATGAGCCGTACATAGGACGTCTGTGACTTGGTAGTTTCAGGCATTTAAAAAGAATGTTATGTATATATCAAAATTAAAAAAAAAATGACACAGTGATATAGAATCATAATTGCCAAAGACACTGAAGTGAACAGATTACTACTTTCTCCCTTTGGAACACTATAAAAAAAGCTGTTTAATGCACCTCTGCAAAACTTTTCACTCTTACTGGAAACACTAATGTGCATAGCTGCAAACTTCAAAACACATAATTTTCTTTCGATATCTTACATCTTCAAATATATGCCGCCAGAAAGCAGCACCATCCAAGGGAAATAAAGTGGAGGTCCGACTTACGGACTCGGTTTCGGGTTCGGTTACTTTCCTCTATAAACAGAACTATAACAGAACTATCGCAACATTTTGCCCAGAGTGAAAAACGTTTAATAGTTTGTTGGATTTTATCTCGATATATGACGAGGTGTTGCATCTATTCGTGGCACACTGAATTCGAAATGATCGTAGTGTTATGTTACACGTTGTTAGTACAACACTTAGGTGTTTCAAATAATAATAATAATAAATACTAGCAGAAGATGAAGAGACTGTCATCATACAGCTTGAGACACTCAAAGAATGTGCAGAAAAAGTAGGATTACAAATTTCATTCGAGAAAACTGAATTCATATGTTCAAAGACAGAAATTGCAAGTTTGAGAACAAAATGTGGTAAAATCAACAGGGTCCCATACTTTAAATACCTCGGAGAATTCATTGAACCGACCAGTGGCGGCTCTAGACGTAGTGCCACTGTGACATGTCTCTACCTCTAATCATGAATAAATAAATTAAAAAAATAAATGCAGTGAAAGAAAAATAAATATTTATAAATGCCGCATTCTCTACTCTACAGCTAGGGAAAGTAATGAACTCCATCTGTTGGCCACATCTGTGAACAGTTTCGCTGTCGTGGAGACAAATCTTGGTTGGCACAAATCGCGCATGCGCTCTAGCGTTTTCTTGGAAATATTCAAGGTCGGGGGTTCGCTTTGTTAATGGGGAATGGAGACAACTTCGTTCTGTCACACGCTGCAGCTCGATAAAGTTAGTAATACTGCCGGCAGAGTGCAGAAGCTGCCATTTTTGTAGCATTCAACTAAATACACACTGGAACAGTGCTTCAGCCTGTTCGCTGATTACTGGTGGTCCGCGAACATAGTTCAGGAGTTCCACAGGCATAATATCATAAATTCTGGTACCATATTCGTACTGTATAAGGCTGTATGCCCAACATTTAAAAGCCTTGAATATTTCAATGACCTGGCAAAAATGTGGCATTTCCAGGATGTGATAGAACAGCATTGTTTCTACAACAGTCTATTCACTTCCATGTGGGGTCTAGATATTAAGTATATGACGGTTTACTAAGGGTTTTAAATGAGTATGAGGAACCGCGGTAGTTGATATTAAGATTGGTAACGCGAGTGGTGAAGTAAATAAAAATAAAAGACGTACGGTCTAGCGTCTTTTATTTTGGTTTATGTATGTAGGCCGGTGGTATAGTGTAGCGCCCATCCTGTAGTAACTTTATTATTTATGTGGTTTGGTCGGATTAACATGTAATTAACTTTTAATAGTTCACATCCAGTTTTGTACCTGCGTTTTCATAGGATTCAAAACGTGGTTTTAGATTTATTATGTTATAATGGTACATTTTAATAACAAGAAAATAAAATTAGGCCCAGGGTGGAAGACATTAAAAAAGACAGGGGAAAAATTGCGGAGGTAACTGGCGACGGAGGAAGGAAACTCAGAAGAGGAAAATGAAGTTGCGCAATCGTCGTCCATAGTCGGCTGAAACGGAAAAAAAGGCCTGTGTGAGTTAGTGGCCTACTGCACTATTTTTGAAAATTTACTGGTCCTCGGGTTGAAAAAGGTTTGGATACGCTGCCCTAGAAGCTTTGTCAATGCGAGCAGGCAATATTGTTTTTTTTCTTAGATTCTCTGAAGGAGAATTAAACAAGTTTATGAATGCACGTAACAGGAAACGATTCTCAAGAGAAATGTGTTCCACTGCCGTCGTGGTCATCGAAGACAGTGCCGGATAAGAAAGTATGGGGTCCTAAGCACTCTCAAAAATTTTGATTCCCTCTGTTTTTTAAATTAATTATATGTATTTTTTAAGTTCAAAGAATAGGTTTTGTAGATTAATAGAATTTATCATATTTTTTATTCAATTAACAAACAATTTTACAATTTATCATATTTTGAAAATTACTTTTATTTATCGTACATTACTATGAAACAAAAAAATAAATTTTCATGCTTTTCATATAATTTTGATTGTTTTATTGTGGATGATTTTATTTTTTATTTAGTGAAAAAAAGTGAACTTTCAGGTAGCCTTCAAAAATCAGGGGCTCCAGGCTACTGCCTAGTCGTGCCTAGTCCTACCTTTTGGGTAATCCAACACTGCTTGTAGATCAACTTGTCGGTTTTTGGCTAATCACTAAATGTTTACCGTTTGGTCAATTTTAAAACATTTATCATTGATTAATTTCAAAATCATTTAATTAATCCGGCAGTAATTGCAGGTAATGAGACTTTCACACGTTACAAATCTTTATATAGCGTGATTCTTACTATGAGCTGTTTTTCACGTTTCACTTCAATGATGATCAGTAAGCCGCGGAAACATTCAGTGGCGGATCAAGGGAAGGAGAGGGTTAGGGGGCTTAGGCGCCCCCCATCCCCAAAAGCACCAAGGTCACCCCCAACGACATGGATTTTGGGAACTTTTTTTTTTTTTTTTTTTTTTTTTTTTTTTTTTTTTTTTTTTTTTTTTTGCTTTTCTTATAAGGGCGGCATTCTGGAGTAATGAGCCCCCCAATCAAACCAAAATCCTGGATCCGCCACTAGAAACATTTTTTGTTGTCACTACCTGAGGAAATCACTTCGGCCGCCACTGGAACCGACAGGCCTTGAGAAAATCTCCCAGCAAAATCGCCTCCAAAAAGTAAAAAAAGCATTAGGGTTAGTCCAAAAGCTCTACAACAAAGAAATCTATGTCAAGACAGACCAAAATTTGGCATTACAACACAGTCATAAACCAACAGTCCTCTATGCAAGTGAAACATTAACACTTAACAGAAAACATGACCTTGAAGAAAAAAGTAGAGAGATAAATCATTAGAAAAATTCTAGGACCAAGACTCACTAAAGCTGGTTACAGATTGCAATCAATAAAAACAACAGAAAATTTTTCAAACATCGAAACTGACATCAAGAAAAGGCGAATGAAATTCTTTGGTAACCTTAAGAGATTACCAGAAAGTCGATTGACAAAAAAGATAATAGATTAGGCCTATGTAAGTTCACTTAAAAATCCAACACCTTGGCTGAATGAAATTCGGAAGGATCTTAAAGTTCAAGAATAGGAGCAACAGACATCTTAGAAAGAGACACCTTCAGACACAAAGTAGACAAATGGGAAGTTATAACTCAGCCACCAAAACAAAAACAATACATACCAAAGTGGTCGGAAGAACGCAAACAAGCTTTCTAGGAAAGAATGAAAGCCTATTGGATCATAAGAAGAACTCGAAGAAAACTTGATTCGTTCATTTGCTTACCGTCTTCCATTTATTGGGAGAATTCGCAAATAATTATAATAATAAATATAATTATAATTCAGGTACCATGGGATTATTATCAAATAGGTATGGTAGTTATTAATCATTTACAACAATATGGATCAAAGCTATAAGGAATGGACCGGGACAGTAATATTATTATAAACAATTAATCTCCACTGAATTCGCAAAGTTATTTCACTATTTATTTTGAAATCCTCCAATCAAAATGTAAATGAGTGTTGATTTAGTGAAAATATTTAAAAAAGGTGTAACAACTTTACATTCACTTATCAGATCATAAATGTTCTTAAAGTTAGCGCAAGGAAATTATCAGATGATGTTAGCTGATTTATCTAGAATGAAACTATACGCGGGTTGTCTCGCTCGCCTTGATACCTAGTATCTACCCCCGTGTCTTATGACTCCGTCGAATGACGTATTCAAATGGAGGAGCTTAAGTGCTGCCACCTGTCAGTTAAACGTGTAACGTATGTTCTGTATGATAAGTGTATCTTTTGTTTGTAAAATGTGTTGCTTATGAAACGGAGATTGAGGACCGTCCCAGTATTCGCTTAAGTCCGTGTTTCTCAACCTGTGCTTCGCGATGATGGTTCAGGTGGTCCGCAGGCAGATTATCATAAATTTAGATACCGTAATTGTACTTTAAAAGGCCGCAAGCGAGTATAATCTATAAGCCCAACTTTTAAAAAACCGCAGATATATAAATGACAAGGCAAAAATCTGGCATTTTCAGAATAAGGTTAGGACAGAATTGTTCCTACAATAGACTATTTATTTCCAATTGGCATCAAAGATTGTCTTTCGTTAAGGATTAAGTACATGACACTTTTCTGAGAGCCTTGTGGTACCGCGGTGGGTGGTAGTGTTTGTAAGATGTGACGTAAAGTGTGTATGGTGCAGCGTCTTTTATTTTGTACATGTAGGTCTGTGATACAGTGTAGTATACAGCCTGTAGCAACATCGTTAAATATTAAGAGTCTGTTCAGTACGTAATTAACTTTTAGTAGTTCTCGTCAAGTTTCATAACTGTGTCTCCGTAGATTTATTATGTTATAACTAAGGCCCGGATTCTTAGATTCGAACCTATTTTGTTTCTACCGCAAAATTTTCGAAATTTTAATTTCCTTTTTCGTCTTTTGTATAAACTAATAATATTCGTAAATTTAATAGGACCTAAAAGAACCTAATTTCTATGTTATGACCTAAAATGAACTAATTCAGTTTTCGGAACATAAAAGGACCTAATTCGATGTACTGATCCAGTTCGTTTGTAATTTTATTACTTAAAAGAAAAAAGACTGACCGTATTAGCTCAGTGGTACGGGTCGTGGGCTAGTAATCTGGACCGGGAGACGCCCTGGATTCGAACTCCACCGTCGGCTGTTCTGAAGTGGATTTCCGTAGTTTTCCTTTTCACCTCCAGGAAAATTCCGAAACAGTACATTTTATTGACACGCCAAGGCCGCTTCCTTTCCCCCCTTCCTTCTCAAAAATGTCCTTTTCTTCTTCTACATCGAAATTTGCTTTCCTTCTTCTACATCGATTCAAGTTAATGTCACCTGGGCGATCCGGCCAGTCACCGTTTCCAGTTGCATCTATGACAGCATCATGCTAAAAGTTTTAAATAGGCTAAGTAGTTTAAAGACACAATGCATCGAACGCAATAGTGGCTTATGTCACGTGTTTTACTGTGAACGAGCAATGTGATGTTGGGAGTTTTAAACGAGTACTTGACATTGTATTATAAAATCATTTTTTAAAAAATACAATGGCAGTATACATATTGCGTGTTTTAAACTTTATTTCCCTTAAAAATGTGTAAATTCCTAAATTATAATTTTAAAGACCTATAAAAGCCTAAAACGTGTATTGAATAAACCTAATTTTAGTTTTTTAGGTCCTAAAAATTCGGGGCTTAGTTATAACTCTACAATACAATATATCCAAGATGTTAGTACTGCAGTGTACAAGTAGGTAAACCAAAAATTAGCCTCATATAAGTTAGTAAGTAGGCATTTTGACAATTTCTATATCTTGCTTTCAATAATAGTAGGAAATATGTACACAATGAATTGATATAAGATCGTAAGAATAAAATACATGTTCCTCATTGTGTGGCCTGAAACGATTCCAAAAACCTCTTTCAAACTTATACTACTGAACAATACCTCATTATATATTACTGCAGCATTTGAACAGACAAGCATGTAGGTGTTGCGTGAAGTTTGAGAGGACCTGAGTTTGATTTCCAGTTTCATTATACAGGTTTTTCATTTTTTTTTAAAAATATTTATTTTATTTAATGGCAGCATGTATCAGCATAACCAGTCTAAGTATATTCCAATTTGATTAAGGAACCAACTCAGTTAATAAATTTTTTTCCATCTTGCAAGTTCTGAAATGTATTTCTCTTTCCTCTGCTGGCTATTTCAGTTATGACTGGGCTGAAGCTGTACCACACAGATGCCAGCCCACCTTGTAGATATGTCCGTATGCTGGTTCATACCCTAAAACTTGACGTGGAACTGGTCAATGTAGACCTTGCTGAAGGACAACATCTGCATCCAGACTTCATCAAGGTGGATAGCAGCTGTTACATCATTGTGTACGGTTAATTAATTAGTACATTGATGCACACTGCTGATGTTTAGATGGGTTTATACTGTTTTTTTTTTTTTCCTAATAGCCACATTTGAAAATAATTTTATTTTTATTTTTTGTGTATGCCTACCATTAAAGTGTTTCAGATTTTATTAATTTTCCACATTTACTGAATGATATGTTAAATATTTTCTCTTTCAGTAGTCACCTTCCTGTCATTTTAATTATCATGCTGAAATTTACAAACAATTCACGGAATTTCTTGAAGACACTGTCTGCTCTCACTGTCTGTACTGCCTGGTCTCAAAGTTCTCCAATACCAGTTATATAAAATAACATCTGTTAATTTTGTATTATTGACAGTTTCCCGCCTATCAAGAGTACAGCTTGTATCTAAATGTTAACTGGCCCTTGATATCCTGGTATTGGCAGTGGGATGGAGTTGACGTCTGTGCTTGAACCACACATGTTTTATCAGTCACAGATCTGGGTATCTTACCAGCTTTGGGAATACCGTACTTCAATCACACAGACAGTTCATAGAGATGTGTTCCACTTTTGCATGAGCACTCTCCAATTGAAAAATGTCACCACAATACTGTCACTTGAGAGGAGACACATGAGGAGGCAGGATGTTCATTGATCACACAAACACTGACACTGTTCATGCCCTTTATATACTCTCCCAATCCTGACAACAATAACAAACACTATTGCACTCTGGGGGCCATCCTACCTGTCACTGACTCTTATTGTTTATATATCCACCAAGTGAATGTGTGTACAAAGTTACATTTATATCTGACCATGTCTTCTGCATCAGATAAACTGCCATATTCGTTTTATGATAAACATGTCCGCAAGCAATAATACTGCAAATGTAATAACCATCTATTGTTCCAGCATTGTCTATGTTGTGACCAAATAATGCTAGTATTCTAAAAGAATATACAACTAGCAGATGGCTTTGAAATTTAATTTACTTGAGAAGTAAAGATGTGGTGCCCTAGTATCATGAGACACACTCAGGAAAATAAAAATGAACACTTCCCCCATCATGCTATATTATTAGTTTAACAGAAATGGTAAATCATTGCATGTAGCTCTTTTTTATATATGATAAGGATTTTTTTAATGCAGGTCAGTGATTATTTGCTGAAAAAGTTTGATAGTGTAATATGACAATATTCACATTCCACTATTCTTAACACATAGTTTGTCATTATCATACAATATACTGAATTAAATTATGTTAAAAGATCTTATACTGATGTATCCTTTCATTTTTCATCTAGATCTCTAACCAAATAAAGAAATTTGTTTCAGATAAATCCACAACATCAGGTCCCAACTCTAGATGATAATGGATTTTATCTGTCTGAAAGGTGAGAAATAAAGTTAAATGTAAGGGAGCATTGTAATTAATTTTCATTATACTCTATAACTGTGCTTTTTTACAAGTATTTGCAGTATACTTCCATAGGACAGATTTCACATTTTTTTTTCCCCTTTCCATTCTGTAACGTTCTGACCTCATTACCTGATTTAAAATTATAATTAATTTTATTATTTTATTTTATTATCATGATAGGTAGAACTTCTGTGAATGCTTTATATGAGAAATCACAAATGGTTTTATTTCAATTACTGACGTGAAATATATAACAAAATTAGTTAAAATTAATCAGTTGTCCTTTTGCGGGCGCCAGGGTATTTTATATAAAATACACAAAATTAAACAGTAAACAATGACTGGATATTGTGGGCCAAATTCAACATTTTGACTGTTCACTTCTGAAAGAAATTTTTGCTCCGGGCTATGAGAGTTCTTATCTGCAGGGTCGTAGCTGGGCAATGATATGAACTTGAAAATGTAGCTAGCACAGTGTCCTTCATTGGCGATGTATAATTACCGAATTTACATGCCTGCCACCACATTGGATGACGGTCTGCTCTGCTATGGACCAGCGTAGCACAGTTCCTCATATGTCGTCCTTTTCCTAAGCTCATTTGCTCAAACAAAATAGCGGGTGTCCGGATCCAGGCAGCAGCAACAGTTCCACTAACGAATAGACAGTGCAGAAGTCACATCGTCCGCACGTGCTTGCCGGCCAGCACCGAATGTTCCTCCGTCCACATGAAAACAGAAATGTTCGCAGATCACACTGTTTATCTACCTGGCTAGCACAATACTCTCCTCTCTCAAGGACAGCCCCTCGCGCAGCATCGCAAAACCACTCAACTTGCCCGCCAGTTCTAGGAACCGGGGCAGCTGGCATTCCTGACCAGCCGCTTTCAACCTGTCTACAGCGCCTATATGCCTACTAAAATATTCCACTTTTTATGAACAAACCTGACGTTTATGAATGTAACGAGCGGTCGCAAGATGCGTTCGCTACAATTCCAAAGAGATCTAACCTCTATGCATTAATACTTTTTGTGTGTGTTCTACATCTGTTTTTCCTAAAGACTTATAGCTTAAGGCAAGTCTTCTTTATTTTTTATTTCAGTTAAGTTGGATGTGTTTTGCTGTTCCTATTCTTTATACTTGTATTTCTTCATGAACTTAGTTTGTGTTCGATTCTTTATAATTAATTTTTGTTCATTTTGACAAGGATAAAGTAGAGTTAAAGAGTGTTGCAAGCAGGGCCGGCGTTAGGGGGGAGGGGCGGGGGGTAATCGGGTCAAATGTACCCGGGCTCGCTAGCAGCATGTCACTGAAGTCTTTATTTGAATTAAAATGGGATGAAGCGAATGCTCCACCGACAATTTTCCTGTGATCTAATTACCCCTATTATATTATATTATGTTATCTTATATGCTTTGAGTGTTAAACTCCTCCACCTATCTACTTTTATGATACTAAGGAAAAAAGGAAGCGGCTTCTAGGCAATATAAATAATAAAGGAAAAGAATTTCCCTATCTTTATTATCCATCTACTTTTGCAATTTATGAATTTTAATTTTAAATTCCTTTAGCATTTTGCTAACTTATTCATCAATCCCCTTAGTAATTTAATCCAGTCCCTGACACCCTTTCCCACAAAAGAAAATTTTACCATTCCCTTGTACTTGAAATCAATTTTAGCTCGTGCCCGTGGTCAGCTTTTCCTTTTCATCCATTACACCTAATTCTTTGACCGTGAGAGACTTGTAACTGGCGTGGGCAGATCTAGGAGTTTTCTGAACCGAGCATGGCGGTGTAATGGTTAGCGTTCTCGCCTCGCATTCGGGAGGACGGCGGTTCGAATCCCCGTCCGGGCATCCAGATTTGGGTTTTCCACAGTTTCCCAAATCACTCCAGGCAAATGTCGGGATGCTTCCTTCAAAAGGCCATGGCCGAATTCCTTCCCATTACTTGCCCCCATCCTTGCCCCCCATCCTTTCCCGTCTCTAAAGACCTCGCTGTTGAAAGACGTAAAGCAGTAAAAAAAAAAAAAAGTTTTCTGAGCTGGGGCAAAAACTGTGAGATGATCACCCCTTCAAAGATTATTTTGCCACCCCCATTGTCGTCAACCTGAGTGTCATCATCCCAATTGTCAGAAGCTGTCCCACTTCAAACATGATTGAGGTCGCCCCGACTACCTGGTTTGTCCTCCCTCCCTCCATGCCCCTAAATCTGCCTCTGATGACTAGCAGCATTGTTGTTATGAAACAGCAAGGCTTTGTAAACTAGCCTCTTCTCTTTTCGTGTAAAGCTGTTTGTATTTGCTTAACAAGGTTTGCATAATATGTCCCCATAATGGTTCCACCATTCTTTTGGAAACCTAAAGGCAAAGTGCATATTAAATGTGCAAAAAGCTGATACCATCATTTTCCCTGCAAACGAAACAGCTTTGGCCTTCTTTAGAGTGCGACATCTGGCATTCTCCCACTGTATTAACTTTTCCGTTAACTCTGGGTGAAATAATGGCTCCAGGTCACATTCATACTCATAAATTATTTCCCAAAGTCTACTGGACCATGTTTATAGTGGAAACGATTTTCCACACATATCTGCCACCCTATGATCTGCTGTTAAAATTGTTTATAGCAAATTGCTCAAAATTTTTGCCATGTTCAAGCATAATGCCAGAATGTAATTTAGTTGTTCTTGGAATGTCTGATATATCGTCAATCTGCTGAAATGTTAACCTTTTGTCTTTGATCATCAACTTATATGTTCCCTGCTCACATTTTCCATCTCTTGCCACTTTCCCGTGCAGTTCTTTAATTCAGTGCTGCTTCTTTCTTGTTTAAATTAAATTCCTACTTTTTTACTGCATTATAGGTAGGAGCATCCTTCTGTATTATTGCCATCATTCCTCAAGAATGTTGTTTGGTGGAATCTGTATCATAGTAATATTTAATCCCAGCATGATGTTATTTCTTCTCCTTTTCATATTACATTTACAGCTCATCAACTTTTGGCATCTGCAACAACAAAGACTTATTCAAGGGTGTTTGGATAATATGTTACAAAGAGCTAACAAACTATACAAAATTCTGGCTAGATTGTATGCTTTTTTTTTGGTCTGGCCACAAACTTATGGAACTTCCCTTGTAATTGATACTATTATTGTTTACAGTAAAAGCTGGTGAATGATATTTTTGGAGGATTATGTTTGTCTAACATAGTTAATAGTAACGATACCTTTTACAAATGTGCTTATAATATTTTAAATGATTTTTCTTTTCTTAACTGTGTGTAGTTTTAAGAAAAATTTAGATTTTTTTATTCTTTGTAATGATAAACTAAAAAAAATTGTTTCCTTAGCCGTGCCATTATGTGTTATCTGGTTAATCAATATGGCAAGGATGATTCTTTGTATCCTTCTGAACCTAAGAAGAGAGCTGTTGTTGATCAAATGCTATTCTTTGATGCTGGAACTCTTTGGATGCGTTACCATCAGCACTCTGTAAGTTAAATCTTTTGAAGGTAATGTTTCTAACTTTTTTTAATTTTTATTTTACAGTCTCTACCAATTTTCCACAATTTAATTTTTCTTCCAATATAAAAAAAAGCATAACAGAAATTTTTCATTCTATGATTTTTCTAGTGTGAGTAAAATGAATGCATTTATCACTGATATGAACTCCTGAATTACTTAGATGATTATTCACATTCACTTTGATTTTTGTGATATTTTCTGAATGATGTCAAAAGTGTCACATTTCAGATCATTTCATAGATACATCCCATACCGTTCGCTCCCCTGGAAATTCTTTTTCCCAGTCTGTACTCACGTGTACTAATTTTTGACATGCTTTATGCCTACATTATTTAATTGAGAAGTGTAACTGTGAATATATGTTTATAACTCCTCACATTTGGGAAATGGATCATTGAAAGTGTTATGTTTATCTGACATGCTGGACATTCATGTCTTGAGAAACTCTGAGGTTCTTTTTTTAATTGTGTTCTACCTTTTTCTTGTTTGAAAAATAGCAAAATTCGTTTTTTTTCCCCATTGCCACTTTACTCTTTAAATCAAATAGATCTGCTGTATTATTTTGATACCTGGCAATAACATATAGTTATTTTAACCACACACTGTAAGATTTGACTTGCTGATAACACACATTACACTATGTTAATTGCTTTCAGGGAACTCAAGTTTTACATAAAACAAAGCAGTGAATACAAACATAACATTTTCCCATCATTTAACTTAAGGAAACTGTGAATTATGTAGCAAGAAAAATTCTTTTGTAATGTTATGTTTTAGAGCACTTTCCATTGTCTAACAAAACTGAAATAAATAGTAAAAATTGCTAAACAAAGATACCAGCTACTTATTAAACAGAAAAAAATTCAGTAAGATGAAATATTGCAATTTATTTGCATATGGTTTTACACCTTGTTGACTTTGTGGTATAGCGTTCTGGCCTCGCATTCGGGAGGACGGCGGTTCGAATCCCCGTCCGGGCATCCAGATTTGGGTTTTCCATGGTTTCCCCAAATCACTCCAGGTGAATGCCGGGATGCTTCCTTCAAAAGGACATGGCCGAATTCCTTCCCATTCCTTGCCCCCATCCTTTCCCGTCTCTAAAGACCACTTTGTTAAAAAGGGATGTTAAACTGTTAAAAAAAAAAAAAAAAAAGACTTTGTGGACAGTAGAGGTGGTTATTGAATGGGGACCGGGAATGGGAAGGAATTTGGCCATGATCTAGCATTTGCTTGGAGTGATTTCAGGAAACCGTAGAAAACTGAAATATGAATAGATGTATAAAAATTCAAATACACATCTTTCTGAATACCAGGTCCAGATATTGCCACTGACCCACTATGCTGGGTAAAAACATGAAATAAACATTGACATTTTTGTGGAATGGAATAAGCTTCCGTTAAGGAGTACAAATTTCAAGGATGTGAGAAGTTCATGTCTCCTTACAAATCAAAGTATGATGGAGAGAAAATTTCACTGATAGATGGAACACATTTCAGGTATCCATACTTGAATCAAAAATTTTATTATCATTTCAGAGACACAATCGAGTAACAATGGGTAGCAAATTTTTATTTAGCAGCAAGAAATATTTTCATCCAAATATTTACTTTCACTAGGATATTTATCTCATACGGTCTAAAACCATCAAAATTTATGTATATAATAAAGCATTATAATCAATTTGATTCTTGTTTGTAGATCTCTCGGGCGTGCAGCCGGGTCATTTGGTCGTAAATGTCGTACATTTACGACCAAATGACCCGGCTGCACGCCCGAGAGATCTTCAAACATCAGATCCGCCGGGAAAACTTACGATTACACATCAGTCATCTCTACGGGGAGGGAATGCTAAAGCAAGTCAAGAAGCTTGATAAGCTCCGAAACAGGAAGTACATTTACGACCAAATGACCCGGCTGCATGTCCGAGAGATCTTCAAACATCAGATCCGCCGGGAAAACTTACGATTACACAATTTGATTCTTCATAAAACTAGCTGAATTAAGTTTTTTATTATTACATGATCTGCTCTATGGGTAAGATTCAGTTTTATTTTTACTTAAATTAAAGATAAGTTGTTGGACAAGTTACAGAAAGAATTTTGTTATTTTCGGAAAGGTATGTATAATTTTTTGTTTGATTTATATTACAGATGTTTTATAAATTTCATCTGTCTTAATCGAACTATTTGCAATTTGTTGTTTATTTGTTGTAGGTATTAGTGATTGCTTTTTATGAAGTAAGAAGTACAATATTACTCTTGTTTGAGCTATTTCCAAGTTTTGATCCATTTAATATATATTTTTCTGTCATATATATATATATATAAACATATTACATGTGTATAAAAAAAGTATATAAATAAAATTTCTAGATGCCTATATTCTATGGATCAGCAGAAGATCTGGAGAAAAAGAAGTTGATGTTGGAAGCATTTGGATTGTTTGATAAGATGCTGGAGGGCAAGCAGTGGGCTGCAGGTAGCCACATCACTGTTGCAGACTATGCCCTGGCAGTAACTGTGACTAGTGCACAGGTAACCTTTCTCATAACCAATGCACTCGTATATATTGATAGTCACTGATTGTTTCTTTACTGACAATTTTAATTTAGTAAGAACTGTGGATTTAAGATTTCTTTATTCAGTCCTGAGGTCCTCATGTGGCAGATCTGAATGGGAACACTTAGGTTATTAATTGTAATATTGTAGCTCTTGTTCATTTTTTTTTTTTTCTCTCTGTTTGTCTTGCCCTCCTGCCTTCATCTGTCATAAGCAATCAGATTTAGTTTTTCTCAAACCCTTATACTACTTTTTGCATTATATAGATTGAAATATTTATTTTCTATATAGTAAAATGAATTCTGTGTAATAATGCATTCAATGGAAAGCAAATGGATACTATATTGGCAAATTTAAGTATGTTTACACATACCTGATTGCTAAACAGAATAAATAAATATTGCAATACTCACACAGGTACTGTCTCCAGAAATTCCTGCAGAACACAATCAGTAACTGATATGATGAAGGAGCAGGAATGGGATTCATTGGAAGATAGGAGATGGTTGAAGACAGTCATGCAAGTGTACAATGTTTATATTGGTGATGAGGTGTGGAATGATACTGGTGGAAAAATTAAGAGAAGTGCATCGAACGGAAAAGATGAGCATTACCACAACTTGGCAGTTAAGTTCAGGCATTAGGTTGTGGGAACATTTTCTTTTATATGCAATGGGGTTACCTAGGGAAATGATGAATAATTTACCAAAATCGTTGAAACAATTTAAAGTTGAAATTAGTAGGTGGGATAAGGAAAGAGGAAACATGAGTGTGTATGGAAATTGTCACTGGGGTATGTGCTCCATCACAGTTAAATTAAATTAAACTTTTGTAATCAACTTTCTGCACCCTGGGGGGGAGGAATTGTTTACAAATATAGAAGAACATCAAATGTTGTGAGATATGTGCCAATACTGGTATGCTAGCTACTTCATATCAATAGCAGACTATTGGAAATATAATAATAAATAGAGAGAATTAGGAGCAGTTAAAATTTGTCATGTTTGCAATAACAGCTAATATTTTTATATTTTTCCTAAGAGACAGTAATTGTGAATGTTTGGTTGAAGTTGATATTTCCTGCCTTGATATATAAGTATAATTATCATTTTCTGTGATTGGAAACAACTAAAAATTGCCAAAAAATTCTCTAATATTTTTAAAATTTCATGTGGCCTTAATCTCTCTATTTTAAGTTGTCGTTTTGTTTCAGTGGACAGATATAGAGATGGCCTCTTACACCAACATTTGCCAGTGGCTTGAAAGAGTCAAGACAGCCATTCCTAGTTTTAATGAAATCAATGAACTATCCTTCAAAGCTCTGGATGAATTATTAGAAATATTGCGACAAAAACTACAGAGCTTAAAAGTCAAGGATGATTAGCAGCAATAACACAACATTCAAAGATGATTTCATTATGTATATAGTTCATGGTATGAATTCATTGAATACAGTAATCATGTGCATTTTTAAGAATATACAAAATTTACATTCCTTTGGAGTGCAGTGGATTTTATTTACTTTTTTCTGTAAGTGGTAATGTGATTTGTGACATGGAACCTGTAGTACATTGAAACTATTACACTGCTTTTAGTTGACACTAAGAATGGTACACATGACTTTATAACTGAATTTTTCATTTTCTGTGACTGGAAACCCTTTTGTTTTAGTTTAATTAAGCAGATTCCTGTTCTTTATAGGCATTTACTGGATCCTTTTAAAAACCAATATTCGATCTGAACTCTGCATGTTGTAACTTACTTACTATCTTACTTAAACACCTGATATCCCTTTAGTATATCATTTAATAATGTGTTGTTTCATACCAGCCCATTCTGTGGTAAATTCATGATTCATTTTTTTGTTATTAATTTTTTACTATATCATTTCCCTCTTACCTGGATTTTTCCCCTCTCCCTTTTTTGCTTGAACTTGCCTCCTTCCACCTATAATCATTATTTTCATGCAACATGCTTCCTCTGCCCTTGCCTCCACCCCCTTGTCCCTCACCACACACCAGTAATTTTTTTTTTTCTCTCTTCTCTGTAATCAAATGGCCTTAGCTCTGCTTGCAGCATACTTTGCCATTAATGCCCACGCAGTGCTTTGTTATATGCTTAAAGAGTCAGCTGAAATGAATTCATTTGTTTTAATCTTTTCTTTTGAAATAACAAATCTCCTGAACTCAGTGCTAGCAAATAATGGATTTGCTTCGTACTTAGTTGAATTTGTATTCGATTGTAGCACCGTTTCTGTTCGATCATTACTTTGAATAAGAAGTGTAGGTTGTTTAATATTAATTAATCATTTACATGGAAAAGAAAGGGAAAATACACCCAACATTCACCAAAGTTGAAGGGAGGAGGGCAGCAGCAACACAAAAAACACACAACAAAGAAAAAACAATATTTTGACATGAGTCTTAAACATGTGAGGCGAGACATATGGCAAGGGGAAAGATGTGGTCACATCCCAGTCCACCACATGAATGAAGCAAAGGCGGAAAACGCGCAGTGATGGTAGAATTGCTGGGAGGGGGGGATAAGCTTGACCAGCGATAAAAACGTGAAACAAAATAATCTTTGTGTAGCATAATTCAAAACGTTATATTTGAATTTAGATGAAAATAAAGGGAGAAAGAAATATATATAAATAATAATATATAAAATGTAAATTAATAAATTAAAATATAACTGACAAATTTTGAAAAATTTATGAAACTATTGTGCTGGCCAGTGATGGGTGTATAGGGGTGAGGATGGAAGAAATTAATGGAAATTAAGGCCTGGGGGATGTGTAGTCTGCAGGATGTGTTGATATGCCAATTCCCACCTGCGGAGTTCAGATTGGGAGGTAGTGTCTGGAAGTACTCTAATGGCTCTGACTGTGAAGCAGTTATTGAGTTGGCGGGTGTTGTGAGTACTGGCATGGTGAGCAACAGGGAGGTCCAGGTTTTGAGAGTAAACTGTTTGTCTGTGACCATTCATTCTGATGGATAATGAGTTTGAGGTCAGACCAATGTAGGAACTTGGACAGTGGAGGCAGATGAGCTGGTAAATGAGATGGGTGGTTGTACAAGTGGCATGACCTATTATGGGGTAGGTTTCACCAGTAGTAGGATTGCTATAGGTAGTGGTAGGTGGATGCATACCGCAAGTTTTGCAACAGGGTCTCTTACATGGGAAGGATCCAAATGGTGGTTTAGGAGCATCAGAGGGTTGATATTTATGTACAAGAAAGTTTTTTTTGATTAGGCAGTTTGCTGAAGGTGACTCGGGGTGTGGTGGGAAGGATAGTGGGAAGAATGTGGCACATTTCAGGAAAGGATCTAAGAAACTCATAGCCCAGACGAAGAATTTTGTTTAGCGATTCCAGGCCAGGCAAAAACTGGGTGAGAAAAACGGGGTTCTGGTTGGATTTAAGTTGTTTGTGTCAGTGTGGGGGACAGTCCCTGACTCTTGATAGCTGTTTTGTACTAGTACTGGAGGATAATTTTTTCTTTGTTGTGTGTGTGTGTGTGTGTTTTTTTTTTTTTTGTGTTGCTGTTACCCCCCTCCCTTCAGCTTTGGTGTGTGTTGGGTGTATTTTCCGTTTCTTTTCCATGTAAATATTGCCTAGCGGCATTTCTTTCCTGTCATTGTTACCTAATTAATCATTTAAATGCACCAAAATAAAAAAAATTTTATCATCAACATTTTTTGTTATGTTCATCATTATTAGTAACTCAAGGAGAGTGCAAGCATCTTTAAACTGTTAGTACATAAAACCAGATACATTCTTCTATTAATAATTGCCTTCTCTCTCCAGTCACAACCAAAATCTTGAAAACAGCACACTTGTCCCCATGACTTCCTGTATAAGTGTTTCTTTTTAGAGGTGTTCATAATAAGAAAATCTGATTTAAAAATAAAATGAAACTTACAGAAGGTGCAGACGATGTGAAGTAAATGTATCAATTATACTTCTTGCCACCTGTTTCATGTTTGTCCTAATCATGTGGTCTCTATGTTTACATTTCCAATCCGTTTGCCATATGTTCTCCTCTAGTCATGATTACGGTTATACTGAAATATTGTAAAGTGTGTTCATCTTTATGTGTTTGTTATAGATCTCCTTGCTCCTTCATATGTGGTGAGTGATGGATTTATGGATTTACTTTCCCTACCCTTCCTTATTTTTAATTAAAACATTCTTTTGATACTTTATCCAGTGAAAAATCCCCATATAGATATTACAGAAATATATGATACAAATAAGTATGTTGACAATCAGAACTAGTTTCTTACAGCATTACCAAACCTACTCTTTCTATTTTAGATAGGTGTACATGGATTTGTTTGAAGTAGAAAAGTATTCTTTTTACTCTGTTGGTTAAAAAATACATGTGTTGGTATTTGAGGGATGAAGTTTGGAGGGAAGAATACATAAGTTGGAATTTATATTAACAAAGTAGGATTTGGTCAATAGATTCAAGACTAAAAGAAAACAAGTGATGAATCTGGGGAACCAGTTAGTTACTGGTGATATGAGGTTATATAAAAGGAAAAGCTCGTGTAGAAGAGAATGCAGCTGCTGATGTTTATCTACATAATTACAAAAGAGAAGAAGGAAATAGATCCCCACTTACCAAAGTTGGATCAAGGAGAATTGCGATGCTCTCTTTAGTCATGTAATAGCATATCTCAAGATCATAGATGTGCAGATGTGCAACCTTCTCTTGTTAATGAAAAGTATTTGCTATTTGCTGCTGGCAGTTGGAAAAAAATTGAGAATCAAGCGTGATGGGGAGAGACAGCAAAGCAAAAAAAAAAAAACAATTACTTTGTAAATGTAATATTGTTGGAGATGGTGATAACATACTAATCACTTTATTTCTCACTGTGTATGATATATATATTGTAAATAGTGCTAAGTAATTTATTTTTGCTTTCCAAAGTAATTTCTTTCTTCCTTTGTTATAGTTGTGCCTACCCATCCTTCTCTCTCACATTCCTTCTGAGTGAATTGTATTTGGTGTTGACCACTGAATAGAAATTGAAGAGGGAGAGGGTAAACAATGAAATGATAAAAGTATTATTTTGGAAATGTAGTATCAATGGGAATGGTGATAAACAACAATAATTTTATTTAGTTTCCAATTACAACATATTTCCAGACCACCCTCACTTTCTCTCGAATGGTCAACATCAAATTCTGTTCAGTGACAAATCTGATGTGTGCACATGTGCTGTGATTGCTATTTGTTCAATTTCCCTCTCACTAATGATTAAGGGTTCAACAAAAATATTGTGTAACTGTGTTGTGCAGACACACATTCACAAATGCAGTATACACACGCTCATAATTACACACGTGCTAACAAGAACAATCACACACATCTCTTTGTTTTTCTATAGTCCTGCTGCCTCCAACTTCTGTGTTTGTAATACACACATTGTTTTTTGGGTTATTGAAGGGTAAATGGTATTGTGGCTTTAGGTATAATGTTTATGCTTAATTCAAGAGTCCATAAGTATTTATGTATCCCAACCATGGGCGCCTGGAGGGGGGTGCAAGGGGGTGCACTTGCACCCCCCTGCTATGAAAGAAACAGAAAAATAAACAAAAAATTTATTATTAAATTCACTGTTTAAATAATAAGTTAAGACGCGTAGGTTGTCATTCAAATTTGTTCAACACCTTGTCAATAAATTCAGTTTCCTTAGTTAATAAGTGTTATAATGTATTTAAAAAAAAATACACAGATGCACCCCCGCCCCCCCTTTAAAGTAATCCTGCCGGCGCCCATGATCCCAACAGCAGTACAATCACCACAAAAATGTAAGTTTATTATTTCATCTCTCTCACAGTATGTCATTCACATAAGCATTAAATAATTGGGGATCTGTATTTATATATGTGGTCTCCTTACAGTGCAGGGAGAGACTCAGAAGTTTACACTTTTGCAACTTGCATTGCTGGTTTTTTCTTTTTTCTTTTTTACAAAACTTGCAATTATTTATGGAATATATAGAAACTGAATTAGAAGATCTCAGTTTCAATTAACAGAGTAACTTCTAATAAGCATACTATTTTGAACAGAAGTTATGACTATACAGAAAAATAATACATTAAAAGCTATTATTTACATAATTTTTTCTAGATGGAGTTGAAATAATGTTTATGCTACACTTTCTAATCATTCCTACTTTTCTAACAGATATTGCAGTATAATTTTGTATTTGTTTAAAATTAATTATATACAAAACCTCTGATATTCCACTCATATATTATTTCTGATAACACAATGTTTGAATTATTTTCCATTTTTGGAATTGAGTAAATCCATCTGATTATCAGTTAGTCCCTCAAGCAATTGAAAGAATGGTAGGAAGGAGATGATGATAGAAGAAAAAACATGTATAGCAGTTGCTTAAATAGCAAAACAGTTTATTACTTACACTTAAAATATTTTCATATCTACACTAGGAATAACATACAGACAAACATATTTAAAATACTCCTAAGATAATTCATCTCCTCTGCTCCCTAAATTTCTTGAGTGCATTGTTGAATATTTCCATTTGTTCTTGATATTTTGGAATAGCAGCTTCAACACGAGGAATCCACTGGGCAATGTTGGGGTATTTATTCAAATCAATGTCACACCCAGGAGCAAACTGAAAATGGTGCATATATTTTGTATTAGTAATGAACAGCAGTTTTATACACAACTGTGGTGTAAGGATTTCCCAGCCATGAGATTTATAGAAATTAATAGTTTATTTGCAGTACTAAATTTTTTATGCAAGAGGTGGTTTATACTTTTGCTGTCTTGAGCTATCTTGTTAAGCAAAATGCACTGGAATACTGAATGAGCATAAAATTTTTAATATTTCTGAACTCTGATATATTTTATTCTTTATTGTGGTTCTGGCATCTTTTTTTTTTTTTTTTGCATCAATTTATTTTCCTTTAAAAATTTACTTTATATTTGTGTTTAATTTAGATTACTAGAAACAAATAAAACTGTGCTATGGTTCCTCAGAATTATATTTTATCTACTGTAACAGAAAGATAAAGAAGACAAAAGTATTTTTAGTTTTACATCTGTAATAAAAAAAAGCACATGAAACAGTTCATGTCTGACAACAGAAGAGAATCAGTATTTTGAACAATGATAAATCACTGACAAATTTTAATACAACTTTATCAAGAAAATCAGTCGGAAATAGCTGTTAGATCACCAGAATTGGTAATAAAAAATAAAAACTACATCAAAATAATAAAAAATTAAAATCATCCACTTTCAAGATAAAGAAATAAAATTATAGGCACTGAGGTGCTCTGTGTGTAAACAGTAAATTACTGTAGATATAAAATTAAATAAGCATAAAGAAAATTTTCGAAACAAATTCTTCACGGGTTTGCCGCCGGATAATGTTTTCTAAGGACAAGCTTTCGGGTCCATTGTACCTAAATTTCTCATAGGAAAATTTTTTATCTAAAAATAAGAATCTGTGAAGTACTGTGAAATAAAGTTGGTTTTACAACTTAAATAGTAATTAATCTATCTTACTTTTTTTTTGTATTTTGCTATGTACCTAAGAGGTTGTTATGAAATGTTGGTGAAAATGTAAAAATATTACTTTTGTAGATAATTTGTGAAGTTCCTTTGTTATGTCTTTCCCACTAAAATTACGTATTTTGAAAAAATAAAAGAGAAACTATGAAGTAAAAGGAAGAATCACTCCTCACATACCATAATATTTATAAAATATTAGACTAATAATTTTGACTCAAAAATTTATTCTTGATTTACTGGCAACCTTTCTTGATGCGTGGACTGCAAATTATCAATGTAATGACTGAACAGGGCCGCTGTAAGCGGGCATGCAAGGCACGCAACACACGCGGGCGGCATGTCGAGGGGGGTGGCAAATCGAGTGATTGACAGTTTTTTGACCCAGTTCGGAAAATTCCTAGATCCACCACTGGCTGTAGTTTGTAGTGTATCGCTACATTACATAGTAATATTCGCGATATGCTGGACTCCTGGCTGGCACAGGTGGACAGTTCAAACAAAGGGTGACAGGGCTGCTGTGATATGTGACCTTGAGGCAGGTACCCAGGAGCCGTTAGGGTGTGGGGAGAGCACAGTAGGTGGCTAGCTCTGTGGTTGTGTGCGTCGCTAGCTGACCAGACAGAACATGATGTGCGGCGACTAACGTTAGCATGGTTGGTGGTTGTGATCTGAGTTCCATGTCACCATCGGTGTGGATGTCCAATGGCCAGCAGATGGGTCATCACCTGGGAATGCTACTGGAAGTAGACTTGGCGCCTCCGAAAAAATGGTAACTGCACAGAGATGTTGATAACCACCGCAAAGAAGTGTTGTATTAATAAACCCTGTTGCCCTAGAGACTCTCATCGCCCTGCTGAGTGAACGGACATATAACAAAACCCATGAGAACTGATTGATATTGAAACTATTGTATTACACGTTGATTGTTTAATTATAATTTAAAAGTAATTGTTGTAATAAATGTTAATGTCAAAGGTACGTGAAACGGTGTTGCCAACATGTAAAGTAAAATCCCAATTCCCCGTCTCAATTATTTCATTCAGTAATAATATTGTTGATAAATAATAAAATAAAAGGTAATTTAATTTTAAAAGAGGAAGTACAAGCTGTACGCTTCAAGTTTGACTGGGGGCAGCATAATTGGTATTGCACGTTGGTGCTCAAACAGCTAGCGGCGGGCCTGTGACTACATTTTTTTAAAATAAAGGTGAATAGTAAATACTAGGAGTTACGATTTTTTTATTATTATTATTTTAAGCTCTGGTTTCTTGAGAATCTTCTACATTTGTCTGAACTTATTAAGAGATTTTAATTCATCAATTACCTATTATAAGAAATTGGAACAATATACTGTTTCTATTTGACCAACAGGTATTTATACAACATATGATATGATATTAAAAAAAGTTACAAATTTTACAAGTTTCATCTAGCCTGTGTGAATGATATTCTGCCAAAAAATTTTATCAGAGAAATTCTTTCATGACATAATAATATTTACCTCAAGAGCAGTGAGAGAATTAACCACTGAATAGTCAGCAAGTGTGATATTATCTCCTGCTAACCACTGTTTTCCATCAAGCATGCGATTAAGAGATTCCAAAGTGCTTGTCACTTTTTTCTCTATGTTTTGGTCTGGTTCCTTACCGTGAGCTCGAGCCATCTACAATAAGAGACAAGATATTTCACACAACATTTGATTAAAATGTAACAGAAATGTTGCAAAGATGGTAAATAGCACCATTGCAAACACAGTATCAAGAGAGGCCTCTTTTTAAATTATGTGCTTTCCATAGGTTGTAATGTTAAAACTTGAAATTATGACACCCAAGCAATGTCAAAGTTTGGGGAAGGTATAAAATTTCTTAGTTAAGTTGATAAGGAAAAAAGGGAAATCAATCAGTTAAGAAAAACTTGTCTGGTGTCATATGCTACTAAAAGGAGTTATCTAAAGTTGTAAGAAATCCACTTCCAGTTATTATGGTCAGGAATGTGTCTTTTCTCTTTTTTATGTTAAAGGCTTCTTGTCTTAGGATAGAAATAGGTGAAAAGATGGGTACCAAATGCAGATGCATGGTGGGGAAAAATCATAAGAACTAGAGAAGTAGTTGAAGCTAATGAAAGAACAAAGATGGAATCACAATAAGGAGATGAAAAATAGTGCTGAATATGTCCCATAAACAGTTATAAGACTATTGCTAATGAACTATAGCATTATAATAAATAAGGTAATATGGTTTGATATCTTAATAGACTTTTTTTCTTATGGCTTTATGCCTCGTCGACATTGAGGTCATTAGAGGCGGGATATCTTAATAGAGAACACACCAGGCAAAACAAATAATGTGGATAGAGTCTTGTTACTGAAAGGAAAGCTAATCACAAGCTGGCTCTTGTTCCTCTATAAGGGAGTGAGAAATGGATAAATAGGTATGTAGACAAAATTTCCAATGGGGCATATGCTCCATAGCAGTTAAAGTATATCAAATGCATAAATTGGGGAAGAATTTAGGAGCAAGATGTATGAAGGAAGAGGGGAACATAACTATTAATTATGAATTTGGGAAGATTTCTATTGTAGGCACCAGAGTGAAAGAATTTAATAAGTCACCTGGGGAGGTGATGAATGGTACCGGATTTTACAATGGAAATCTGTATGAAGCAAAAGAAGGTAAGCATGGAGATTTCCACCATGGTAGAATCTCCATACAAGTAAGTAGTAATAAAATATTAGACTAAGACTGCTGTAGAGAATATGGAAGAGAGTCAGATACCTGAATAAGAAAATGAGATGTTTCATACAAAGCTTTTACGATGTTAAGGACTGGAATAATAATAATAATAAAACATATTACAGGCAAGTAGGAAGAGAATACGTCATAATATATAATTGGAAAAATTGAAACACAGGAACCATCATCCAGAGTAATTTATAAAATTTGATGTGAAGCCAGTTAAAAGCAAAAACCAGAGATAGTCAGATGTTGATAAAGGGAGTGGGGGAGGGAATTTCTGTAAGGCTAATTAATATAGAGCCAAAATTGAAACTGACAACTCAAACAAATCTGGTGATAATGCTATGTGTTAGAGTATGTATAGAACAAGATGCAAAAGTACAATGGCCAAAACAAAAATGATAATAATTTAAAACATAAATGAGAATTTCTTTAAAAGAATTTTTAATCTAAATTATAATAAGTGATCCTGTGGTTTGGATTTCATGTTAAACGTAGGTTCTAGAGGAAAGGAACTGGCCGTCCTACCTCTGACACAATGGCTTAGTTTTATATCTCCTTTGGGAGGATCCAACCAACCTTAAGGTTGTGGACTAATTTACTTACTTTAATAAATGATGATTTTTTCTGCCAATTCTACGGATTGTTGAAGACAGATCATTGGAATGGAAATAAGGTGTGGAAAAAATGATAGAGATAAACCAAAGAAAATGTGAAAGAGGAAGAGACAAAGCACATATATATCCAACAATATTTATCCACAGAAACAGTAGACACCAGGGAAAGAAATAACCCATACATTGAAGCAACAAGTGTTTGTGTTGTTATCAAGGGAGGCTTTATTTACAGAAACCGATTTGTCAAAAATAAAACTCTATGGCAATTCATATTAGCAGTTATTTTGCAAATATTGAAACAGAATATAAGTAAATTTTGATACAGCAATAGTTTACAGATTCCTCTATGAAATCTTCAGTGGCATGTTAGGTGATAGGATTATTCTATGGTAGGAATGGGTGACTGAAGTTTAGTATATGGTTAAGTAACCAGTAGAGCATGCAAGTACATCTGATATACTTTTTTGTTTGTGGTTTTAAATAACTAACATACTTAAATTTGTAAATTTTATGAGCTATTTGAATCCAACTTCTTTTAAGTGAGAAAATTAGCTTGTCAACAGGTTTTCTGCTGAAAAATTTTAGAAGATTCATCATACTAATTGTAACTGGAATTCCTCTGATATTATTGACATTTCAAGTACTCTAACTTCAAAGATTTCTGGTTACCTCACAGAGATCTTTTTTTAATTTTTTTTTTATTACTATACTTGTGTCTTATTTGTTAAGTGCTTAATAATGTAGCTTACAACAAATGTCATGATCCTATTGTACAGATCTTGGTCAAAATACAATCTCTGATCAACAAGCACACGTTTCTTTGCATCCTTTGGATACAACGAATCATCCTTTGCATACTGTGACACCAGGTATGTTGCAATTGCACGGCTGTTCAAAGAGAGAAAATAAAAATCAATTATCTTATTAACATAGGTAGTTAAAACTTGGGTTAACATTTTAGGTCTAATTACTTGTCAATGGTACCAGGAAATGAGTAGTTGGGGGAACAACTCTACACAGAACTGCTGTAATACCTGCTAAGGTATTAGAAAACATGAAAATATTATTTTATACAGTTTTCATTACTTCTTGTGTAGGTAGTTAAATGCAATTAGAAGATAATTACCTTTCAGTAATGTATAATCCATTGTCATCCATAGTTGGCAAAGTATGTTGTGGATTTATCTGTAGCAAAGGAATGAAATTACTCAAATGACAATTTACCTTAAGCATTAGAAAATTATCTTAAATTACGTACATGTTTTAGATATTAGACAATAAATAAATAAAACAAATCACTTAAATTATGTGCAACTGATGCCTTTGAACTAAGTGATTATTAATCATGTTGCAAAATAGTACGATTGGAAATAATTTATAACTTATTTTGAGATATAAAATGGTAAATCATTTTTGTATTTTTATTTGAAATAAAATCAATGTGGTAGTAAATTACATAATTAAGATGTACAAACTGTAATAATTATATTGTGGCTGTATCATAAAGGGATAGTAGAATAAACTGTCAAAAGAGGGTATTTTTACTCATCACTAAACACATCAGATCATTCATAAACTGTTAGACTTTTTGAATCTGTTATATAAGACAAAATATGTTAATAATAATAGAAAATGCCAAAAGGTAATGAAAAAACAAAGATAAAGGCAGTAGGTCAACAACTTACAAAATTTGGGAATAATAAAGATGCAATGGCAAGCAACATAAGAAGGATTCACAAATACACTACATTTTGAAAGATCTCTTAGATGATTAATATTTCAAGCACATATAAGAAATAATGTGATCATCCTTGTATATAATGGATTTTATTTGTTTATCCCTTTCGCCTAAGCATCAACAAACAATCAAATGAGTGGTCAATGTAGGATAAACACTGCAAAAACTTTTATATTGGTAGAAGAATTTTTCGGAAGGCATATTAGATACAATTAATTCTTTTGTAAAAATTCTTGGATGGAGTAGGATGAGTCGCCAAAAAGATAATTCCTCAGTTTTTCTTTTAATGCATCTTTATTATACATATTATACTTTTATGGGTATCAATTAAAGCAATTGGAGGAGGAGGAAAGTATGGAAGCTAGAATCATTTATAAAGGTTAGCCTGAAACAATCAGTAATTGATGTAGATGAAATTTTCTTTGGAAACTAGCGAAGTGAGTACATTAATATGACATAGTGTTTCGGTGGTCATATTGTCTAACAATAGTGGCAGAGGTTATTAACACCAAACTGTTGTGTTATACAAATGTACTCACCCTACTAGTTACAACACCGAGAAAGCCTCCTCTCTTGTTATAGTAATTGATGTGGTAAGGGGGCATCCATAAATTACATGAGGTGAATTAGAGGGGGGGGGGTCTGGTGAAATCTCACCAAGAGGGAGGGGGGGGGAGGGAACAGAAATCTCACGTGTGATTTTAGAATTTTTTTTGGACTGTAGAGCTAAAAAAAAAGTCTATGACGCGAAAGTGGAATTTAGGGGGGTATTTCCATGAAAACTGGGGGTGTAACCCGGCTTTGGAATGATGGGACCTAAAAAAAAGGTCTCCAAAATTTGCAAAGGGCAATTTCACCAAAGTGGGGGGGGGGGGGGGTGTCGGGCCAGGGTCTCACGAAGTCTCACCAGAAGGGGGGGGGGAAGCCTGAAACCCGGAAATAGACCTCACGTAATTTATGGATGCCCCCTAACGGAGTTGGGGTGGGAGTCTTTGGAAGCAAGGAGGGAGGCAAAGAGAGTGGTTGATACGTACAAGGTGTAAACTAATGATGATGCCTGGGTGTATATTGGGAGAAGGATTAGGAGTAGTATGAGGATGAGAAAAATCATGATTATGAATTAAACCCTAATTTCAGGCATAAAGAAGTGATGAAGTATTAATTTGTATTTAAGAAAGTCAGAGACTAAATAAATTACTGAGTGAGTAATGGATTATTTTCCCTCAAATATCAGTCCCTTAGGAACATGGGACAAATTATGGTATAAATTGCTTGCTTATTTGTTTGACATCAGTGATAGATAAACTGATGGATAAATTGATTGCAAAATTTTTTGAGGGGAAACAAAATGGCATTTAACATATTTAAGATGAAATGGAGAAGAAAGGTCAAGTTGATAACATAGCATTCAATCTCACTAAGACAGTGGGCAGAGTTAGCCATAAAATTGTTGCAAATAAGGTAGAAACCATTGAAGTGGGTAAAATAGTGACTTGCTTGGTAGATAAATTCTTAAAGGTAGAAAACAACTAGCTTGCATAGGGAATGATTTATCAAAAGATATAGAAGTGAAAATTGGGGTTCTACAGGGTATGGTGGCCATTGCTGTTCATTATTCTTAAGAATGATTTTGTTGGTGGCTTACAGTCAGAAATCACGTTATTTGCTGATGACAACTGTTATACAGTGGTATTACATTGGGAAAGTACTGTGAACAGCTACATGGAAATTTGGACAGTATACCAAGTTGGGTATGTCAAAATTGAATAAAGATAAACGCCAAGAAGAGACAGCTTTTTTATTTCCCCTTTTTTGTGGCTGAATAAACAAAATAATTTTTAAATGGCACCTCCTTCTACTCCGCAGAAGAAATTCCTTCATAGTTATGTTTGAAATAATTACCAGTTTCTTGGTTGATATAATAAATGCTCATATTATTCTTTGACAAGGCATCTTGTTGCGTATACATCTATTTTCTTATGTAATTATTTTGCTTTAAATTTACTTTCTACCTCCCAAAAAGTTCCTTATATTGGGATCTATGGAAAAAATGAGCTTATTTTATTTATTAGTGGCAAATGGATAGCTTTCCCGCGAATATTATTACATTAGCTAAGTTATGTGTGGAAAAAATGTTCTTACATGAACAAACAGTTCACCTACTGTTCTTCGCTGGAGGTCGCCTGCCCTAATTCATTTTATCGTCATTTTGCAAGAGTCTCTTTTGTCAATGGTTGGTTGAGTATTTAACCAAGTGTTCGAAGTGTGCAGAAAATCCCACTCTTTAGATTAAGATAGAGTTATTGTGGCTCAGTAGTTTAGGCAATGACTGGAGATCGAAACGTCTCCGGTTTGAATTCAGTTCTGGGACTTTCAAAGGCCCTTAACTATATCTCATCTACATCTGCATCTACATATATACTGTGCAATTCACAAAATTGTGGGTGGCAGAGGGTGCTCAGCACCAAAGCTAATCTCTTTGCTGTGCATTCCAATCCCTAATGGTACGAGGGAAAAAAGAATTCATATAAGAATCAGTCCGGCACCTTATTTCTCTAATTTTATCTTTTCTGTCCTTCCGACTCAAATAGGTTGGTGGAAGAAGTCTTTCACAACACTCAAAAGTGGAAGTGGGAGTACGCATGTTTACCGATAAGTTTAAACGAAACGTGCGTCGTCTATCTACCAGAGACTCCCAACCTAATCTACTAATCAGTTCTGTGACGCTTTCATAAGGACTGTAGCACCTCTGTCACAGCTTGCTGTGTAAGCTACACCAAAAAGTATCCCTCAGATTCCACATTTAACTGTAGGTTTCCTATACCCGGTAGGATCACCAGGTTAGGTAAAGCAGGTCATTTAAACAACAGGAACCATTAGATTTTTACCTTTAACATATCTGGTGCCTTCATTTCTCCAAGGAAAGCGCTCTTGTGTACAATCTGAAGCTCGAGTCCCAGAGCTCCAGCGACCAGTCGCACGAGGCGGCAAGGAGGACTCAAGTCCATGTTGTACAGTACAGGGGGAGCCATGGTAGTACTCTGAAATACATTCACATCGCACTGGTGAGTAAAAATTGAAAATTGTCCATATAAACTATATCATTAAGCTCATTTGCTTGATAAAATTAATCAGAATCACTTTCCTGACGTCAGATTCATCAACTTTCTTCAGAACCGTTAATTCAGACAAGTTATAAGAATATCTCATTTGGGGGCATCCATAAATTACGTGAGTTGTTTTTCCAGATTTCTGGACCCCCCTCCCCCCTGGTGGGATTTCGTGAGATCTGGCCGGAGCCCCGCCCCCCCTCTGGTGAAATCTGGTTCCTGAGAACCCCCCCTAGAAATCGCCCTGGAAACTTTTGTAGACTTTCTTTTTGGTCACACCCTAACTTTTTTTTGACGAAATACCCTCCTAAAATCGACTTTGTCGAAAATTGTAAACCTTTTTTTTGGCTCTACTGTCCCCAAATTTTTCGCAAAATCTCACGTGAGATTTCTGTAGACCCCCCCCCCTCCTCCCTGGTGAGATTTCGCCGGACCCCCCCCCCATTTCACCTCACGTAATTAATGGATGTCCCCTTTGATTTGATGAGGCTTGAACTAATCTTGTGAGTATTTGATTATCTTTTCAGCTAATGTAGTGTCTGTTTATACGGTTTTTTATTATTCTGAGATGATAACCAGCTTACGCTCACTTTTGTTAGAAGTAAAATATAAATAAATAATAATAACAGCTTGAGGAAGGACGACGGCTGCCATCGAACATTTGTTAATTAGTAATCGACTGAATTAATTCCTTTCAGATTTTTATGATTTCCCAAAATTAGCTCCGGCATAATCCCTATACATATTCTCGGCTTAGTAGGCATACCACGATGATATTCTGACTACCCTGATGCCTGCACTTAATGGATAACGTAGGATCTACCATATCATTCATTGAAATTATTACATTTATTCTAATGATATGAGAAAGAATAGTATGAAAGCAGAGTAACATTCCAACAGAATGTTTTACGAAATAAGCATTAGTATATTAGAATAACCTCGTCACTGCAGGAAATATAATCATTATCAAGAGTATAGTGAAATACTTTTAATTTTTGCGTCTGCATCATCTCGTGTATGTGGATGATTGTGATGAGTGTTATTAAGTGTAGGATAAAAGTTGTGTGAAGGTGAAGAAAAGGGTTGCTAAACCCGGTGCCCACTCAGACCAAATCTTCCGGATGACACCCGGCAGTCGACGTGTTTAACATCCCAAACTGACGGATGAATCAATAACATGTCAAATGTCTTCAAATCATCACTGCAGAGAAGTTATTGGTCACAATCTGGAGATTAGGAATTGTTCCCAAGTACCTTACCTGCACTGCTGGCTATGTTCGCAATGAAATTTTTTTTCCACTTCTCGGTTCGGATCAGTTAATTCCTGACAAGCGCTAGACACCGTATCAGTTGTATTCACAGTAATACGGAGCTTTTATAAGAAGGAAGTCTTTATCGGTGTTGTATTCGTATAAAATCTTCTCAGGAAACAAGCCGAGTGATTCCGATGACAAAAACGAAGTTTCGGCGATAAAGGAGAATATATGCAAAATGCTTCTAAAATCGACTTAACCTGTTGCAAGAAACAAGTCCATAATTCACATCAATTAATAACATATTATTTTTGTAACTGTATTACGTTTGTAAAATAAAATCCCTTATTTTTTATTTTTTAGGGGATTCACCATTATCCTGGGAAATTTTATAGGGGAACGTAGAGTTTTAAGTTTGAGAAATCCTGCCCTATGTCAACAGCACCTATAATTGGTGTTGCCTCTACCCTGCATGATTGCCGCGTTAGGTCTTATCGCAAAAACAGTTGCAAAAATTGAAAAATAATATCAAATTATTAATGAACAGTGTGAAGCTTTTTCTTTCTTACTAAATACTTCAGACTTGGTCACGTCTGATCCGGTTCGACTTGCAGTGTGTTCATATATTGTATTAGGAAACCAGAGTTTAAAATCTGGCTTCTCGCTAATTGGTAGTGACGAACACTAGCAAAAATTTCACAGCTTTTTCTGCTAAAACTGAAGACACGACAGAAAAAAACCTTCTCTCGAATATGTCTTTGAGTAATGTGTCACACGACAGTTCAGTTAGCTGTTTACTGGGGAAAGGGATTTGTCTTGATATATTCTGGGGCGAAGGTGAGAAGAACCGGCAATTTTTTTGCTACCCACCATTTGGGAAACGCTGTTCTAAGAAAATAGACCCCTACCTGTCACATCTGTTTTCTGACCGGCAAAAATTCAATCAGCTTCTTCTTTTTTTTTTTTAATTTCGATACTATTGTATGCTGGAAAATGAGAACAGTGCAGGGGGTCTTAGAACATGAAGGTTTCAGGAAACCCCATAATCCATCACCCAAAAATAAACACGTACAGACATACACATGTTTACTATGGATGAAAATACAACTGCAGGCATAATGCGGTAAAAGTGTTGTAATGGATACATTTAATGAAGGAAAAGGTCAAAAGTTATTCGATGCATTCTGCTCTAGATGATTACCATTACATTAATTTACTGTCCAAAATTATTATATAAAATAGGATTTAGAACTACATCTTTCTCGTTGTACGGCGCCAAAATGTGTAGCCTTCTTGATGGACTGAAGACGTACGTACTTGTAGCCTAATATGACCTTAGATTTTCATACCAAGGGCTTTAACAAATTTTTTGTTTTTTGTTTGTTTTTTGTTTACTGCTTTACGCCTTGTTGACATTGGGATCATTAGAGGCGGGAAAGGACTAGGAGCAAGGAACGGGAAGGAATTCGGCCATGGTCTTTTGAAGAAAGCATTCCCGCATTCGCCTGGAGTGATTTGGGAAAACCATAGAAAACCCAAATCTGGATGCCTACGCGAAGATTCTAACCCGCGTCCTTCCGAATGCGGGGCCAGAGCGTTAAATATTCACCCAATACGCTCGGTAACGAAAATACACAACGGGATATCCAAACAGATTTTCCAGATTATTTTGTAGACGCCTTGGCACAAATCATATATGAGTTTCAATAAAAGTTTCTCGGGAGTCCAGCCGGATGGTGTCATAAAACGACGACGTTTCGACAACCTGCTCGGTTGTCTTCATCAGGTCTATTTTAGATATTTCTTCTCGAAATCACAAACAGACTGGCTTCGCTGCCTCCGAAATTCAATCAATACGCCGGGAAAGTCTCCATTTACATATATGAGTTTATTGAGATACAATAGCTGAATCAGAGAAATATAAAGACCAAAATTTCTGGCATTAGACTGTAAACGAGATGAAATCATATTCACGTCGATTTATATGAGTCACAAATCTAAAATAATTATTGCTGATGAAATCTGATTCCGTAATAATGCTTCCAGAAATTATTCTCCTTGGTGCTGACAGATGGGAGTAACTTCTGACACGCACAATGCCGTACAATAGAAACTAATGATGCAAGTGTAAGGCTTACCAGAGGCTGTTCACAGCAACGGAAAATACAAGTCGGTCAACTTCTCCGTACTGAACTCCAAAACTACTTTCAGCCTTCGACGTCCTTGCTGACACAATAAACAAGTTGAGTGGTCCTTGAACAGGTAATGGATAAGATAATTACGACTTTGCCCTCACCCATGTTATCACTGAGTGCACTCTAAATGCTGCGGGGCAGCATGCCAACAGAGACGGATTATCAAACTGGTGTCTGATATGTTCACTCTTAACTGGGGAGCTGTCTGCTGTCACAGAAATATACGTCCATAAACTAAGTTACACAAATTCCATACGTATCTGACACCTCCTTCGTCCTTATCACAAATATTCACATTTATGTGACATCTCTCTTTTTTTCAATTTTAAATTCAGAACTTAACTAAAACAACATTTTCAATAATAATATTTTCAAATTAAGTAACAATTTTTACGTTCCAGCTGTGTCGGAGCAGTTTAACTGTCATCATACACATTTTAATTGATTATCTACAACCGTATCGAAACAAATAATATCTAGGAATGTAATACACGAAAAGAAACAATTTTTGGGGTTGCTTAATTATGATCTTCTGAATACTTTTCCACCAACAACAACAAAAAAGTATATGTGCATATATTTTAGTTCTACTGTATTACTGCAATGGATCTGACGTCACAAAGCTTATGACACCCCCATCCCTTTGTCAGGTCATATCACATATTTTGGACCTGCTCCCTCTCCCTTAACGTGTGAACATCGTTTATGTATGGCCCCAAATGTGAGTTCTGACGTGGTCAGTTTCGAAGAACTACTTTATTATTACACGGAAAATATTTATGTATAATTTCATTTTCAACTCAAACGGATGTTTTCGTGACTGGTGAAGCTGTTTCAATTGTTTTTTTTTTTTTTTTCATTTGCTTACTGCATCTGCCTGTTTGCGACGGATTTTTGCGAATAGCGAAAGTCTAATACCGTCTATAACAATAGAACTAAATTTTGTATTCAATTACTGAGCTGCAGGATTTTGAAATGTGCGCTATAATAATGACATCAATCATTCAGTGATATCGGCTATTAGCAGTTCTGTACATTACCTCTATCGGTCTATCCTTGTTGAAAACCAAGGTATATGTCCTTTTTGAAAATGTCGATCCATATCGTTCTTTTGCGGCTATACTTCTTCATCAACGATTTTGTGCCATCAGTTTGTCGTCGTTTCTCTTTTCGTGTACAACTTCGCATGAGTCGGCAACCTCAGGCGACAAAGGGAGCCTCAGCTTCAAAAATAATATTTGGGATCACTTACGACAGTCAGATGCGTTTAGCAACACAGCTGGATGGATTCGGAATGTTAACGTTATGATTTTTGAAACAGTACCAACACGGCATTTCCTCTGTCCATTAGACCGTAGCTTGGCAGAAAACAACTTTATCTGTGATGTGTCATGCTGATACCAGAGCTGATCGTGAGTCACCCAGAAACAAACGACACAAAAAGTACGGATTTGCATTACGTCATACATGTACAGGGTGATTCAAAATGATTGTCAGGGTTTCAAAAAATTCCTACACTTAGCCCAATTGAGATACGAATTTGATTCTTATTTTGATGTGTAAAGAAACTCATCAAGTTTTTTTACATCCATTACAAATGTTCGATATGTGCGCCCTGCACAAATCTATGCGATAGTCCATTTCATCCCACACGCGACGCAGCGTGTCATCAGAAATGTTTAGAAAGGCGGCCCTGATCCGTTCTCTCAGTTGCGGGATAGTCGCAGGTAGAGGAGGAAGATAAACTTGATCCTTGACGTAACCCCACAGAAAAAAAATCACATGAGGTTAAATCTGGCGAACGACGTGGCCAAGCCATGAGCATTTGGTCACTGTCGGCTCCGCGTCCTATCCATCGCTGCGACAATTGTTCGTTGAGAAATGTTCTTACCTACCGATGGAAATGAGGTGGAGCACCATCTTGTTGGAATATGAAATCATCCACCTCTTTCAGCTGAGGCAGCAACCACTCAGAGACCATATCGAGGTAAGTTAGTCCTGTTACTGTCTGTTCATTGAAGAAGAACAGGCCGTACACTTTCGCCTTGGAAACAGCAGCGAACACACACACTGGAGAATCACACTGGTGTTCAATAAAAGGACTGGGATTTTCTGTCCCCCAAATCCGCACATTATGCTTGTTAACTTCCCCACACAAGTGAAAGTTCGCTTAGTCACCAAAAACAAAAACCCATCTTCTTCCATATTTTCTTGCATAATGTTACAAAACGTGAGACGTTTGCGATGGTCGTCAGGTGTTAAAGCCTGAAGCAGCCGTAGGCGATAGGCTTTCATTTTTAGGCGTTTTCGTAGCACGCGCCAAACAGTGGTTTGCGGAATGTTCAGTTCTCTGCTGCCTCTTCTTGTTGATATCCGCGGGCTACGTTGATAAGCTTCTCTGACGCGACAACAAATCTTCTAGGGTTTACAGCCGGTTCACGTCGACTTCCGACACAGAAGGACGCCCACTGCTTTTCCCTTTGCATAAGCAACCCTTCTCCACGAACTGCGCATACCACCTTCGAATGGAATTGTCTGAAAGTGCCTCCTTCATAAATTTTTGTCGAAAGTACCGTTGGACAACGGTAACTGACTGACACACGTGAAAATCTAGAGTGCAAAAAGCCTTCTCTATAGCGTTACCTGCCTTATTACAAACACTGACATCTGGCGGAACAAAACGTAACTACAAAATTAGCGGCTGCTACAAAACAAAACTTTGAGAGTTTGTCTATTCATACATGTAAAAATAATACTTGTATGCTTACTACACAGCCGGTAAAAAATTCATGAAATCCCGACAATAATTTTGAATCACCCTGTATTGTTACTAAAACATATGACGTTAACAACAAAAAATAAGTATTCGAAATAACGTTTAGGGTTTTAAAACACATTTATTCCTTGCACTATTAGATTAGGAAGGTTAGATCAATTTACTCAACACTAAATGTTCAGTTGTTTATTTACACAAATTTGAATGAATAAATTATGTTGCAAAAACTAAAATCATGCCCGGTGGGTGAGTGGCAACGTTAGGGCCCGGGGTTCAAATCCCCATCCGACCGTTCAAATTTCGATTTTCCATGGCTCCCCCAAAATCACTCCAAGCAATTTCCGTGTTGGCTCCTTCAAAATGTAATTGCCGAATTCTTTCCCGTTAATTTTACCCCGTCTCTAATGATATCGACTTCGACGAGATTTTAAGACCGAAAAAAAAATCCAAACTTTTATTTGCAAATCCAACATATTTTCTGGTATCTCAATGGTAGGGCGACCACGCCATTTCATCCATATTTCTAATGTTACTCAAATTACTGTAACGAATGCACGTGTGCGCGGGAATTACGAGTATATGAAAATTGAAGTAGGAAGAAATTGAAATCGGATGAGGAATGCGATCAATAGGGTTGCATCCATTCATTTTCAAGAATATTTGGGATTTAACTCACGATTTTCGAACTCAATAATGAGTAGGAATTGTTCACGAACACATTTCCCGTCCCGCTAGCTAACATTTTCTAAAACCGCCGCTCATACCAATTAATGTTTGAATGTCAAGCTCATTATAATTCTCGCTGCACGTTATACATCCACTGTGTACAACTGAGTCCTTTCCTCAAAGCGGTCCCATTAGGGAGCGTCCACAAACTACGTAGCTCCATTTGGCCTCCTGTGAACCCCCTCCCCCCACGTAGCCCAGCGTGGTTTTTGCCTCTACCCCCCTCCCCCCCACGTAGCACGTAGCTTTTCACCATTTTGATACCAGAAGACATTTTGTACTGTTTTCTCTCATCAGACTACTGTAAATTACATACGGAGATAATTAAATGAAGGAAATAAATTTCACATGCTGTTGTGTGCTCTGTACCTCATTTTAATTGTGAAAAATAATATGAATGGAAAGCTACGTGGCCTGGCTCGGAAACCCCCCCTCCCCCAACCTCCCCCCACGTAGCGCAGCGTAGCCTTCCAGCCAACCCCTTCCCCGCCCCGCCCCCCCCCCTAGACCGAGCCACGTAGTTTATGGACGGTCCCTTAACTACAATATGTTAGCTAGATAAGGGTGGTCCTCAATCCGAAGGTTGGTTGGGTCCTCGCGAAGGAAATAAACAATATTATGCCTGGTATCAAAGGTAAAACGGCCAGTTCCTTTCCTCCTTATCTAAACTAATCCGGTAATCCTACCGAATTAAAGGGAACATATATTTTAATGTGGAATCCGAATCACAGAAGAGCTCGGTCGTACTGCACACCAGTACCTCGAACGCCAAAATACGAAATCGGTATATCTGACCGCTAATATCGGTATATTTGTACCCAAAATAGGTATATGAAAAACATACAACCCAAATAGCCACATTTTACTGGGCAAGATGTTCTGTCGAAAAATTGTGCTGTCGAAGAATTTCTTTCAGTTTGATATCAATGTTACTACTAGACTTGGAACTTTAAGACTTGCTACCAATTTGACGTCAAACTGTGCAGCAAATTGAAGGCATTCTGCTGCCCCAAAACGACGTCATCAAAAGTTGGAAAAAAAAGTTTGGTTTGAACTTGCTTTCAAATATGGGCTTGATTTTCATATTACCTTTTTAGATTCGTATAGTATAAACGAGTCAGAAGATGGCAGTGGGGGTACATTTTCTTAAGTTAAAGTATGAAATACAAGTTATTTTAGTCTATGTAAAAACTTCATTGCATTATTATATTATATTATTTTAAACTTCTTTATGTTTATCAATTAAAATGAATATTACAGGATATATTATAAATTTAAAACTAATTTCTTTAATAAAATTTCATATCATGAATAAGCACTAATCAATACCAGTAAAACATAATCAAAATAACAAAAACAACAGACTTAGTAATTTGGTAATTCGTTTATTTAGTTATTTAACAAAAAGATATTAACTCTTGGAAGGCTTATTCCGAGACCTGAGCAACATCTCCACAGACGTTGAATGCAAATAATGCAGCAAATACGGTGCATTGCCTCTTACTACACTGCCCATCACATTGTCTTTAATAACATGTATGTTCATTTTATTAACAAGATACATTTATGGTAATGGTTACCAATAGAATGTAGACAAGCGAAATAGCTCGGGAATCCCCTAAAAACGTCGATAATGTAGGGCACAAACGCACAGGGATAGTCCCCAAAACATTCTGCAAAAGGTAACCAATTACCTATCATATAATCGACCGAATAATTCCCCGTAAAACATAAAGGAGATGGGTTGACAACCTAAAAATGTAAAATGAGGGAAAAAAATCTGAAAAATTGCGTTCTATCCTCAGAAATCGTCGAAAAATCGTTACATTTCGGTAGGATAGACTAAGAGAGATTCCATATCGGTAGAAATACCGAAACATCGGTAAGTTCGATACCACTGCTTCACACACTACACAGCAAGCTGTGCTAGAGATGAAGGTCGGGTTAAGAGCCTTTAAAAATCACTGCTGAGACAGGGGATTCGAACCGGGGACCTATAGATCTCCAGTTATACGACTTAACCATTGTCCACTAGACTGCTCCTATGAAAATATGTATAGATAATAAAATGAGATCAAATTTGATAGTAATGTAGGGCCATATGTTTTAATCAAGCCAATGGTGTCTGAATGGCATTTTACGATTTTTGCTTAGTGTTTCTTTATACAGTAGCTTTAATCCGATAAGTAATGACATAATTAAGAAGAAAAAGCATAAAGTATTTCATCACAGTAAGTGGATTTCCGTGTGTTTTCGAGATCCGTTACAAGAGTATAGGATCTTTGGAAGGGGGAACGAAATACAAACTGGAAGTTTGAAAGCTTCGGATTACACTGACTGGTGTTGTACACATTATCGAAGCATTTCAGGAGGAGTTCTTTGTGAATGGAGTATAGATTGGTCGTCCGAATACACGTGATTTGATATTGTGCCTCTCAGCATCATCTCCAGCTTTCGCGATAGCTAAATATGTCTAGCAACCGTTTACAGGCCGGGAGAACCAAAAGGAATTTAGCCTTTTGCTCAGAGAATCAAACAAAGACTTTCACTACACTTCCCAGTCACAGGGTAAGTTCTAGCACCTGACGCTTTCCTGGCACAGAGCTACATTACGACCCCTATGAGCGGTTGTGACAAATACTCTTATTTATTTTCTAGTTACAATGATAGGAAGCTTCAGCGTGATCACCACTACAGGTTTCGAGAACCCATAGGTCCGGATCGCTGGAGGTAAACCTAGGGTGAACGTAGCTTGGATAGCTCCTTGCAGGGGCGGATCCAGGGGGGGGGCTAGGGGGCTCAAGCCCCCCCCCCCCCCAAAGTATCTTGGACCATCCCCGACATTGTAGTTATGAGACCTTTTTTTTTTTTAGCTCTACGGATTTGAAGCCTGAGGAGGCTATAAATATTACCTTTTTCCCGACTCAAGGCCCCCCCCCCCCCAAAGCCAAAATCCACTGAAGGCAAGCCTCTCTGAACCAAAATTCACTCAAGCCAAGCCCCCCCCCCCAAAACAAAATCCTGGATCCGCCCCTGGCTCCTTGCTATGGACTATTTTCCCCCACGAAGTTTCCTGCACGGTACTGATTTAATAGCAAGCCGCTTGAACTTTGAAGGTTCCACTAATGCCTTCCATACAGAAGCGAGCCAATAGGCCAAAGGGGGCGTCCATTAATTACGTGAGTTGTAAAAATAAACCAAGTTTCGTGCTCGAGTAGTGACAAAAAGTTATGAGATCTCCTTCTGAGCCAAGTCTACACTTTAAAGCGTGTATCCACTTCGCTCTGTGAAACAGAATGGTTTCTCTCGGTGTCGTTGATCATTTATTTAGAACTTAAAAAAAATATCTGGTGGCTTACTAAAATTAAAGGCATAATATATACTTGTCAAATTCGAAAAAGAGCGAGGGAAATCTTGGCTTTAATGTATTTGTAAGTTTGACTAAGCAACACATTTAAGGTAACTATAGTCTGTTCAGTTAACAGAGGCGGCTCAGGGTTAGTCTGATCTATCCCCACTCCGCTGCACTTACCCCTACAAGCGAAGGGGAAATTTGCCACACACCTACCGTGACACAGCGGTATAATCAGAGAGGTAGGAATAGGAGGGGGTGGTGAGGTGAGGAGCGGGGTCAGGGGAATATGACCTTCAGCCGCCAGTTAGGAGTGAACAGAATATAAAAGATGCCGCGTATAATGGCCAAGTCACCAGATTTTTTTTAATTCTAAATAAATTATCAATGACACCGAGAGAAACTATTCTGCTTAACAGAGTGAAGTGAATACACACTTTAAAGTGTAGACTTGGCTCAGAAGAAGATCTCATAAATTTTTGTCACTACACGATAGAGGTGGGCAAAGTGACTCACTACAAAGAGCGGTGTTCATTTGATCACTCTACGAAAAGAACTAGTTCTTTTGAACGGTTCACTAGCTCACTTGCTCAGTTATATTTGAGAACTTTTTTATTTTTTTTTATTTTTAAAATACCCCCCTTAAATTAGTAGACTTTTTTTAGCTCAACAGTCCACAAAGCTCACGTGAACAAGCTCTTCTTGATCTTCGGAACTAGCCGACTTATGACCGACTCACCTAGAAGAATTACCGTTCACTTTTTAGTGAGCACTGCTCACTCGCTCTTTTAAAAGAATTGCTCTAAAGAACTGATTCACTCGCAAACGACCCATCTCTACTACACGAGCACAAGACTTGGCTTATTTTTACAACAATTATTTTTGTGGGATTAGAATTTCCCTATGATTTAGAGATGAAACCATATATGTGTACCAAATTACTGGTTTCTAGGATTACTGCAAGTACAGTGGAATTTTTGGGGTGTCGTGGTCGAAATAAAATTCTGAATTTCAATAACTTCCAAAGTAAGAAAACGAAAGAAGTAAAATTTAACACATTAGTTTAAACTTCGTAAGCTCACTCTACAATGAAAATTTGGTGTGCATAAAGTTATTACGGTAAAAAGCGATTTCACCTTAGGTGTAGGTAAGCATTATATATATGGAACCGAGCGTGGTGGTATAACGGTTAGCGTTCTGGCCTCGCATTCGGGAGGGCGGCGGTTCGAATCCCCGTCCGGGCATCCAGATTTGGGTTTTCCATGGTTTCCCAAATCACTCCAGGCAAATGCCGGGATGCTTCCTTCAAAAGGCCATGGCCGAATTCCTCCCCATTCCTTGCCCCCCCCCCCAAATCCTTTCTCGTCTCTAAAAACCCCGCTGTTAAAGAGATGTTAAGCAGTTAAATATATATATATATATATATAAAATTACGAGTTTCAGACGTTTCTTATAATATGTGGGTAAAATGTTACCTGTGTACAAAATTTCAGCTTTTTACGGCTACGGGAAGTGCCTTAGAGTTTTGATGATCATCATTCATCAGTCAGTTGAGTGACAAAATAGCTTACGTTTGCATCCTAATAACAAACGAACTAAGAACAGTACCGAAATAAAATTTAGTATGTTTGCTAACATTGCTGATATCTATGCACAACAGAAATTAAAGACATTTAGCGTAAATACAACCGAAGAAGTTGAGATTCAAAATTGCCCGAATAGCTTCGAGAAAAGGGTAGGCAGTGCCGCCGTTGACTCGAAGATTCAATTGAAGATTTCAGCAAACTCTTCTCTAGTTCTCTAAATCATCACTTGGACGTGTAGGGCCTACTCACTAATGTTCTTCAATAACTATACTGGCCTTTAACACTTGATACTGTGACACATTATGACTCCTCAACACTTTGCTAAACGCGCTTCAGTGACGGATCAAGGAATTTTTCGAGCCGGGTTAAAAGTTTTCCGCCCCTTTGAACTTTTTTTTTTTGCCACCCCCATTTTTGCCACCCCATGTGTCGCCGCCGCCCCTATTATCGCTCAGTAGTGGAGCTACTAAAAATTCCCTCTCTCCAATGGTAACGTCTACATATACATTTCCCACAGTACTCACGCCATCATTGTCCCAGGATCTCATTGTTTGCTGGAAATTCTGCTTCTTTACCCCTGCAAGCCATTACTTGGCGGCGTATTTAATCGTGATTTCCTACTTATGGAACAATGTTTCCAAATCTTCTACCCCAATAATCCAAATTTACTTAGCCGTTGAGGCGTTACAATATGCTTTGGACACATTCGGTGCTATTCTGATAACAAAGCCTTTCTCGTCAATTTGATGTGTAATACTCAATACGATGAGATTCATACGAATGACTTCTCCCAGGGTCGGCGCTAGGAATTTCGGGCCCGGGGTAAAATGGGCGACCGGGCACCTGTAGCCGGTGATCGGGGCCCCCATCAGTTGGCGGGCCCGGGTACATTTGACCCGCTTAACCCCCCCCCCCCCCCCCCCTAACGCCGGCCCTGACTTCTCCTAATGCTACTAAATTTACAATTTTTTTTTCTTCTCACGATCATTCGTTGTGTGATTTTGTATCAATTTCTTCATGAACTTACTGTAGTCAAACTACTCAGCATGTAATTTTAAATCCTGTTGTCTCCCCTGAATTATGACGGTTGTAATATGACACACTTCCATTCCCTTGATTTTTTTTTTTTTTTTTTTTTTTTTTTTACTGCTTAACGTCTCCTATAACAACTAGGTCTTTAGAGACGGGAAAGGATGGGGGCAAGGCATGGGCAGGAATTCGGCCATGGCCTTTTGAAGGAAGCATCCCGGCATTCACCTGGAGTGATTTTGGGGAAACCATGGAAAACCCAAATCTGGATGCCCGGACGGGGATTCGAACCGCCGTCCTCCCGAATGCGAGGCCAGAATGCTAGCCGTTACACCACCACGCTCGGTCCCTTGATCTTCAGCAATTCTCTATAGCATAATGGGGATTTTACTTCCGTTCGAACAGTTCGTAGCGATTTCTTTTACTGACTTGATTATGCCGCCGCCTTTTATCTCATTTTCATGAATCTGGACTCCAAGACAATTAATTATATTCCTAAAAGCGATGGTTTGGTATTAACAGGTCACGAATGATAGTGAAAACTACGGCCAAGTTGGAGGACATTCCTGTACTAATAGTTTCCTACTAAAGTATCGACTGGCAGTATTAGAACCTTAGATAACATGTGGTATTTTCAGAGAGATAAGTATGTTTGTGAGTGCATTAAGTTGCTGATAACTGTAGTCATAAGTAGTTGCGTAACGCTGTTTGTGATTACAGAGGTTATATCATAACCCGAGTCGATGTAACTTGTTGACTTGGTGTAAACCGTACTTCTGCCAACGAAAGCCGCAAGAATAAATTCAAAGTTTACCGTTAATTGGACCACTTGACCTCTTCCTCGTAACTTGACACAAAAGAGCTTGTTAGAACAAGTCGGTCCGTATGTCCCTCACCGAGCCCATTGCAGCTAACCTGTAATTTTGACTAAAACACTGTACGATGGGACGCAAGACAGATGCGAGAAATTCGTGGGAGATACGAAGATTTTACTGCATGAAATACACATTCTGATTCCAGTTAGATTCTCAGGAAGAAGAAAGTTTAGGTCTCGGAGAATAGCTAATCTACAGTAGACAGTTAACAGAAATATGCGACAATAACAATTTTCCAAACATTGCAAAGTAAACTTCCGTTTTTTTTTAATTAATCGTCTGAATCACTCAAAAATTAAAAGATTAGTGGAACAATAAGTGATTAAGACTGTAGAGACATGACGTGCATGTAGCCCAGGAAGGGATTTAAAAAAAAAAAAACAATAGAAAAGAAAAAAAAAAACACTGATGGCTTTACGCCTCGTCGACGTCGAGGTCATTAGAGGCGGGATGGGACTGGGCACAAGGAACGGGAAGGAAATCGGTCATGGCCTTTTAAGGAAGAATCCCGGCATTCGCCTGGAGTGATTTGTGGAAACCATGAAAAATCCAAATATGAATGCCCGGACGGGAATTCGAACCGGCGCGGCGTCCTCCCGAATGCGAGGCCAGAGCTCTACCACTCACCCACCACGCAACGTGTAGAAGAGGGCCACAGCCAGCGATTAGCGAGTAAAGGACCAAACAATATTTGGCTTTTGTCACTTCAATGTAGTTAGGAGTCCTGCAAAATCTCACCATGCGGGGGAGGTGGGGGGAGAGGGGGGTCAAAATTTCAGAAAAAAAACTCCTCATATAACTAATGTACGCCCCTTACTTGCCAACAGACGTCAACATTAACCTAGTTACGCAGTTACAGTATTTTTTTTTTTTTTTGATTCTATTAGGGATTTTATATCATAATTTATTATATACTTGCAATTAAAGCAATTTTTTCACACCCCAGCCATACCTGACCAGTTATTACTCAGAGAAAAACTTTGTGATCATTACTCAAGTAGGTCTGTGGGTCATTCCTACGAAGCAGTGGTAGTTACAAGGGGTAGAAGAAAAAAAATCTTTACAAAATATAAATTCAGAACGGAGGATATCCAATAAAGGCGGGAAAAAAAGGTCGCCGCTCCTCTGCATTTTCCTACGCAGCGAATATATTTTTGATGTTCGATCTTTCACTTAACAACACAAATCTCAAAATTCACGTGGATGAAGTCGCGGGCACAGCTAGTTAAAAATAAGTTCAGAAGCCCAGTGATTCCTCCGGACACATCGATACCAAAATTTCGCAATATTACAATATAAATCGTCTGTTTATTGTTGCATACTATTTGCGAGACAGCATTTTTAAAAAAATTAAAATAATAAGTAAAAAATAATCGTAATAAAATAACACAGACATTATTCGTATGTTGTTTTACTCGTCCATCATGTGTATTGCACCTTACATGTTCACAAAGCATGACGTGTTATATTTCCTTTGGCAGCAATTGAAGGACCAAAAGTGTTTTTCGTAAAGGGTATCTGAGGAACCTTTAAGGAATCTTCCACGCATATATAGCGTCAGCTCCTTGTCTCTCTAGGAATGTGGAAGAGACTGTGGGTCTTAATTTGTCACGAAAGAACACATTACGATCAATCTTCACATATCATTCAAAGATTCCCAATAAGGTGTTGTTTTTTTTTGTCACAATCAATTATCTCCCTTCATACTTAACCGAAATCAGTGATGGAGGTTCCATTTTATAACTTATAGTTTCCAGTTTGGTCACATCATATTTTAAGAAAAGAATTTTTTGGAATTTGACTCTTACAGGATAAAAATTTTAATATTTGTAAAATGCTGTTTTTTGTGTTACGAGCCATTTATCTCCCTGTATACCTATCTGAAATCGTTTAATGCAGTATCATTTTAAAGACTGAGATATCCGCTTTGGTGACATCATATATTAAGACAGGAATTTTTCGGAGTTCGTCTCTTAAAGTGTAAAAATATTAATTTTTCTGCAACACTTTTTGTGTCACAAGCCATTTATCTCCCTTGATATCTAACTGATATAGATAAATGAGGTATCATTTTAAAGATTTAAGTCTCCAGCGTGGTCACATTATATTTTAAGAAAGGAATTTTTCGGAATTTGACCATTAAAGGGCAAAATTACCATTATTATCGTAAAGTATTTTTTTTTTGTCACGACCTATTTATCGCCCTTGATATCTAACCAAAGTCGAGAAATGAGCTATTATTTAAGAGGTCTCCGCATTGGTCAGACAATATTTTTAAAGGGCAAAAGTATTAATATTTCTACAACGCGTTTTTGTTTCACGAACCATTTATCTCCTTTGATATCTAAGAGATATAAATAAATGAGGTATCATTTTATGGATTAACGTCTCCGCCGTGGTCAGATCATATTTTAAGAAAGTAATTTTTCGGAATTTGACCCTTATAGGATAAAAATATTATAATTTCTTGTCCCCTGATATTTATTTCCCTAGATAGCTAACCGAAATGAGGAGAGTAAGGTCTTTGCTTTAAGGAAATTATAATTCAAGAAAGGAAGTTTTTGGAATTTGACCCTAAAGGGTAAAACTGTCATTATTTCCATGAGCCATTTATGTCCCTTGATAACTAACCGAAATATATAAATGAGCTATCATATTAAAGATCAAGGTCTCTGCTTTTGTCACATCCTATCCGAAGAAAGGATTTTTTTGGAATTCGACCCTTCAAGGATAAAGTATCATTATTTCCATAATGTGTTTTTTTTTATACGAGCCATTTATCTCTATTGACACCTAACCTAAATCAATAAATGATGCATCATTTAAAAGATTAAGTTCTCCACTCAGGCAACATTATAAATTAAGATTTTTTTTTGGAATTTGTACCTTAAAGGACAAAAGTAATAACTGTGAATGTCGTGGGTATGAAACAGTTCATTGCCTAGCCGCTAGATAACAGTAGCACGTATCGCAGAGATATTAATAAACTGTTTCACTGGTGTCAACTTTTGTTAGGTACCTATTACACTAAATAAGTAAACAACTGAAACAAGTGAAGCGGTTCTTATTTCATCCTATTACAAACTCCCAAACTAACTATTCATTACATTCGCAAAATTTTCACGTGTGTCATCTAGTTTGAAACATACTGTTACAGAAGTCTATTGATAATTAACTATACAAATAAAGTGTGAGGTGATCGTGTTTTGTTGAGGAAACAATTTTGTGGTCAAGTTTCATGTAAAAAAAAAAAAAAAAAAAAAAAAAAAAAAAAAAAAAGATTATATTGTGTGTAACATTTAGAACTTGCGCCACTGGAGAGGAAATAGTGTAGGGGACGAACTGTATTGGAAGAACAAAATATGTCATGGGAAGCAGATAATTGAAGTAGGTTACAGTTCTTTGTGGAGATTAACAATGTGGCTCAAGATACGGAGAGGTAAGGGATTCAATGACACCTGTTGAGAGGCTGTTTCTATGATGAAAGAGGAAAAAAATCGTTCATTATTTTTAATTAGTATCATACATTACCCAGAATTTCTTACAACATGTTACTAAAACAATTTATTGCTGAAGCCTGCTTTCCATGCTGCAGTGAGCGTTAGCCACGACGCCTCCTGGAAAGCTAACTGCTTAATGGGGAACGAGGAGAAACGCTGCGTCATGTGTTTAAGCTACAGAGAGGGGGAATGGCCTTCACCAGCCCGACGAGTGACCAGATGCACGCAAGCTACGTGGAACAATTCACTAGTCGCATCGTTCTTCATTGTTCCTTAAAATTACATTTTAACATAACTAATATTATTAATATGAATATTAGTTTGTATAAATTAACCGAAAGTGAAAAACACCACAAGTTTCATACGTGTCGATTGACACACATATACGATAGTTCTACCGTTGGGCGCCATTATAGTAATCGTGATTATGTTATAGAGGAACAATAATACTCACCTCAGATATTTAGTAGAAGCTCTTATATAGCAGAAAGAAGTTATTTCACGGTGCAAACTCGCTAACAAATAATACAATCCGTTTTCTTGTTTTCTCTATATACTCTCTGACTCTCACTTTCACAGATCATCTTTTTCTGCTACTCTTATTCAACGATACTACTGAGCTCCTACACCACTCCCCCACCAGTAACAGGGTTACACTTGTGGAGCTTAATAAGTGGTATGATAGGAGAATAATAACAATAACAGATATTACAAAAATTAAATTACAACAATGGAATAATGACAATAAAATTACACTATGAAATTAACACAAGAAATAAGTAGGTAACTTGATTTTACGACCGGAGTGGGAAGTTCTTGCTGGTTGTTCCGGTTCTGAAGAATCTTCATTCCCTTCTGGAAACTCTTCTGGTGGCGAAGGTACAACAGAGGAGTTGTCCGTTGATTCACCATCTGATGCCAGGAGATAAGCAGGTTTGAGTCGATCTATAGACACATTAATTTGCCTGCCCTTGATGATAAGTGTAAAGAATTTTTCAGTCCTCTGCTGCACAGGAAAAGGTCCATCGTAAGGAGGTGATAAAGGTTTCTTCCGCAAAAAAACATGAGTGCATGCCTTTAGATGTTTATGGACAAATACACTCCTGTTGCTTTTATGCTGTGTCGGAAATGGCTGTAGTGTTTCCATTTGCTTTTCTAATTTGAACACAAATGTATCTGGGTTATTTGTTGTTGATGGCATTTCAAAAAACTCTCCAGGGTGTCTAATCGTCTTCCCATACACCATCTGAGCTACAGAATGGTCACAATTATCTCTTATTGCAGCACGCAAACCCAGAAGTACAGTAGGCAAAATATCTGTCAATTTCTGAGAATTATGTGTCCTGATAGCAGTGTTTAAGGTTCGGTGAAGACGTTCTATTTTGCCGTTGCACTGTGGATGATAGGCTGTGGTATGCTTCAGTTTAACACCACACAATGCAGCTAACTTCTTGAACAGCTCTGACTCGAATTGAGATCCTCTATCCGTGATGACCACAGCTGGAGTTCAAAATAATGCAACCCAATAAGAATAAAATGATTTTGCAACAGAGTCAGCTGTGATATTTTCCATAGGAACGACTTCCATCCAGGAAGTATAACGGTCGATACATGTGAGGCAATACATGTTTCCACCTGATATCAATATGTACAATGCTAAATCTTTCATCCGGCTCTTGAAATGAGGTTAATGCACTTTGTGAATGTGTTGTTATTTTGTTTCTTTGGCACTGGATACACGCTTGTGCCCATTTACGAACATCAGATTTTATGTTCGGCCAAATGAACCTAGCTGTAATCTGTTATACTGATGATTTCACACCAGGGTGGGATAAGTTGGGGATTTGTTGGAACATTTGGAAAGGGAAAGACTTAGGAATATAAGGTCGTACATTGTGTGTTGCAATATCACACCACAATTCCTTCCCTGATGATAATATGCACTTCTTGAATGTCAATGCCTTGTTTTTTTCAATCAATGTTTTGAGTTCTTTATCCTGTGACTGTTGTTCTGCAATTCTATCATAATCAACCACAGAAATCTCTTCCATCTTGGAAAATGTGTCAGCTACAACGTTGCTTTTTCCTGTGACATGCTGAATATTGGTAGTAAATTGAGTTATATAGTGAAGATGTCGCATTTGTCTTGGTGATGCTTTATCGTTCCTCTGAAGAAATGGATATATTAATGGCTCATGATCTGTGAATATTGTAAAGTCTCGTCCTTCGAGAAAGTGTTTGAATTGCTTTACTGACAGATAAATACCTAAGAGATCTCTATCATATGTGCTGTAAGCTTTTTGACTATCATTGAGTTTCTTTGAATAGAATGCGATGGGTTTCCATCCATCTTTTTCATACTGTTGCAGTACTGATCCAATGGCGATTTCTGAAGCATCTGTGAACAAGGCTAATGGAAAATCCGGATCAGGAATAGTTAGAAGTGTTGCAGATGCCAAATCTTCTTTACATTTGTGAAACATCTGCTTTCCTTCCTCACTCCATGAAATTTTTCTTCTATCTTTCTTTTTGGCACCTTTCAAATAATAATGAAGCACTGCTTGTGTTTGGGCAGCATACTTCAGGTATCGGCGATAAAAATTGACCATGCCGAGATAGGATCGGAGTTCATGTATTGTTTCTGGCAGCTTGTAATTCAGAATTGCTTGTACCTTTTCAGGCAGAGGACTTGTACCCTCTGCTGTGATCAGGTACCCTAAAAATTCTATTTTCTCCACATCCATTACTGATTTTGTGCTGTTTATACGGAGACACGGAGACCATACTCATTTATTCTATCCAAAACCAATTTAAGATGGGTTTTGTATTCTTCTAACGATGTCGTCCAGGTATGCAAATGTAAAGTCCAACCCTTGGAAGACTTCCTTGATAAATCTCTGGAAGGTGGACGGAGCATTCCTTAATCCAAAGCTCATGACATTAAATTCATAAAGTCCAAAAGGAGTGATTATTGCAGTCTTGTGTTTGTCTTCTTCAGCAATGGGAACTTGGTAATAAGCTTTAAATAGGCCAATTTTTGAAAAAAATTTCTTCCCCTTTAAAATTTGCTGGAAATTTTCTGCTCTTGGAATGGGATAACGGTTTGGAATGGTCCTCTCATTTAATCGTCTATAGTCACCACAAGGCCGGAAAGAACCATCCATTTTGCTTGCCATATGCAACGGACTTGCCCACTGTGATTTTGATGGTCTTATGATACCATTATCTAGCATGAACTGAAATTCTTGTTTAGCCACCTGAAGTCTCTTAGGATCTAACTGCCTGGCTTTAGAAAATACTGGTTGTCCTTCCGTGACAATATGATGCTTTACATTATGTTTAACCATATTAGGTACCAAATTTGGTACTGTTAAACTAGGGTACTGGGCGAGTAAGTCACAGAATTTGAAGTTTGTATTCAAAGAACTAATAACAATACTTTCTGTGATAGCTGTAACATCACTTTTAACACAAAGCTTAGTTACACCATCAATTAACTGTTTGTTATGCAGGTCTACAAGTAAGTGAAATTGATTGAGAAAGTCGGCTCCAATTATACCTTTGTTTATTTTGGCTACTACAAATGGCCACTGAAATTTTCGTGTAAGTCCCAAGTTCAAAGTAGAGATTTTAACCCCACACGTTGGTATTTCTGTATTATTTGCAGCATACAATTTATAGGAATTGTCTATTACGTCATGTTTAGTTGCGGGCAAAATTGAAACATCCGCTCCACTGTCTACCAAGAACTGCACTCCCGTTTCTTTGTCTCTTACAAATAATCGGGACTTGCGGCATGTCTTGTGACATTCTGCAGTAGAGCATGCCGCTAATTCTGCTGCTGTTTGGGGTTTTCCGAATCCCAACTGCACGGCTTTTTGCATTTTTCGGGGTAGCATTTTGAACCAAATTTAAAATGGTAATAACAACATTTTCCATCTGGATTAAACCTTCTACCAGCGCGGCTATGACTTCTGCTACTTCCGGGGCTACGATGCATTGTCCGTGAGCGCCGATTTCCCATTGAAATAGATGCTACCTGTGGTTCCAAGGAGGCAATCTTCGTTACGAGATCGTCCAAAGTGGCATTACTCGTACTCGGGCATTGATTAGATGTAGTAGCACAGTAGATTTCGCTACGCGGATTCATTTCAATTATTTTATCAGCCATGATTGCGACCTTCTCCAGATCTTCATCGCTGACCAACAACACGTTCTTAATTGATTCCGGAAGTTTTTCTATCCACATCGTGCGTAACACTTTATTTGAAATGTCTGTACCGGCCAAAGATTGCATTTTACGTAACAGCTGACTTGGTTTCAAGTCGCCCAAATCAATGTCTGTCATTAACCTCTTTATTTTTTTGTCTTCACTTTCCCTGAAGATGTTAAGAAGCCTTTCCTTCGCTGCAGTATACTTATCGCCATTACTACTTGTTACAATGTCCCAAATTTTTTCTACATATTTTGGTTCAAGTTGAGACACTAAATAATTGAACTTAGTCTCTTCAGATGTTACTCTGCTGATTGAAAACTGCGCCTCTATTTGATAAAACCAGATTTCAGGTTTATCAGTCCAGAACGGCGGAATTTTGATTGAGATTTTGCTAACTTCAGAATTACACAAACTGGCATCGTTAAGATTAACGGAGCTACCGTCTTTGTCCATTTTAGATCACGTCGGGTCACCAACTTATAGAGGAACAATAATACTCAGATATTTAGTAGAAGCTCTTATATAGTAGAAAGAATTTATTTCACGGTGCAACTCTCTAACAACTAATACAATCCGTTTTCTTGTTTTCTCTATATCTCTCTGACTCTCACATTTACAGATCATCTTTTTCTGCTACTCTTATTCAACGATACTACTGAGCTCCTACAATGTTCATAATTGCCTAAAAAGCATTAAGGGACTGGTGTAAATAATACTACTACTACTTCTTAAAGATAGCAGGATGTAACATTATACCTTACCTTGAAATGGTATTTACACTGGATACTTGCCGCTTACCAGAGGTCTGGAAAAGTACGATAGTAGTGCTGGTCCTTAAAGGAGGGGCGAGAAATAGGCTAGAAAATTACAGGCCGGTTAGTCTGACATCAGTCGCAGGTAATTTAATAAAGATAAAGGAGCCGGAATGGGATTAATTGGAAGACAGGAAGAGGAGAAAAGATAAAAGGTACAGACTGAGCTCTGTATATGATCGAACTATTGTTATTTTTGCATACCTGATGCCAGAGACGCTGAAGTTCCCCTTCAGTCGATCAAAAGCACCTAGGATACGAAGAAAATAACTCTTTTTAGCGCATCGTCGACGTCGGGGTTATTAGAGGCGGGAAAGGACTGGACACAAGAAACGGAAAGGAATTCAGACAGGGCGTTTTGAAGGAACCATCCCGGCATTCCCTGGAGTTATTTTGGGAAACCATGGAAAACCCAACTCTGGATGCCCGGATGAGGATTCGAACCCGCGTCCTCCCGAGTGAAAAACTGACTATACCTGGCCTTTTGTTCGGCGAACCTTGTTACCTGCCAGCAAGCGAAACCTCAATAGAAACTTTTCCTTAATCGGCATATGTGCTTTTATAATCCCCGCAACGAATTCTAGCTTCGTGATATTTTCAAAGTTACGCAGATTTACGGAAACATAGGGAAAAGACTCAAGTGACCGAAGCGAATTGATGGACATGCAGAACATGTTCGGCTTACTGGGAGATGGAGAAATTACTTCGAGAGGTTATTAGTGCTATGGCTCCCGAGACGTGGAGGCGAGGCAAGTGACGAGCATTGCAAAGGAAACTAATCCAGCTACACCGTTGGAGAGCAGAAATCTGGTGACAGACATCGGTGACCAGATGCAATTTATAAGGGTTACTTCTCACTAACTCAAGTGGGACCTAGGTTCTTTGATGGAAGATTGTGTTGATGTGTTGATCCACGCACAGTGATGTTTTGTACGGTACAAAGACATCATTTACTTTTAACTGTGATTGCACTAAAATTCATATACGCTCTCCTGCCCGCTACCCTGGCAAAAAGATCTGCTGATAAGTGTTCCCGATCTACCGCAAATTTATAAGTATTAGCCGGAGCATAATTATGTTCCGACGATTTTTGTCTGTAAAATTAACGCCGTGCTTTTCTTTTGTAAATCATTAACTTTGATAATAAACTATTAATGTCAAATAATAACTTAAATGATGCCAGCCGAAGTGATATATTCATTTTGTATGTTTATAATTCTAGTTTTCTAATGATAACGTGTCATGTAGCCGGGAGGGTAGTGTTGTGATTGTTATTATCATCAATACGGTTCGGATCTTTAAGACAAGCTGTAATGCTGAATTAAACACTGACTGAACGTTACTAATTGTACAGTAAAAGTACCGAGCGGGGCGGTGTAACGGTTAGCGTTCTCGCCTCGCATTTGGGAGGACGGCGGTTCGAATCCCCGTCCGGGCATCCAGATTTGAGTTTTCCATGGTTTCCCCAAATCACTCCAGGCAAATGCCGGGATGCTTCCTTCAAAAAGGCCATGGCCGAATTCCTTCCCATTCCTTGCCCCCATCCTTGCCCCCCATCCTTTCCCGTCTCTAAAAGACCTCGATGTTAAAAAGAGACGTAAAGCAGTTAAAAAAAAATACAGTAAAAGTCCGGTTATCCGAGTTCCGATTATCAGAGGAGCCGGGTGAACCGAGGCAAATGGTGAAATCGTTAATATGGTTGTCAGCGGACAAGGAGAAGAAGACGAAGAAGATAAAAATGAAACTGTTCCAAAAATTTCTCATGCTGAAGGTTTAAAAATAATAGAAGCAGCACTTGAGTATATTGAGCAACAGAAAGAAAGCGCAGCAGCCGACATAATGATGCTAGAGCGTTGGCGCTATACTTCCGCTAAGAAGAGAAACAAAATTATGACAAAGAAGACAATTAAAGACTTTTTTGGCAAGTGATCTTAATTAATGTATAAAAATCAACTTTATTGCTTCACAAATTAGTTTTTCACTATAAATAAATTGTATTATTTCAGTTTGAATACGTTTTTTGATTCATTGCAACCTCTTTCCTTGACCTCCGGTTATCCGAGTTTTTCGTTATCCGAGGTGGTTCAGGCCCCGTTTACCTCGGATAATCCGACTTCTACTGTATTTAAATGTATTTTATATAGGATATAAATGCATATTCACACCATTTTCCTAGTTTTGGTCATATTTCGAAGGTTATAATTTGAGGAAAAATCTGGTAGTTTCTTTTTAATACCAGGAATTTACTAGATATAGATGAGAAGAAATTGAGATAATTATTCACAGAACTATACTTCTGCTATACAGGTGGGGTGGGGGGGAGGGGAATAATTTTCACTGTGGTCAGAATTCACCAAAGTTATACATTATTGTCACTCTCTGAACGTAATGTTCCGCCCGCCTTTTAATCTCGAGAATGCATCAGCAGCATTCCTGTGTCGATCCGCCTCAATAAATATCGCAATGAAATATCCTCAATCATCGTTAAATCTACATTGGTTCAGTGTGAGTAGACCTATTGCCATGCCAAAAATAAAATTTTCTGAAAGTGTTAAGTTACATAAGGGAATTTAGAAAAGGAGTATTTCAGTTCTATTCTGTAAATGATCTGACTTCAAAAAAACGATTTAAAATTTGATTTCCCAATGGTGCAGCGAATCCACGGAAGCAAATTATGCTGTTTACATGAAAGCGACACTACTTGATAAAATAAATGATGTATAATTGAGCATGTTTTGATGTATAGTAAATTTAAATGTTTGGTCATATTTACCAGTTTTTAAGGTCATATTTGACTGCATATTTCTGTTTTTTCAGCCATAAAGATCCGAACCCTACTCATCAACGTATCTTAAAATGATCCTTGCACAATTCTATTCGATTTAAAGCTTAGATGGCGAGGTTACTGAAATTTTTGATTGATTTACGATGTTATATGGTAATTCACTGAAAGAACACTTTACATTTCAATTAAAATTAAAATAATTTTATTACCTGGGACTAAAATGTAAAATTCATACATAAATTACGTGATTTACGAAAGCCCGTATACTACAATAATATTTTGTGGTTATTTATTGCAAATAAAAACGCAATGTCTAAGTTCATGTAAACAATATTAAAATAGTTACGAAACGGATAGTAAACACAGGTGAGTCAGGATGTCCAGCTGAGAAAAGCAGGAAAAAGTAGGATACTAGTTTTTTTTTTTTTTTTTTTATTTAATGGCTTTTGGCAGCTGAGGCCATACAGCCAGCTCAATGTGTTATATTAAAGCTTCCAGTGAATCAGTTAAGTCCAGTGTTTATATAGTCTTCAAAGTGCGGACGCCACAGGACGGACAGGACACACACACAAACACACAACTTAACATCCATGCCCGCAGCCGGATTCGAACCGGCGACCTTCGGCACGTGGAGCCAGCACTCTAGCCCCTACGCTACCGAGGCCGGCAGGATACTAGTTCCGTAACTGACATGTAACAAGAAGGCTTCACATGAGTGAGAAAAGGAGGCCAACTATCATATTACAATGTTCGCCATCTGTCAGAAGAAATCGTGCAAGCCGAAGAGCAGTATGAATAACTGAAATTACTTTGAAGATGGGCATTCGTGACGAACATGAAAAAAACTGCTCATGTCAGCGAAACATGAGTGTAACAAGAATCTTGTAACGTCCGAACTGTTAAATAAATGATGGAAATAAAATTGTTTTATAGTAAATTCAAAAAAAGACACAATCTTTGTTGTTACCTGTGACAGCTGTTTAGCGATAAGCACACAAAGAGCATAAGGTATTCTCCCACAACATGATGGAAACCTTCTACTGGAATTCTTATAAACATGTCTAAAACATCTAGAATCTATTAACATTAAATGTAACTTTTTCTTCTAAACTATCAAGATAACATTTGTAGTAATGATCAACGGGATTTCCCATAATTGAAGAGGTGTGAGCATAACATTTACAGGTTCATAACTAGTTTTTTTTTTTTTTTTTTTTTTTTTTTTTTTTTTTTTTTTTTTTTTTTTTTTTACGCCTCGTCGACGGCTAAGGTTATTAGAAGCGGGATGGGACTGGGGACAAGGAACGGGAAGGAATTCGACCATGGCCTTTTTGAAGGAAGCATCCCGGCATTCGCCTGGAGTGATTTGGGGAAACCATGGAAAACCCAGATCTGGATGCCCGAACCCGAATGCGAGGCCAGAACGTTAACCGTTCACCCACCGCCCTCGGTTTCATAACTTGCACTTAATACTCCTTTGTCGTTGTCCAAATATTACTTGCGCCTTCTGCAGATAATAGGTATTTTTTAATTTTTTTTTTCGTTGGTGTATGAAATGTTGTGGGTGTCTTAGATAATAAGAACGATCTAATCTAAAAATAGTCGCCATTTGGCTTGGAATTACGAAAAATTTATTGCTCAAATTTTGTGTTCTTTTGTTGAAACTCAGAAATTTGTGGGAAATATCGGGTTTCATCCAAATAAACCAGCTAGATTATTTCGGAAAATGTCCTAAATAATTTTCATTATCTGATAGATCTTACAAGATCTATCTGCGATAAGAGAGAGAAAAGATAGTTTCAGTCTTCCTTGATCAGTAAAACATTCCATTATTCTGCTATCTAAACGTGTGTTTTATTGTAGAGAAGAGATTCAACGTGCCGATCACGCAGGCGGTCAAAAACATTTAAATGTGTAAGGGGCTCTACATTTGAATCCTCAACTGTCTATAACTAAACTGGAAATAATGATGGCGAGTTGATTACTAAAACTTTGTCCCTTGATGAATGCGTTATTTTACGTTTAACAGTGGAAGTAGATAGTTATGTTTCTGCACTGGACGCAGTCAGAAGATAAGTGCATTAGGTTAGAATATTTTTAAATAAAAGAAAGACAAGGCATGAAATATAATCTGATATATCTTTTATTTAAAAATCAAATGACAATCTGTTTTTATGTTTAAAATATGTAACAAAGCTGTACTGCCATGTAATTTACTTCGCAAACTGCTTCAGTGCCTCCTGGATTATTTTCTGTTGCTCCTGGTATTTTGGAATGGCGGCCTCAACTCGTGGAATCCACTGTGCGACGTTAGAGAATTTATTTGGATCGACTGGAGATGAGGGTGCAAACTGAAAAAAAAGATAATTACACAAATTTTGTTTAGAAAAGGAATTAAATTCGTTAAAAAAATATTTCGATTGCAGCTATAAATTGTAACAACTCAGCAGAAAGTTGATAATAGTTGGCTGGTAGATTTAGCCCCAGTTATTCGTCAGTAAACAGAGAGATTAGAAAATTACAGTGAAAAATATTAATCCTTAATTTTTAGTCGAAAAGAGAAATTTTTAGTATTGATATAATGACAAAAGTTATAACGCCATTGAGAAAATAATAAAATCTCTAAAGAAAATCAGTAAGAATTTATTTTAGGTAAGAAACAAAAGTGGAATCATGTATACTTGAATTTTAGTGACTTGAAATTTTACTTAACAGCAAACAAAATTCGTAAGATTTCTAATAGAAAACATACATAAAAGATAACTTTCGAATTAACTACTTTTATTATAGCAGTAATGTTAACCAATGGTCTCGAGGTCTAATAGGTCAAACTAAAAACAAATAAAAAACAACAACAATCTCGCTATTTAATTTAATAGTGCTTTGTCCGGAGGCAATTTCCCTAGATACCCATACATCCATTTTCCTTTTCTCACTTACTTTTTTCCTCTACTAATTTCAATTTTAAATTCTTTAGCATTTTTTGTAAATTATTCATCATTTTCTCTTGATAATTTACTCCAATCCCTTACACACTTTCGTACGAAAGAAAGTCTTCCCACACCCTTATGCCTGAAATCGAGTGCTAGCTTGTGGTCATGGCTATCTTTACCCTTCCATCCTCCTCTCCTAATTCATCCACCAATATCTTTCCACGGTTTATCACCAATATACGCCTTACACACTCCCATGACCCTCTCAACCTCCCCCGTCTTCCACTGAATCCCATTTCTGCTCATTTATCATATCACTTATTGACTTTGCTCTGCGATAACTTCTGGGTATAAATCTAGCAGCCCATGTTTGCACCCTCTCCAACTCCTGTATTTGATTTCCAAAATGTGGGTCGCATACTACTCCACCATATTCAAGCAATGGTCTGACTAAAGTTTCGTGACCCAATTTCCTCGCTTCTCTAGTACCTCGCCTCATCGCTCTCACCAAACAACAACTGAATGACTTTTAACCCTTTACCTGTTTGGATATATTTTAAGCATATTTAAATATAAACTATACTTTTACCAAAATCCAAAAATAGAGAAAATATACCGTGATATAAATTACATGCAGTGGTATCTCACCCTTAGTGTTTTAATTGAGTTAATAACGGAGTAGTCTGCGAGGGTGATGTTGTCTCCAGCCAGCCACTGCTTGCCCTCCAGCATCCTGTCCAGAGACTCCAGGCCGTCGTTAATCTTATCGATAACACTAGCATCTGGGCTCTTGCCTTCAAACACTGGTCGCTGGAATACAAGTCCGGGCAATAATTAAACCAATTTTGGAAAAAAGTAAAAACAATAAAAAATTATCAAATGAAAAGTCTTCAATTACGAGGCGCGTCCAGAAGTAAGTTCCGTTTCAATTTATCTCCGCGCAGCGTTGCGATTGCAGTTCCGCACATTGCGCTGTAGACGATGTGTATCAAGGGGGAACGTCCGCCATTTGGAGATCGCCGTCAGTTACGTACGCTTTGTTGTGCTTGTTTGAAATGTCGGCGTTGATTGAAAATCCCGCCGCCTGTGAATCAGGTCTGTGATTCGGTTTCTGAATGCGAGAAAGTGAAACCAAGTGAAATTTTTCGGCAAATTTACGATGTTTACGGACCAAATGCGATGAGTGATTCGATGGTGAGAAGATGGGTCAACAGTTCAATGGCGGGCGTAGTGATGTGCACGATGAAGAACAAAGTGGGCGTCCACCTTTGGTTACAGAAGAACTGGTTTCACGCGATTGATGACAAGATCCAGGAAAACCGTAGGTTTACAATTAGTGCTCTCGCTATGGACTTCCCCCAAATTTCACGATCACTGATGCATGAAATTGTTACCAAACAACTGAAATTCCGTAAACTTTGCTCACGTTGGGTACCAAAGATTCTCACTGAGCAACACAAAACACAACGGATGGGTAGTGCACTTGAGTTTTTGACCCGTTATGCTGAAAGCGGCGAAGAATTTCTGAGACGGATAGTCACAGGAGATGAAACGTGGGTTTCTTACGACACCCCTGAGAGTAAGCGGCAATCAATGGAATGGAGGCACACTTCATCCCCACCAAAGGTTAAGCCGAAGCAAATCATGACACCTCGGAAAATGATGTGCACAGTGTTCTGGGACTGGAAAGGCATCCTACTCATTGACTTCTTACCGCGTGGTCAAACAATCAAAGCAGATGCTTATTGCGAGACACTTCGGAAATTGCGCCGTGCAATTCAGAATAAGCGCCGGGGACTGCTGTCAAAAGGTGTTGTTTTGCTTCACGACAACGCACGACCACACACTGCAAACGTGACGAAAAACCTCGTACAGGGATTTGGCTGGGACGTGTTTCACCATCCTCCGTACAGCCCTGACCTCGCTCCTAGCGACTTTCATCTGTTCTTACATCTCAAGTCTTTCCTTGGCGGTCATCACTTCACCAATGACGACGAGCTGAAAGAAACTGTTTGAAGACACAGGCGGCAGATTTCTATGAAGAAGGTATACAAAACCTGGTGCCACGCTATGACAAATGCCTGCAAAATTTCGGCAGTTATGTGGAAAAGTAGTTTAAGAGTTGTAGAATTTTGTGCAATAAAAATTTCTTCTGTATCTGTGTACAATTTCATTTTATTACCAAACGGAACTTACTTTCTGGACGCGCCTCGTAGGTACTACCCCACATCACATACCTGGACAAATTGAATAAGGTAAATGCATACTTGCACACTTTCAAAATTTTCTTTCAGTAAAAACCGTCGACCACCAAAATATTAATATCTACACTTAATCGGCTATGAACTAAGGATCCAGAAATTTGCATTACGAGCAGCATATTTAAATGCAATATCATCTACTTATTTCATATTATTTGTTATTAAAAATAGCCTTCAAGACAAACTTTGCATACACTATCTTAACTATCACATCTTTTGATGAAGGGAACAATTTCTTCAATAATGTTCCTTGTATGATCTGATGTACTTAATGGAATATTCTCTCTCACCAAAATGGCAGCGAACAAACACTCGCCTTTAATTATAAATTTTTAATTATATCGAGATCAGAATTTCTTCCGCCATGTCCTAATCAATATTACTCCCGAACAAAACGCAAATTTCTCTTCTTTTCTTGACTTTATCATGCACGGAAACGCCTCCCTAAATGTCTGATAATTCTGTTGCTTAGAGGCATCCACGGTTACATTAGCGTTACATAGTACATAAGACGCAAAAATCAAGACAATCAACTCGAAGCACCAATTGCCGAATTAATGCACGCGGAACGATGCAGAAATTGAAGAAATCTGCATTCAAATGATTGCTGGTTCTACTTATAGAGATTGTATCGGTGTAAAATCGAAAGCCAGATCAATTAATTATTGAATACAGTAAAATAAGGCGTACCTCGGTTTAATCCTACAGTCAAACGGAAGAAGCTTCAATACACCTAAAGAGACCACCAATTATGCAAATGAATTTTCGTTTTGCAATTCGTAAAATAGCACAATTCGTCCCTCCAGCCGTAAAATACAGCATATTCTGCAAATTTTACGAGAAAACGGAAAAAGTTAGCAGATATGTGATTGATTTTAGTGTAACTGTGGATTAAGTAATAGTTTCCAAAAGGAATAGGTTGTTATGCATACATGAAACACTATCAAAAACTAATCCTTCCCTTATTTACTCATCTTTAAGAAAAATAAAGCTTTGGGACAATCTCAGCCCTGAACCATACCAGAGTAGGTATTTTCGAGGATCATTTTTGGTAACATACAGTTGCAACATGCTAGCTGTAACTAGTAAAGGTAAGATTACTTACAATATGTGTCAGTATCCTGCTATAGAACTCCTGGTCGAAGAACAGCCTCTGGTCGACTAGAGCACGCTTCTTGACGTCCTTGGGGTACAGCTTATCGTCCTTGCCGTACTTCGATACCAGATACATCGCAATGGCTCGGCTGTGACAGGATAAAACAATTTTAAAATAATTTAATATCTTTTTCGATAGAGCGTATGCCCAGTTGGCAGTTTCAAAACATACCAGTAGGTCGTTGCTGATGGGGACGCCTCTTTTAAGTTAGTTGTTACATTGTGCGTTTCTCAAGGAAGTGTAATAGGACCACTTATTTTCTTAATTTTGATAAACGATCTAGGAGACAACGTTAAATGCTGGTTGCGACTGTTTTCTGATGATGCAGTAATCTATAGGCAAGTAAGGTGCTATGACGATTGCTTAGAAATTCAGCGCGATTTGGATGCTATTCGCGAATGGTGCCATAAATGACAACTTACACTTAACTGCAAAAAAATTGAAAGGCAATGCGAATAAGAAATAAAATGAATCCGTTTGATCACGAGTACAAAGTAAACAATTCAGGTGTTGCCACGGTTGATTCTCTGAAGTATCTGGGCGTAATAGTACAAAGCAATATGAAATGGGACTTGCACATAACTTCCGTCGTAGGGAAAGCTGAATCTAAATTATTATTCACAGGTCGTATTTTGAGGAATTGTACAAAGGAACTAGCGTACAAAAATCTAGGGCGTCCACATCTGGATTACTGTCGGGGAGTTTGGGATCCGTTTCGCATGGGATTGATTTACAGAGTGGAGAGGGTACAGAGGAGAGCCGCTCGATTCGTGACTGCTTGCTACAGCCCTTGTGAAAGTGTCACAGACTTGATACGTAGACTGGGCTGGGATTGTTTGGCAGACAGATGACGTCGTTTGAATTTATTGGAGAATATGCGAAATTCTTTGACTTACGAGTGCAATGAAATACTTCTTCCGCCAACCTATTTAGGTCGCAATGACCGGAGGGATAAGGTTAGAGAAATAAGATGCCGTACTGATGATTTTATGTATTCTTTCGTTCCTCGTGCGATTCGGATTGGAATGCACAGAATTAAGATTGGTGCTTAGCATTACGTCTCGTCGACGTCATTATAGGTTAGAAAGGACGGGGCAAGGAACGGGAAGGAATTCGGCCATGGCTTTTTGAAGGAAGCATTCCAGTATCCACCTGGAGTGATTTGGGAAACCATGGAAAACCCAAATCTGAATGCTCGGATGGGGATTCGAATCCACGTCCTCCGGAATGCGAGGCCAGAGCGTTATCAGCTCACCAACCACGCTCGGTCCGAAAAAATAAAGTTCCAGTGATATCTGCAAGCCATCATGTTATGAGATTGAAATACCTCATTTTTATTATACTATTTGGAAGCTGTTAAATGTGAATATTGCTCGAGATATTAATACATATTAAATACTGAATGACGACGAATTTAAATATTACGTTATTTGGTTATGGTAAAAGGAATTAATCGCCAACAATCAAAAAGAAGAATTGATTCACATGTAGATCCCCAAGCTCACGATTACAAAATACTGTTGAAATAATTTAATACTCACATCTTAAGTCTACGTGGATGATCTCGAGTATTTGGTCAATAACACATACAGGAGTACAAACTATCAGACTGAATATCAAATCTCCAATGTGCGCTTCAGAATTATAAGACAAAATATTTGCATTTATGCAAGAAATATGTACAGAATAAATAAGGAGATGGTGATTCAAAACCAGAATAGTTTAACGCTAGGAAAATTACTGTGACATACACTGAGGTGACAAAAGTCATGGGATAGCAATATGCAAATATATAGATGACAGTAGTGTCGCTTACAAATTGTATAAATGGTCAGTGCCTGGGCAGGTATTTCATTTGTAGTCAAATGTTTCGTGTAAGAAGATTGATTATGTGATTATGGCCACACAACGAGAATTAACGGATTTAGAACGCGGTATGCTAGTTGGAGCTAGACGCATGGAACATTCCATTTCGGAAATCATTACGGACTTCAACATTCCGAAATCCAAAGCGTGAAGAGTGTGAGGAGAATACCTAAATTCAGGCATTACCTCCCATCATGGACAACGCAGTGGTCGACCGCCGGCACTTAATGAGCGCGACCAGCGCGTCTGCGTAGACTTGTCAGTGTGAACAGACAAGCAACAATGCGTGAATTAACCGCAGGAATGAATGTGGGACGTCCGACGGGTGTGTCCGTAGGGACAGTCCGGCGAAATTTGGCTTTAATGGGCTATGGCAGCAGATGACCTACTTGGGTGCCATTACTAAAGGCACGACATCGCCAACAGCGGCGCTCCTGGGCTCGTGACCATACCAGCTGGACCGTAGACGACTGAAAAAAGTGGCTTGGTCAGATGAGTCACGATTTCAATTGGTAAGAACTGATGGAGTGGTACGAGTGTGGCGCAGACTCCATGAAACCATGGACCCAAGTTGTCAACAAGGCACTGTGGAAGCTAGTGGTGGCTCCATAATGGTGTGGGCTGTGTTTACAAGGCGTTCATCTTCTGGGAGACCACTTGCAACCATTCATGGACTTCATGTACCCAATCAACGAGGGAACTTTCCAGGATGACAATGCACCTTGTCACAGAGCCATAACTGTTCGCGATTGGTTTGAAGAACATTCGGGACAATTCCAGCGGATGATTTGGCCACCGCGATCGCCCGACATGAATCCCATCGAACATTTATAGGAAATAATCGAGAGATCAATTCGTGCACAAAATCCTCCACAGGAAACACTTTCGGAATTATGGACCTCTATAGAGGCTGCATGGTTCAGTATTTCTCCAGAGGACTTCCAACGACTCGTGGAGTCCATGCCACGTCGTGTTGCTGCACTTCGCCGGGCAAACGGAGGACCGACTCGCTACGAGCAGGGTATTCCATAACTTTTGGCACCTCAGTGTATTCCATACCATATTAATTCTTACCCAGAGTTAAGTAAAATGGAACAATCTTTTGGTTGACACTGAAAGTCATTGTATAAAGCAACGCATGCACAGATAAGTACGTGGGATGAAAAACTTGGGACCGGAATGGTTGGTCCTTGTTAGATACAAAGTGGTGTGATCACTTTTTTAGTTCTTCTTGATCAGGGAGTAGGAACGTTGTCTCTTCAAAATGGAGATGACTTGGAATATCTGAATCCAGACCGCCGAACGTACGGCAGCAGACGTACGACTTACTGATGTAAAAGAAAACTGTTATATGTACTGTAACTAGCAGAGTTCCCGGCGTTCATTTACCAATACAACATTTTTTTCACGCAATGAGAAACGTGTACCAAGTTTCATATAGTTTGCGCCATCCATTTCCGGATTAAACAAACCTAGATTCACCCGCACTCTACCAAGGAAGGAGTGGGTTGAAGTTGATTTACCCGTACACTATTTTTATACGTCTGAAAAGATTCGTGAGTACCAAACATCATTGATTTCCGGAACTAAATTAAACGGCGATTTAGGAGCACAGTTCTAAGAATGGGGTAGTTTGGCTACTTTGAGACGGAATACCAGTTTCAATTTTAGTCCTGATTGAATTTCAACGAAATTACATCTCATAATGTTGCTGCTCGAAAATCTAAACACTGACCGCTTTAATATATACCATATACATAAAAATGTATCTGGAATGTTTATTTTACGGATAATCTAGCATTACCTGATAACTGCTGAATCGATTTAGCCCGAGTTTTCACAGTATTAAACATTGATGAGTCTCATTATGCTGACTCATCTGCCGCTGGGAGCTAAAATTTTTATTATTACGTTACTTCATCTGGCATTGGAGCACAAAATTAAAATATATTCCGTACCTGTACAGTTGAATATCAGGTATTCAGAATTGTATATCAAGTATTCCGAACTAACCGAGATATGAAAAAAATATATTCTTTACTTTTGATTTGTTTCGGGAATTAGAACCTGCGGCGCCATTTTTACACCCTTTATATTAGCTTGACAGCTTGACTTGTATGTATGTATGTATGTATGTATGAATGAATGTAACGGAATTTTACAACTCCATTTTGACCCACTTCCAGATGTCCGAGCTGTTTGAAATTTGGCACACATATTAAGAACTGGTGACAATACAATAATTTCATAGCTATATCCTGCTATTCTCATTACTTTGACAGTAACAACAGAAAAATGGTTGAATGTCATGGAATTTTGCAATTTAATTTTAACCCCATTCCAGATGTCCGAATTGTTTGAAATTTTGCTCATGTATTGATAACTGATTACAATACAATAATTTCATAGCTATGTCTTGATATTCTGATTACGTTGACAGTAAAAACATAAAAATTTTGCACACGTTTTAAGAACCGTTGACAATACAGTAGTCTCTTAGCAACGTCCTGCTATTCTCGTTACTCTGACGGTAACAATAGAAAAATGGTTGCATGGAATGGAATCTTTCATTTCAGTGTTTACCCACTTCCTGACGTCTGAATCGTTTGAAATTTTGCAAACTTATTAACAAACGATAAAAATTCAATAATATCACTCTCACCACGTTGTCGGAAAAAACTTAAAGGTGGTTGAATGTAACGGAAAATTTCATTTCAATTTTCACCCACTTCAGAAAGTCCGAATTGTCTGAAATTTTGTACATGCATTAAGAACCAATGACAATCCAATAATTTCATATCTATGTCTTGGTAATCTCATTACTTTGACAGTGAAAACACTAAAGTGATTTAACCATCTTATGAAAGATGTGGCTCATTTTCACCCACTTTCCGAATCGTCTTTGTGGCCTAGTTGGTTAAGGCGCATGACTGACGAGCAGACATTCCCTGCTCGAATCCCGATTTCGGTTCGCATTTTTGCGGATATTATAAATGGGAAAGATTAGGATAGCCCATGGTTAGGACTTCAAGTTAAACTACACGTATCCTATACTTGATGGGATTACTGAGTTAGGCAAATGCAGCCGCGACATTAGTGCACAGGTGCGATTCGAGAAATCTTCGTCATTTGGCGGCCACACCCTTCGGAGATTTCCCGCCCAATATAGCCATCATCATCACCATCATCATCGTTCTCCAGTTTCCCGGGTGTGATTTAGAGCCTTGGTTGCTGTAGACGATCGTCTTCAGCTGTGTCCTATCCAGAAAGGTTTCTCTGTCTGCAGTCACTTAACATGATGTTGAATAGTAAGTATTCGAAGTATTACTTCGTACTATTATAGAAAAGTAGCCTTCCTCGTTTACCCTGCTATTGGATCTCTTGTTGAGTTGACCATTTAATTGTATTTTACTCGTGGGAATAATAATTAAAATGAAACTACAACTCAAAGAAAAAGAGAGATTGGAGAAGAAAAGCCAACAGTAAGAAACATACTTTTTAAACTATTTGAACTATAAAGTTAAAAATAAAATTATAGTTTAAAAAAACTAAAATCACGCTTTCGTAGTAATGTGAACTAAAAGGTTAAAAATAATATTTAAATATAAACATTTTGTTTGACAGTGATAGGACATCCCACAATTCAGGATAATTTTTTTTTTTTTTGAATAAGCTTAAAGTATAAAGTCACTGATTACAAAATTAAATTTAATGTTAAAAAAGCGTGGGGTGCCCTCTACATAACTTTTGACAATGACTCTGTCTTTACAAACAGCCAACGTCAAAAAATATAAGACAACTGAAATAGCACCCCATGCTTTTTTACATTAAAGTTAATTTTGTAATCAGTGACTTTATACTTTACGCTTATTCAAAAAAAAAAAAAAAAAAAAAAAAAATCCTGAATTGTGGGACGTCCTATCACTGTTAAACAAAATGTTTATATTTAAATATTATTTTTAACCTTTTAGTTCACATTACTACGAAAGCGTGATTTTAGTTTTTTTAAACTATAATTTTATATTGAAACCAAAACGGCAAAGACGATAGCCAGAGACATTGTAGTTGTGCTGGCAGATCTTTGATCATAGACAATCTCTGTTGTTATTGCGTTATTAGTCATGGAGGAAGGAAATATATGGAGGAGAAGTGACGTTAAATTGGTGAAGCAGGCTCGCGCATGCGCAGTGGCGGCAGCGGCGATATTGCGCTTCCAAACAATTGCGATGTTCCCAGTATATCCCGAAAACTAAACAAGATATCGAAAAATTTTATTCTTTATTTTCGATTTGTCTCGTCGTGTTACATAAGAATCGATCATTAAATTTGACTTTTGCGAAATTTTTCTTCTCTATTTCAACCTCATTTTTGATACAGTATATCTCTAGAACTAGGTGAGATATCGAAAATTTTTATTCTTTATTTTTCATTTGCCTCGTCTTTTTAAATAAGAATCCATCATCAAATTTGACTTTGACCAATATTTCTTCTGAATTTCAACCAAAACCATTTCACATTTGGGACGGAATATCTCGAAAACTAAGCAGGATATCAAAAAATTTTATTCTTCATTTTTTATTTGTCATATCGAGTTACATAATAATCCATCACCAGATTGCGGCGTTACCTTTATCCTAGAGTCCCCTTGAGTTTTTGTACATATTCCCCGTGTCTGTATGGAAGCGGCCATGCCCCCTCCACTCCGGCCATGACCCCCCACTCCTCCTCACCCTGCTTCACTTCAATGCGTGGTGAAGGTCTCTTGCGTCGTCTCCATATATTTCCTTCCTCCATGTTATTAGTTACTCACATTCACTACGGCCATCTATGGCATTTAGAAACTGTATATCCTGAATTAAAGGAAGGAATATTTCGGTTTTTGCTTTCACTAAAGGCTATAGTCAGAGACATTCTAGTTGTGTATTTATTGCGGAATGCAACATCTAGTCGTTCCATCTTTGGTATCAGTCACCATACGCCTAGAATTTCATTTGATGTAACGTTGAAACATAAGATATGCCAAAAAACTCAACTGAGATTCTAAGATTTAAAACGGTGAAAATCCCATCGAAATCTGTTCAGCACTGTACATCTTCTGGTGAATAGATTTATTTTGCTGTGAAATTGTTTAATTGTAAATTAACAACTTTCCACATCCCACAGAGCCAGTCTCTTATATTGGAATCAATGGAAAATGAATGTAATGTATTGTTGTATTGTGAAGCTTCCGGTATAATAACAAAAATGAAATTCTACGAAAGTTTGGGGACCATTGTCAAAAACGAGTGCACGATATTCACAGGAGAATATATTTCCTGTGACAAGATAGTATAGTTTATATACTAATTTATGCCAATATTTAAAGTATAAGCGTTTCAGTTCACTAATATGATATTATCACTTTCGTCTTTAGAACCTAAATGAGTCATCAAGTTCGTTCTGAAAATTCTCTGACGTTCGGACTTCTTCGCATCAATCCTTGAATTAAATAAAGCATTTTTGCACATGAAATCCGTCAACTGAGTTGAAACAACCTAGTTTCTGCACTGTTCTGGTGGCACTGCATCTTAGTGTGACATGTCGACGTTTCTGCTGATAGACAGATCAGAGCTGCGACGTGTTCCGAAAATGAATATCTGGTATACATGGAACGTTCGTAGTTCTGTAAGGCTTGGCGGACCTGTCATGTGGATTGGCTTGGGGAGTTTAGTAGGGGTCATCTTGTGAACTGTAGTAAGGAGTGCCTTAGGTCGTTGTCATCGTTAATGTTCTCGTAACATATCAGCTACTAGAATTCAAACAATATGGACAAATCGGCCATTGCGTGGAATTTATCTGCGATTAATTATGCTATCACCACTGAAAACAGTAAATTTCTTGTTAAAGAACTTCACTGGCAGCCGAAGCGCATAAAAGAGGCTCTGGATATTGTTAAAGGCTCTACTAACGTCTATAAGGACACCAGCCTAAAGCTTCTCGAAGTGTGCCACTCGTTACTCCTGAGGGAACACTTCACGTCCCGAATCACACCAAGATGTCAAAGTAAGAGCCACGTGACAGCTCGCCTCTCTTGATTGGCCAGTTTGGCGGAACGTTCCAGAACTTAGAACGTTCCAGTTGGCGAGTTACGTTTAATGTTACGTGCGGAACACGTCACAGCGAAGTTTTTCAAGAAGAAGGCCAAGGAATGCCAATCTAAACGTCGGCATTTCTTACCAGAAGGCGGCGCTACCCTGATAGCGTAGAAACTAATGCCGTAATTATTCACTTGTGTCAGGTCTCACATAATATTAGAGTATTCCAACTAGAATCACAAAATTATTTTTCAGAGAGCTTCCTTCGTATTTTTGCTGTGTTTCTTCAAAACAAGGCTGGAAAATCAAAGTTCTGGCCTGGCATTCTCGAGAATGTGAGCTCGATTTCTGTTCAGCCTTTCCAGGATTCAGTTTTTCATAATAACCATCGATCACTTCATGCGAATACTGGGATGGTTCCAACGCGAAGACTACAGCCGAATTACTTCCGTCCGTTCCTCACAATTTTCTCCCGGTTCTGATTACATCGTAGTCGACGAGCACAAGGGCGCAAATAATGATACTAAAAAAATTCTTTGTCCTAAATTTATCGTATCAAATATTGTTTGGAGGATACGTTTTTTACTGCGCCATTTACATGATGACGTTAATTTGTGTTATTCTGTTTCACTAAACTCAAACGCTTCAAAAATGAAATATCTTCATCTCAGATACATTGAGTATCAGCCATTTGTTAATATTTAAATACTTACTTCATTCCCAATCAGGTAACTTACTACTTAAAAAGTTTATCGTACGGCGTACCTTTCCGCTAGGAAGAGATCTCCGTCTTCGAGTGTTGGCACGGTGTGCTGAGGATTTTTCTGAAACATGGATAGTTTTGATGTAAGAACAAACAAGTGATAGTAAATAAGTGTCACTCACATGTCCTAAAATATGTATAAAGAAATAAATAATTAATATTGCATTAAGGAATATTAGGTACTTTTCTCACACCCAAATACATGCGGTATCGTAAGAATGCTACTTCTTAAAAAGATTTAATGAAATCCATTTGCGATTAATAACCGTCGCACCACAATGAACACTCGACATCAAGGAAATCAGACCACCTATCTCCACCTTTCACGTACACTCCGGAATATCAACAATTGTTACTTTGAGTCCTCCCAAGCTCTTGCGATACTAAAATTCTGCAGTGATATGTTAAAATAAATCTGTAATATTATGGAACGTTTGAAATTTTTGGCAATGACCTATCTTTCTTGTCAATGTCATCAGTCTCTCGACTAATCTGATGCAAACACTCATCATCTCTTCCTATCTCGAGCTAACCTCTTCATCTCAAAATACCTCTTGCAACCCTTGTCTTCAGTTCTCAATTATCTGTTTTTATGCATCACATATTCTGATCTTTGGATTCCTTTACAGTGTCCTCCTTCAGCTGTTCCGTCCACTAATAAATTAACTTACTCACGTGTCTTAATATGTGACCCAACATACTGTGTCTTCTTTTTGAGAGTCTCGTAAACAAACCTCATTCTTCGTCTATCATTCTGGAAACACGTTCTTTTTGTACCGTATATTACATAAATATCTCTGGTTGTGCGATCGATTGGCTGTGTCTGTCGAGAGCTGCTCATCAAACTGCGATTTTGCATTCATCAGCTAAGTTTTTGTAGACTAAATTATTTTAAAATCTTTAATTATCATCTAAACTCTTAGAATTATTGCTAGCAAGAAGAATTATTTAAGATTACACCACAAATAACAGTTTTTAAATTTCGCGTCATTGTTGTTAAGGTTATTGCTAGTGATTGAATTTTATTGAATTAAACTTAGCATAAACTTGATAGTTAGATTACTATAATACTATAGCATAGGTAAAAATAGTAGTTTAAGTTATTTTGTAGTGTTAAATTTCTTATATACCGTAAAAAATAGTTCAAATCACTAGTTTGAATTTCGATTGTTAAAGCTTTCTGTATTGCCCTATATTAAGGCTTTATTAGGTTTAAAATAACACAGTTTCTTAATTAATTAGTTCCGGAATAGTAATAAAATCAACTGGAAATAATAAATAATAAACATAAGTATTCATATATAGCATTTAGTTACTCACATAGGTTACCACAGGTTACATCATCGTTAAGTTCGACTATCGATATCGAAATCAAGTTTACGATAACAAAAACGTACGTTCTAATAATTCACCGGTTCTGTCTGAAATTTAATAGTGTTTAATTGCCATCTAATATATATATATATATATATATATTTATAAAAAATTTCCTACCTTCTTCTTTTTTTTTCATAAGTAACAAAATAGTTGTTATCCACATTAGCACTAAATAGTATCGACCTACCATCTTAAGTTTGTTTCGAAATCCATTAGCTTAAGTTTTATTCATTGGTTCTTAAGTAGTTTAATTACCTAGTCGTTTTTCATAAAACTTCAATCAAATTAAATATATATAACAATTCAACAGTTAGTCGAGTATAGCGCCTATCATATTTAGTAAAAACGTTAAAAAATATAGTATAAACTTTATAAGACTACTTTATCAAATAAATTTAAGGTTTGTTTAGAAGATGGTTGAAGTATTTGGGAAAATCATGACTGGAAACTGTGGCGCCTGTCGTAGGTACGTTGCGAAGGGGATGGGTTGTAGTTGGTGTAAGAAGTGGTTTCACTGGGCATGTGGGGAAGAGGAAACGGGGGAAATAAATGAGGCTCTCCCATGGTTTTGTTCACTGTGTCTTAGGGATGATAGGATGTGGGAGATGGGCGAAACGATTAGGGAGTTGCGTGAAAGGATCAGGGTTCTTGAGGCTCGTCCTGTGGAGGCTCAGCCTCTGCAGGCGTGGTCTGTGGTGGCCTCGCCTGTGGAGGTTCAGCCTGTGGAGGCTCAGACTGCACAGGCACAGCCTGTGGGGGCTGAGCTTGTCGAGGCTCAAGCTGTAGAGGCAGAAAGTAGAGATAGTGGGTTGGAGGAAGTTGATAAGGATGGGTGGGAGCTGGTAACAGGTCGTAGGAGAATCATGGTTAACAGGATGAACAAGCCAGACACTTCAGTAATTGTGGGAAAAAATAGGTTTGACCTGTTGCCAGAGTCAGGAGGAGAAGAGCCTCATGTAGATGTAGGAGTAGGAGTAGGTAAGATGCAGCAGACCTTTAGGAATAAGGGCGTGCAGGGCAAGAATAGGAAAAAAAGGGTTCTGCTGCTAGGTAGTAGCCATGGGAGAGGTGTAGGCCCTCTTCTGCAGGATCAGTTAGGTACAGGATATCAGGTCACAAGCTTTTTCAAACCTAGTGCAACATTAGGCCAGGTAATAGAGGATATAGGTTCCCTTTGTAGGAGTTTCACTAAGGATGATAGAGTAGTGATAGTGGGAGGTGCGGGAAATAGTATTGATAGAAACGCGAGTTATAGTATAGAGAGTGACCTGAGGAAGGTGGTGAAGGAGGCACAGCATACCAGGGTGGAGCTCATGCAGGTCCTAAGTCGCCATGACCGGCCACAATTGAACTATGCTGTGAGGCGGGTTAATGTGGAAACGGAAGTGCTACTTGGGAAAGGCATTAGTTCTGTGTTGGGGGTTGTGCCTGTGAACACCATTGGTAGGTGGGGTTTCACTAGGCATGGCCTACACCTAAATAGAAGGGGGAAGGGAGTACTTTCTGAGTTGTTAGCTAAAGCAGTGAGGGAGCCCGTTTCCAGTGATGATGGGGTCAGGACTGTGCCTTTTTTAGGTTAGGGGCTGCTGGTGAAGGGACAGAAATAGATTATCAAAGTGATACTGATTGCAGATTCGCGATGGGGAAAGTCACAGATATTAAAGAAATAGATGAAATGGCTGAAACAATAACTGACTGCGGTAAAAGTGGGAAAGAGGAGATAAATTCTGAAAATGTAAAGCCAGTAGTAAGGGTGTTAATGGTAAACTGTAGAAGTATAATGAACAAAGTAATCGAATTTGCAAACTTAATAGAGATGCACTGAACCACAAGTAATAATTGGGGTAGAGAGTTGGTTAAAAGAAGAAGTACTAGACAGTGAGGTTTTTCCTGATGGTTACAGAGTGTACCGCAGAGATAGAGGAGCAATTGGTGGAGGAGTCTTCATACTAGTTAGCAAAAACTACCACAGTTCACTGGCGTTCATAGATCAAGACCATGAGTTACTTGGGGTAGATTTCTGGGGTAATAAAAAAGAAAAAATCAGAGTGTTGGCTGTTTACCGCAGTGGAAGAATGACAGAAGAGGATGAGGCTCTTGGGGAGAAATTAAATTCATACTCAGATTTCAGAGGTGAGAATAGAATGATCATCATCGGCGGGGATTTAAATTTACCAGGTGTAAACTGGGAAGGGAATAAGATAAATAACACAAGGGAACAAAGATTTGCAAATATCTTAATAAGGGAAGGAGGATTTACACAAGTGGTTGAGCAAAACACTAGGGGACAAAATATTTTGGATATATTTCTAATTAAGCCCGATGAAAACCTTTTGAGGTATCAAGTAACTGAAGGAATAAGTGATCATGAAGCAGTTCTGATGGATATTAGAGGATTCAGTAAACCAGCAGCCAAAATTGAAGGGGGAAATAGGTACAATTATAAAAAGGCACAGGTTTCAAATTTGAAGGAGATATTTCAGAGAACAATTCAGCAAATGGAAGGAAGGCTCAGGTACAGTAGAGTCAAGGTGGGAAGAGTTCAAGGAGATAATAAGAAAGGGGGAAGAAAAATTTATTCCAAAGCAGAAAATAAAGAGAAGTAGAGAACCTATGTACTATAATAGGGAAGTGAGGAGGTTAAAGAGGTTGGTAAGAAAAGAACATAACAGAGTTAAGAGACAGCAGGGTAGTAGGGAATATTTAAAACAACTAAACAAGGACTTAATAACAGCAAAGAAAATGGCTAAAGATGGGTTTATGAAGAGTATTGTCAGTGCAGGAGGACCATTGACTGATGCATCTAGAAATTTCTATGGCTATATCAGGAAACTGAGGGGAAGGGAGGGATGTAGAGACACTTATAGATAAGGATGGAGAAGAAGTTACTGACGATTTGAAAAAGGCAGAGATTTTAAGTAACTGGTTCAGTGAAAGCATTAGGGACAATGAATCAGAAACAGGAGGGTCTAATTCGGAGAACGAGCTTAACAACACAATTAGAAATGACGATAGTAAAAAATTTGATATCCATCCTGAGGAAATCATGAAGGAAATAAGAAAGCTGAAAAAACATAAAGGGGCTGGTGAAGATAATATTACTACAGATATCTTAAAGATAGCCGGATGTGACATTGTACCTTATCTTGAAATATTATTTAAATTGAGTCTAGACACTTGCTGCTTACCACAGGACTGGAAAAGTGCAATAGTAGTACCGGTACATAAGGGAGGGGTGAGAAATAGAGTTGAGAATTACAGGCCAATCAGTTTGACATCAGTGGTAGGTAAATTAATGGAAAGATTGATATGCAACCACATCAGAAATATATGTGAGGAACGTAAGTGGTTTTCAAGCAGGCAACATGGTTTCAGGCAAGGATATTCATGCGAATCTCAGTTGGTGGGATATATGCAAGATATTTCAGATGAAATGGACAAGGGAGGCCAAATTGATAGTGTAGCACTAGATCTGTCTAAGGCGTTTGACAGAGTAAGCCATAAAATGGTAGTAAATAAGGTAAAAACCATTGGAGTGGATAAGAAAGTCATTTGCTGGGTAGAAGAATTTTTAAAAGGTAGAAAACAGAAAGTTAGGGTAGGAAATGTAGTATCAAAAGAAGTGGAAGTAAAAATGGGTGTGCCACAGGGTAGCGTATTGGGACCATTGCTATTCATTATTCTAATGAATAATTGTGTTGATTGTTTACTATCTGAAATTAGATTGTTTGCAGATGACATAATGCTGTATAAAAGAATCAAAACGATAGAGGATTGTAAACAGTTGCAGGGTGATCTGGACAGGATATCTAATTGGGTTGGTAAACATGGAATGAAGATAAATGCAAAGAAGAGTCAGCTTATTAGATACACAAATAAAAAACAAAAGGTTAATTATGAATATAAGGTGGGGAAAGAATTGCTTGCTGAAGACTTGAAATGTAAATATCTTGGAATTACTTTTGATAACAAACTTAACTGGGCAGGACACATAGGACAGGTGGTAGGAAAAGGTTTCAAAGTTCTGCACTTGTTGGAGAGAGTGATGAGGGGATGTACGAGAGAAGTCAAGGAATTGGGTTACAAAACTTTGGTCAGACCATTGCTCGAATATGGTAGTGTAGTATGGGACCCTCATTTTACGTATCAAATACAGGAGTTGGAGAGGGTGCAAAGAAGGGCTGCTAGATTTGTTTCTGGAAATTATCGCAGAATGCAATCAGTGACGGATATGATAAAGGAGCTGGAATGGGATTCATTGCAAGACAGGAGGAGGAATGAGGAGGGTCATGGGAGTGTACAGGGCATATACTGGCGATGAGGCATGGAAAGATATTGCAATAGGTATGAAAAGTAGTGCATGGAAGGGAAAAGATGACCATGACCACAAGCTGGCACTCGATTTCAGGCACAAGGGTGTAGGAAGATTCTCTTTTTTAGGTAAGGGTGTCAGGGATTGGAATGAGTTACCAAGAGAAATGATGAATAATTTACCGAAAACTTTGAAAGAATTTAAAGATAAAATTTGTAGAGGGCAAATGTAGGTAGGTGCAGGATAGGGGGAAGATGGGTGTGTAGGGAAATTGCCACCGGAGCCTGTGCTCCATTGCAATTAAATTAAATTAAATACCAAATCGTGAGGCAGCTTGTCTCCTGACTGCAAACTATTTACTGGTCCATTCAAGATACACCAGCAGCCTGATATTATCCTGTCGTAACACATCGTTCACAACAGTCAAATCGGTATCAGATATGTATCTTCAGCAAATACGGCTAGCGGGCTTTTCCTCGGAAATGTATTTCAAATGTTTATTCGTTCCGGATTTAAAGATACGAAGGCAATGATACCTTACCTTCAACATTTCAGGTGACTTCAACTCTCCAGAATAGTAGTCTATATTCTTCACAGTGAGGTCTATTCCTAGACCTCCGGCCACCAGCTTGACGAGGATGCAAGGCGGACTCAGATCAACGTTGTACAGGATGGGAGCCATGGTAGTGTTTCCTGCAACAAGACGAACGCTCATATTGTGGTACTGCTTTGTACAAAGCGCTGAAAAATTTCTACGCTCTATTAGTTCGTGTATGAGATGTAACTCTCTCCTTAACACGGCGGAATCTGAAAATTGTAATTGTAGTGAAACTTACGGTAGGCAGAGCTCGTTGGAGTATGGCAGGCAAAACTAACCTTATACTTTATGCCTTAATGTTAGCTTAAGACATGTAAGACTGGTTACCGGAAGTGACGCTATAAACTTACGTTACACCGTTTCGGAATATATAATTATCTTCCCTATGCTTATTTCAATATTATTGAAAACATTAATACATTAACATTCACAACAAATACAATTACAATAATCACTGAATGACGTCGACGGAGCTTATCTATGAAACCATGCCTCCAAGAAAAGCGTGGAAAACAGACAGACAAACCGGAGTCACCTGAAGGGACAATTTTGTCCGGAATATAATGTACTACGTGGGATCCATATCAAGGAAGCATGTAGAACAACATATTTAGCTACAGCGATATACTGTAGGGAAGAGAGCGTAAATGCTAAAGGACTGACTTACGGATCTGTCGTGAACTGGTTGAGTTTAATTTAAAAAAAACCCGAAGTCTTAACATCGCTCAGACCTGAATTCGAGAAGACGTGTATTCAAATCCCCGTCGCCAAGATTTCCAGAAATATCTCTAGGCGAAAGCTGGTATGGATCATTCAATAGGCCATGGTCGAATTCCCCCCATTCCTTGCCCCCAGTCTTTTTCCGCCTGTAAGTACATCGACATCGACGAGGAGTAAAGGCCTAAGAAACACAAGTAAACATGACTGAACCATAATCTTGCACAGTGCCATGCTGATAAGTTGGATGCATGCCCTCATGAGGTTTGCACCACACGCATATCTAACCATTGGTACGTAACTACTGATTTATTGGATCACAAGGTATCTTCTTCCTGCGACGTAGGGCCCAATGGATATGTTCGCTGCTTCATGTGAGCTGAGTCAAGGGTTTCTTTTTATGTAGCCCATCAGGATCACTACATGGACCACACAGACATTTCTCTAATGTGTCCCTCATTGACTATGTCAGTCACTTCATGCAGCGTCGTTGGTGTATTGGCAAGGAAGATTCGGCTCTCCAGTTTGAGATCTCTAATAGAAATTGGTAACCGCTTCTCCGTAATGTGTAGAATGTACCTGTAATGTCGTCCAAGAGATATTCTCGCAACACCCTTGAAACAGTGAAGCGTGCAATCCTAACTTTTCCACCCACATCCGAAATGATGCACTTCATGCATCGGTCTGCAACTATCATTCCGTTTTCAAACAAGGATTATTGTTGCCGGTTAACCTTTATCACCAGACGCTTACAGCACTGGCTGTTTATACAATTTGTTAGGATGCATGAGCCACTGCACATTTGCATCGTGATATATCATTACTTTTGGCATTTCTGTGTGCATTGTAGTGTTGGATCTCCATCGCAAGTAATTACTCAAGGACTGTGATAAAATGAAAACCTCAAGCACAATGGGTGATTGTCGAGTATCACTGCTGGCTATTTGCGTTAGCAGAGGGTGGTCTGAGCCGCTAGTCGGGAATCTCTTAAGGTGGCTTCCCACGACCTGTGCATTTGCCGGCCGCGCTGGTCTAGCTACGGACAGCGGGCCGTGGGAAGGGAGCCGCCTCTATCTGTCGCCCAGTCGGTAAACATCAAATGCCCGGGTAGCTAAAACGACAATACACAACGTGGTGGAGATGTGACTAGGGCTAGTCGGTGCGCGTGCTGGTCCATACAATTCGGCTGCATGGCGCGGCTACAAAACCACGGGTCTTGGTAAGCCACCATTAAATCGCTAGATAAGGGACACCAATACCGTTTCTAAGAACTGCTACCTGCCGGTGTGCCCGAAGGGGGATAAACAGAGTGCTTGTTTTAGAATGCTTCGAGGCAATGTAGACCATTCAATTTGTGCACAAACCTCGCATGTGCAAACGGAGACAAGAGAGTAGGTAGAAACTCCGTGGGGCAGTATCATTCGATTTACGACGTCTCGGCTGAAAGGTTTTTTGCGATCTCTCCACGGGTCCGGGTATGACCGGTTCAGTTACAACGCGGTCAAATCGTTATCGTGATCCTGAAGCCTGCGTGAACGGCGCTGTGCGGTACCACCTGTGGCGACCTGCCTCGCCATCTACCCACTGGAGACTCCACGACGCCCACGCTGGCGCCAAGTCGATATCACGGCACTTACCACAGGCTGACAATGTGATTCACAATTACAACTCCTGCAACGAGTTCTTCGGCATCTAGTAAAGCCGGCCTTGGTACAGTTTTCAGGCCCTAATACTTATGACTTTTCAAGCTGATCTTACAAATCTTGTAAATATAAAGACATTAAGCATCAAGAATTACTCGTTTGTTGTGGGTATAGGTTATTAATCTACTTTCTCGTTCTGGCGCCCAAGGACCAATGACATATAATGCAATAAAGTCTTCACGTGTGTATCGCCGGATTGTGTTTTGAAAAGCCGATATTTCTACGAGTAGCTCCGCCGTCTTCATCAGGTGTGGTGACATCTGCACTGGTCGGCTGACCGTCAAATACTAAAATACACAGAGGACAAGAATGGGAAAGAAAATTGGCAGCAGTACAGAATAACAACAGGAAACTGTCGGCACTTGCGAAGACAGTCAGCAATATATCCCAACCTATTCGACCTTTACGTGGACAGCATGGGCTGGTGTAAGACCCAATTGGAAAGCTCAGGCCCTCGCTGACACGCTAGAACCTCCATTCACCCCTAATGACATAGCTGACGATGAAGGCGAAACACACAAGGAACACGTTCTGAGTGTGGTAAATCGCCTCATCAACTCCGTTCCGCAGAATATAGTGCATCAAACAAACGAAAAGGAGGTGGTGTCTATCATTCGACGCCTCAAGTCAAAACAGGCTTGCGGGTATGATAAGATATCCACGCTCCAAGTCAATAACCTGTCTCCGCAAGCCATTAGATTTCTTTGTTCCATCTATAACGCCTGTCTAAGACAGTGCTATTTTCCTCGGGCCTGGAAAATAGCTAAGGTTGTTGCCATATCTAAAGCTCGCAAAGACAGGACTTTACCTCAAAATTATAGGCCAATTTCTTTTCTTCCAATCCTTGCAAAGATCCTTGAACGTCTGATCCTCAGGCGGCTCAATCGGTTTTTGCAAGCGAACAACATAATTATCGCGCAACAATTTGGATTTAAAGAGATCACAGCACAGTTCACGAAGTTACCTGGCCTGTGGAGCTTATCTGCAAAGAAAAGTAGGCAGGAAATGGTACTGCTGCAGTGTTTTTAGATATTGAAAAAGCCTTTGACAAGGTGTGGCATGAAGGCCTGATATACAAATTACACTGCCACAAAATCCCAGACGACAAGTTATATCTGCTACATTCCTATCTGACTGGAAGACAATTTTTCGTTAAGTATGAAGGGGCAAACAGTGAACTCAAGCAGATTGAGGCTGGTGTTCCACAAGGAAGCGTCCTCGGTCTCATCCAGTACAATCTCTATGTCAAAGATATACCTCAGCAACTAGACAGCTGCATGTCACTCTATGCTGACGATACATCAGTGTATGCCAGCAATAGAAGCCTACTCTTTGCTATTAAAAAAGTGCAACGCCACCTAGAAGCACTGACACAGTGGTGCAACGTGTGGAGAATTAAATTCAACAAAGCAAAGTGTCAGGCAATTTTATTCTCCACACGATTGAAGATACCCGAGAAGTAATTAAGCGTAGCTGGTGTACACATTGACTGGGTGGACGATTTCAGATATTTGGGTCTGTGGCTAGACAAAAGACTAAGATAGCCCACGTGCCGCACCTCCTTATATATTCGCGGAGAGAGAGCCGTCAGCTATATAAGGAGGTGTGGCACATGAGACGTCACGGGTAAAACCATCGTTGGTTCGTTTCGGGCTGTCTCAATATCCGACGGTCAGCCGACCTGTGCAGATGTCTCAACACCTGAAGAAGAGGGCGGAGCTAGTCGTCGAAATATCGTGTTTTCAAAACACAATCCGGCGGAACACACGTGAAGACTTCATTGCAAGCATACGCCGGGAAATTCTCCGTTGTTACAATGACATTTATTGAGTTACATAAATGTTATCATGTACTAAATTCAGTACAAATTTTATGTTTTTCATGGGATATAAATTCGTATTTTCCTGACGATTCCCAATATATATATTTTAATGAGACTTGAATATGACGTACTATCCTCTATGATTAATTTTATTTTGACCTCAGTACACCATTTAGGGCCACCTACGCATAATTACCATTACAACATTAGTTGAGCGTCGAGTGTAACAAATGGAATGACAAGAAGAACTAACGTCTCGTATCGGATCGAGAATAATTTGTTTCGCAATGTTATATGGAGAAATTCTCATTGAAATTTGTACATAGAAGTTACACTCCTGGAAATTGAAATAAGAACACCGTGAATTCATTGTCCTAGGGATGGGAAACTTTATATACACATTCCTGGGGTCAGATACAACACATGATCACACAGACAGAACCATAGGCACATAGACACAGGCAACATAGCATGCACAATGTCGGCACTAGTACCGTGTATATCCTCCTTTCGCAGCAATGCAGGCTGCAATTCTCCCATGGAGACGATCGTAGAGGTGCTGGATGTAGTCCTGTGGAACGGCATGCCAAGCCATTTCCAACTGGCGCCTCAGCTGGACCAGCGTTCGTGCTGGACGTGCAGACTGCGTGAGACGACGTTTTCATCCAGTCCCAAACATGCTCAATGGGGGACAGTTCCGAAGATCTCGCTGGCCAGGGTAGTTGACTTACACCTTCTAGAGCACGTTGGGTGGCACGGGATACATGTGGACGTGCATTGTCTTGTTGGAACAGCATGTTCCCTTGCCGGTCTAGGAATGGTAGAACGATGGGTTCGATGACGGTTTGAATGTACCGTGCACTGTTCAGTGTCCCCTCGACGCTCACCAGAGGTGTACGGCCAGTGTAGGAGATCGCTCCCCACACCATGATGCCGGGTGTTAGCCCTGTGTGCCTCGGTCGTATGCAGTCCTGATTGTGGCGTTCACCTGCACGGCGCCAAACACGCATACGACCATCATTGACACCAAGGCAGAAGCGACTCTCGTCACTGAAGACGACACGTCTCCATTCGTCCCTCCATACACGCCTGTCGCGACACCACTGGAGGCGGGCTGCACGATGTTGGGGCGTGAGCGGAAGACGACTTAACGGTGTGCGGGACCGTAGCCCAGCTTCATGGAGACGGTTGCGAATGGTCCTCTCTGATACCCCAGGAGCAACAGTGTCCCTAATTTGCCGGGAAGCGGCGGTGCGGTCCCCTACGGCACTGCGTAGGAAGCGACGGTCTTGGCGTGCGTCCGTGCGTCGCTGCTGTCCGGACACAGGTCGACGGGCTCGTGCACCTTCCGCCGACCACTGGCGACAACATCGATGTACTGTGGAGACCTCGCGCCCCACATGTTGAGCAATTCGGCGGTACGTCCACCCGGCCTCCCGCATGCCCACTATACACCCTCGCTCGAAGTCCGTCAACTGCATATACGGTTCACGTACACGCTGTCGTGGCATGCTACCAGTGTTAAAGACTGAGATGGAGCTCCGTATGCCACGGCAAACTGGCTGACACTGACTGCGGTGGTGCCCAACCGCTGCGCAGCTAGCGCCCTTCGTCGGCCAACACTGCTGTTCCTGGTGTGTCCGCTGTGCCGTGCGTTTGATCATTGCTTGTACAGCCCTCTCGTAGTGTCCGGAGCAAGTATGGTGGGTCTTACACACCGGCGTCAATATGTTCTTATTTCAATTTCCAGGAGTGTATAAGGGGTATCTAGGCGGCGAAGAAGTTTTACGCAGATTTAAAGTTCAATTTGAAATTAACAAGTTTCATGGATCTAATTTTTCAGTATAATCATTCATTCATATTTGTATGTTTGCTCAAGTTGAATCAACTTGTGTTCCTCACTATCTACAACTATCCTGCAGACTACGATTCTGTATAGCATTCAGATTTCTGACATGTATCAGACATGAAGCAAAACAGGTTTTGGTGTAGCTGCTGCGTACCGAGCGTGGTAGGTGAGTGGTAACGCTATGGTCTCGCATTCGGGAGGACGAGAATTCGAATCCAGATTTCGGTTTTTCATGGTTTCCCGAAGTCACTCCTGGTGAATGCTGCGATGGTTTTTTCAAAATTCATGACTAAATTCTTTACCTTTCTTTGTCTCCAATCCTTTTACTGCCTCTAATGATCTCGACAAGGCGTAAAGCCATAAGAAAAAAAGTTCATACTGTAGTTCACAATGCAATACGAGATGGTTTTCAGAATGTTTTTTCCTATCACCCAGGTATAAACCATGATCGTTCGCTTCTTTCGCCTCAAAATTTAACCTTTAAGTGAAAGATATAACAGGAAACATTCTGGCATTCATTCTACAAGTTCTCAGACATAATAAAACTCAATATCCAAGCGATTTATTTAATTATTTTTTTAGCTTAAATTACCCTTATTAGTCCCTGACAGGAAAAAACAGCCATACATTTATACATTAAAATTTCATTCTGGTAGCACAATATCTTTATCGTTTATTTAACGATAGATTCCCCTTGTACTACGAGCGCCGCGATGTCAAACAACAGGTCAACGTGACCACTATATCAGTTGTCTTTAACACATTTATATTGAATTTACCTTCTGATTCTTAGATGCATTTTCATGCAGTTTTCACGACTCTATACAACACGTCAGGAATCTGGACTGTAGTGGATTGTAGTGTCTGGTAGTAGTATATGAAAAAAGTAACTGGTTGACACCTCCATATAAATATCGATATAATACACAAAGTAATTTCCCTTCGATCCAAACGGGTATGCGTGTCTTTTATCCTCGTAGTAAATTATGTGAGGGGAAACTTTCCATGTAATCTTCGTGGGTAGGCAGCCAGACGAAATCCTCAAAACACAGCATTTCGACAACTGGCTAGGATAAAACGATTGAGACAAGATTTATATTCTGTGACTCAATGAACAACGGGGTCTGCTCGGTTGTTTTGCATAAGAACTTACAAAGGCATGAGAACACAACATCGGACCTGGGACAACTTAACCTTGGTCGCAAACGGTACAAAGTGACGTGAAGCACACCCGGACTTATCCACGAAAAAGCACGGTCGAATTTCAGGCTTTACAGACGAAGATAAACGAAGAAACTTATTATTTGGGTGAATGATTTGTTTGTTAAAATCGTATCTGTGAAGTTTCTCCTGTAAACTTCTACATAAATCGAATGTTCGTTCCGTGACAAAATGACAGAATTCGTGTAAGACAAACCGCATCCGGCCACCTCAAGACAACAGTCGCTGATAAGGGAGCGTCCATAAACTACGTAGCTCCACTTTGGCCTCCTGTGAACACCCCCTCCCTCCCCCGCTCCACGTAGCCCATCGTAGCTTTCCAGCCAACCCCTCCCATAGACCGAGTACGTATTTTGTGGACGCTCCCTATTCGGCTGCTGTACGCCTTCACTTCACCATGTCTCATTCATTGCATGACCTGTGGCAGGACAGTTATTTGCATTGACGCTTCAGCCATCTTGGCGCAATGGTAGAGATACACAACATCACATTCATACATACAATAACACAAACATTGTCGCAGTGGGGAAGGCAACAGGAAACTGAAGCAGTTCATCTCCCGCGAGACGTTTCCATGGAGGGGCAAACATCACCCATTAATAACCACCAAACTAGTACAGCGGTATGGCACTAGTAGAAGAAGAAGTTGCAGTGTACTATGGAGAAAAAATACTAAAATCCCTCTATATGCTGAAAATGACAGTCAGGAGTATATAATAGAAAAGGAGATTCAGATTAAACTTAAAGTGAATCATCTTGGCTGGAAAATTCAGGAAAGAAGTGAATGGTCGTGAAAAGAGGGAATTGACAGCATATTAAATGAACTAGTTAAAAAATTGAGAGATATGATTAAATGGATGTATGTCGTCTGGCGGAAATATTTTCGAGAATAATAGGCCTACTTGGTAGGGTATAAGTTAATATACAAGAACATTGGTGGGAAGATGTATTTGGCTTTAGAAAAGAGTTAGGAAGAAGAGAAGCAATCTTAACACTAAGACTGATAATAAAGAAGCAGTTGAGAAGGAACAAAACAACATTTATTGATTTAGAAATGACATTCCACAATGTTATTTGTAATTACACAAAGCAGAATGAAAATAAAATAATGTATAACCTTCACAAACATGAGATCGGTATGAAAGCAGGAAGAAGTACAGTAAAGATACAAAATTATAATGATCAAATTCCTAACAAGCTCGAAGAATAACATTCACATAACAAGAATAAAAATCTGACTGAAATGTGTGATCAAAGAAGTGAAGAAATTGACAGCTGAAGATTTAAAGATATTTTTAGAGACTTCACAGAAGTAGAAGAAGAAAAGAAAAGATTGCTAGCTTTTAAGCTCTGGTGTTACACTGTAGAAGAACGCGGAGAATTAATTGAAGGGAAAAAATTAGAAATAATGAGACTTTTTAAAAGCTGGAGAATTCAGGAGGCTCTTAAAACTATTAAAAGAAAGAAGAGTTCAACTAATAGTACAGACAGAAAGGGCAAGCGAAGAGAGAAAAAAAGTAAAATTGAAATAAAAAATCGCAGCAGAAGATAGTGAAGCAAATGGCTCAAATAATATGACACATGAACTGCATTTTGTACAATTAAATTTGCCGCTTATTACAACTCTGTAATTTCTGTATCTCACCTAAAATCAACATTGTGTATTAGCTGTTCATGGTGTGTTACACATTAACAAAGCAAACCTTCCAACAGATGAAGGTCAAATCGCGTATATCTGAAAACCCCGGTACTAAGAAGAGTCGCAGTAAACTTAACCGGTATCTGATAGAATATTTGCCGAATTTGCAATGTGTTAAGAATTTTGTTTTTAAAGCCTCGAAGATGTAACAGCTCTGTCGAAAAAAATTATGAAAAGTTCTTACACCATCGGAAGGAAGAAAGAATTTTCTTCTGGATGCCTTTTTTTTTTTTTTTGTGAAACCGAAGTGTTTATAAATTTTAAAGACGACAAATTCGAATTTAGCTTGAAATTTGCAGATGTCAATTCCACCATCTCTGAGAGAAAACAATAGTTTCCTGTAAGTTTTTCACGCTCATACCTTCACTTTATATTGTTCAAGGCTAAAGTAAAAAGCACATAATTAAAATTCCTAACACCCATTGCAGTATAACACGGTATAACACGATTTTCTGAAATTGCTATAACCAAGAACTTTAGATAAACAAATTTTAGTCATGTAAAAAATAGAGATTTTAGCCGGTATTAAGGTTTTCTGAAGTTTACGAACGGGAATTTAGAATCTAATGGTATAAATTAATACGAATATGTTAAATTTTTAATCTATATTTATTTGCCAAAAATCAATCGCTGGTGATATAGCGTCATTTTGGTTTATTTACCTGGCGATCAGATTGTTATACAGTAGAAACGCGTAGCAGAACACAGATGGAAGACCACTGCCCACAGACAATAATTGCTGTAGCGAATCCAGAGACGTTGCGCAACTGTTCAGTGCTGCCAACTGTATCGCACAATGGCAGCTTCAAATGAGAATTTACGATTTATAATCGTTCCTTGTATTCGGAGATATAATTCAGTCGCATCACTACAAATTGTTAATTCAACGCGTTGTCAGCATTATTTGGTCTTTTTGACAGAACTGTTTCCAGATTATTCTATAAGAAACTGTCATTTGAGTAGCCACTTTTAAGTAACTGAGCACTTTATAGCTCCATTTCCATAAAAAATGGGAGGGGGTGGCAGGAATTAAGATGCAATAATAATGTAAATAACCAAGGTTGGGTAGGAACTCACAAGATCAAGTTCAACTTAGACTTTTAACATTTCGACCTACTAGTTTCCAAAGCCAAAAAACTGGGGATTATTTTAACAGGCAATTAGTTAAGAATATACATTACTAGATGAATACTCACTGGAAAGTTGCCACTACGACTTCTCTAGTCTCACTGGGCAAAAAGTAATCTTTGTGTGCTGTTATAACCTACTTGCCGCTACTTAAGTAAACAGCATTCGGGAAGATAAAAAGCAGGCTGAGTCACGGTGACAGGGCGATAGGTCAGGATGATTCTTGAATAAGCACCATACTTATATCTGTATGTACATCACATGATAATTAAGTTAGATTTAACACCATTTTCACCGTCAATACGCTTCCAGAACCTTCTACCGATTTAATTCACTTAGAGGAAACTGTTTCTAGTTCTGGTGTCAAATTATTAACCTGCTCCAAATCAGGGACATACAAAATAAATACACATTACAAAATAAATTATTTAATATTAAATAAATGATGTGGCCCACTGATCCGAAACAACGAAAAAAACCCTTTGAATTAAAACAATAGGAATTGCCTTTCTTCGTTCAGTTACCATTTAATGCTTTCGTATGTAGATCTACAAAGTTTTTGCGATATAATTTAGTCTAATTGCGATGGGATGTGTTGTAAAACTGTTATCAGACTTGGTGATCTATAAAACTAAATGAATAGGTTAACTTTGAAATGTAAATAGTCTCCCGAAAAAACTTTTTTCAAGACTCTGACGAACTGATCACCCAGCTTTCAGCTGGGAAAATAGTACTAAAAAAGTTTAAAATTTATTAAATGATTAGTCTGAAATAATTATGGGTTAACTACATTTTTAACTGAAATCAAGAAACCCACCATGGCGCACAGCAATCAACCTCACAGAGTCCTCTTTCAACACCAATAAGCTGTGGACAACTCAGTGGGAGCAGTCATCAGTAGCCAATAAAAATCTAGTTGATGACCCTTCAGTAAGGTTACAAGGTTTCGAACTCCCTAGGCGGCAGTGGAGAATCATCAATCGAATTCGAACAGCACAAGGCAGATGCGCCTACTTATTATACAAATGGGGCTGGGTAGATTCTGCAAATTGTGACTGTGGAGCCACCTTACAGACAATCAATCACATCGTTTCTGACTGTCCTCTTCGGGCCTACATCCTTTCATCTGTATATGTCACATTTTCCAACCGGACTGGTATCTTCCAGAAAAAAAAAAAATAGTTGCCATGACTTTTGCCCCAACCCTCTTCATCTTAAGTTTGTTTCGAAGCTTAAGTTTTATTCATTGGTTCTTAAGTAGTTTTATTACCTAGTTATTATTCATAAAACTTTAATTTAATTATTCCGCCTGTTGAGGTTCAGCCTGTGGGGGCTCATCCTGTGGAGGCTCAGCCCGTGGAGGCTCAGCCTATGGAGGCTCAGACTGCGCAGGCACAGCCTGTGGGGGCTGAGCTTGTCGAGGCTCATGCTGTAGAGGCTGAAAGTAGAGATAGTGGGTTGGAGGAAGTTGAGAAGGATGGGTGGGAGCTGGTAACAGGTCGTAGGACAAATGTAGTTAACAGGATGAAGGAGATTCATAACTGGCTTTTACTGGATGGTAAAGAGGGTAACAATAAAATATTTAAACATACTTTCAGGAGCTGTAGGGACGAGAAACACATTATGGAAGAATTGCAAAACGAGTAGTGGAAAATCTACAAAAATATTCTTGGGACTATTAACAAGTTTAGGAGTATATTACGGCAGAATTATAGTACCGGTACCACAATGACCGTAATAAGATCAATATTTGATCAAGGTCCCTTCAGGAAAAACCTGTTCATGGTGTATTTGGTTTATTCCAACATGTACCTATGATCTGAGGCTACATTAACTGGACATTTTCTTTTTTGTCTTATACAAAACTTGTAGATAAGATCGATCATTTAACTATAGTTTTTCTGAAGTTTATACAGCAGCTGCCAATATTATTAACAAGTAACAGGCAGATTAGTCTTTAAATCTTTGTAATCTATTTCATGTAAATATTAAAATAAAAATTACGTATCAGTATCTCACCAAATCAGACACTTGAATCCAGTTATTAATTAGCTTGTTTACCTTACCTTCGTACTTACCTCCAAGTTCAGTGTTTGGTATGACTCGGTGAGATTAGTTATCATGTTTGTTTCCTACGTCTGCAGGTGACTAATTGCCATTAAATTTAGATAAGAGAAAACACGTAAACAGAATATCGAAATCACATTTCGTAGCTATCTCGTAATCCAGTGTGCTGATAAGTTGAAAGCACAGTCGGAAAGTCATCACTTCAAAAGCACCAATAAGCGCTGGTGGATTAATTACGAGATATCAATGCATAACATCACTATGAGAAGAATATTCATAACGATATTTCAGATTAAGAATCTATACAAACAAACCAGTTTTTGAGACATTCCGTAAAGATTTGTATTATTAAAACAAAGAAGAATGAAGGAGAGTCAACTTACTAGGTACACAGATAAAAAAAATTAAAGTTAATTTATGATTATAGTGTAGAGTAGGAACTGCTAAGTGTAAGTACCTTTGGGTTAACATTAGATAGTAAGCTCATTGGATAGATGGTTGGAAGAGGTTTGAAAAGCTTTAATTAGTTGGAGACGATGCTGAAAGGATGTAGCAGAAAAGAGTGAGAGAATTTGATTACAAAACCTTTGTCGCCATTGTTTGAATGTGGTGGTGTAGGTCGCATGACATCCATATTTTCGGTATCTAAATACAGGATATTGGAAGGGGTACAAAGGATGACCTCTTGATTTGTTTGTGGAAATCACTGCAGAACTTAATCAGTAAATGATTTGATAAAGGAAATGGATTGAGAATCATTGAAGAAAGATGACTGGGTGAAGAGAGTGGTGGCAAGGTACAAGGCATATGACAGCTGATGTAGTGTTGGATATTGGTAGAATAATTAGCAGTAGTGGGTAGAAGGAAAAATAGGACCATCGCTGCTAGGTGGCACTCGATTTCGGGCATAAGAGAGAGTGAAAATTTTCTTTCTTAGGTTATAGGAATCAGGCAGTGGTAATACCGTTATCCACGGACTTACCAAAAATAGTGTAAAAATTAAAATGAAAAGTTCGCAAAAACAAAGTAGTGTGGGTGTGGAAATTGCAGTCAAAAAATGTATAATAATAATAATAATAATAAAAATCAACAAAAAAGAATGTAGGTGTCTACGGAAATTGCCATCGGTGATATGCTCACCGCAATTAAAATAGATAACCAGAACTCCTAAGTGTTAAGGACGCGTATTACAGTCACATAGTCATTTATTTTGAAGCTAGTACGTAGTTATTGTAGACATCGGATAATTTCGTAATATCAAAGCACTAGAATTTTGTTTACAATACACCTTAAATAAAATAAAAATATATTCCAAGCAAATGGTTTATCGAATTCTCATCATACATCCACGACAAGGTTAATCGTTTGGTAACGTACAACGCTGGAGCCCCATATCGATCTAGGTTGCAGTGTCTGGCTTACTGCTAGTACAAGATGCTTTAATTGTAACTATTCAAAATCTGCAATAAAAAGATTGTATTCAGATTTTCATTATCGAACGGAAATAATTGACCGACACTGAATAACGTTTATAGCCTTTAAATTATTCATTTCGTATTTGATTTGTCTTCTTTTCAATTACGTAATATCTATTGTACATTTGTATGAAATGCTTCTGTGGAGAGCAGCTTCCATTACGATTTCTGGAACCAACCCTGTCCGAAAGAGGTGTCTGATGGATGTCTTTATTTTCCTAAAATCATAAACTCCGTCATGATTCAGTGAGCCACCATAAGGCGGGACTATAGAACGTTTGTATATTACTGGGAGCGGTGATTTTGGTTCAACGAGAGAGAGTGGTAATTGGAAAACCCTCATCAATAAAGGCCCCCAGATCGAAGGGGAATGCGACTGAGAAATACATGCATGACAAGACTAATCGTTTGGTATCGTACAACGTATGAGTCCCACCTCGCTCTATGGTGTAGTGTCTGGCTTACTACGCTAGTACATGGTTGTATTAATTGTAACTAATCGAAATCAGTAATGAGAAAATTAGTTTCAGATTCTCATTATCAAACAAGAATAATTGACCGACATTGAATAACGTTGATAGCATTTAAATTAGTTAATATACTGATTAAAGAACTTACGTTTATACAAAGAAACTCAATAAAAGGAAAATGTTCAGCATAATCTGTTCATCACACATCGCTGAATTTAGAATCAACACGACACAGTTACATATTATTCGGTGATGATCCATTGGGTTATTCAAATGATGTCTTCTAAATTATCGCTTGACTTAACGTGCAGATGCCGTTGCTAGTTTTTTTTTATCTGCTTAACGTTTCTCTAACAGCGAGGTCTTTTAGAGATGGGAAAGGATGGGGGGCAAGGAATGGGAAGGAATTCGGCCATGGCCTTTTGAAGGAAGCATCCCGGCATTTGCCTGGAGTGATTTGGGGAACCATGGAAAACCCAAATCGGGATGCCCCGACGGGGATTCGAACCGCCGTCCTCCCGAATGTGAGGTCAGAACGCTAACCGTTACACCACCACTCTCGGTCCTTTGCTAGTGGTCTCGCCTTGTCCTGTGGTGCCCTCTCGAGGCCTTCTGAATGAGAGATAATGCCTCACAGCGTAATACTACAATCTGATATATTACGATAGATATTTAGAAGCGACGATTTGGACTTCAATTTTTCGTGCAGCTGAATGTTGACTCAACGCTCCCGTCGATGTGGTACCCAACACCAGAATAACTCCCGTGGTTACTGGTTAATAGGCGGTAGCATATCTCTCACAGCTTATCAGTGTATTACGTCATACATCGGATTGATTATTCCCGCAATACGATGATAAGTTATCGGATGTAGTCTTCTTGCCACAAACCAAACCACTTAAGCACTAATTTTCCGTCCATTTGAATTCGTAGCGTGAGGAGATCTGATAGCGCAAGACTGTCGCCAGGTGTTGGCGACCTTTGTGCGTGGCTTCTTGGTGTTCATGTCGTTTTCATTAATCTCTAAATATATGACAAATATAACAACATCACGGAGCATAACATTATCACGTCTATAAGCACACTTAGGTAACGGGTTAGGGTCCATAAATTATCGTTTTTTTATAGTACTTACACTAAACGGAAAATATCTCTGATAGCTAATGACGTGCAGTCACAGCAGAAACTGAAAAAAAAAAAATTTACCCAGTCTATATTCGTAACACCTTAGAAGAACTAGTCGGTTCTTTGAAAACCATAAATTCACTAAAAATGAAGTTTTCTTGCTTGAAGCAACTATCAACATGCAAACTGCTAGAATGCTTCAAGACTATTACGATCTATCGAATTAGTTGATTTGGTCACTGAAGAGGGTTTGAAGAATTTGAAATCTTATGAAGTTGTTCAAGTAGAGCAGACTATTCGAAGAATTAAATGTGCTCTATTCAGATCCTCCAAACACTGAAAAAGGAGTGAATTAAATGGATGGTTGAATTTCAACGTACTTTATCATGGTACCGATCAGTGTATTGTTTTCCATATACATTGGTGAAGCCAAATGAAATCACGGTACAAATAATGCTCTGCCTGTAGGAAAAAGCTAAGAAGATATTCCAGATTCATCAATCTTTTGCTGTTAGGAAATAATGATTCCCCAAAATAAAACTTTTCATTCTTTCAATTTGACCAAATGGTTCGAATTAGAGGTGGGCAAAGTGATTCACTAAAAAGAGCGGTGTTCGTTTGATTACTCTACGAAAAGAACTAGTTCTTTTGAACGGTTCACTAGCTCACTTGCTCAGTTTATTGAGACCTGAGACCTGAGACCTTTTTTTTTAGGTCTCACCCCTCAGAATCCGGTTGCTCCCCCACTTTTCTATGAAAATACCCACCTTAAATCGACTTTGATGCAACAATCAGTAGACTTTTTTTTCTTTTTTTTTCTTTCTTTTTTAGCTCAACTGTCCACAAAGCCCACGTGAACAAGCTCTTCTTGATCTTCGGAATTAGCCGACTTCTGACCGACTCACCTTAGAAGAACTACCGTTCACTTTTTAGTGAGCGACTGCTCACTCGCTCTTTTAAAAGAATTGCTCTAAAGAACTGATTCACTCGCGAACAACCCATCTCTAGTTCGAATGACTTTAATGCAGATATAAGATCAGAAAATGTTCAAAGAAACTAACAGATATTTACCGGCGTAGATAGATTAAAGCCACAGTATAATGTGAAACAATCTTCTTACGATACCATACCCGAATTTGGGCGTAGGCTGTCACCATGTAGGAAATACACCCCCATGGAACCTTTCTCAGGAAGATGAACTGGGTGGTTTCTCCTAGTCTTCACCAGTGTCTTAGTTTGTGTTATTGTAGGTACGATCACTCCAGGCAAATGCCGGGATGCTTCCTTCAAAAGGCCATGGCCGAATTCCTTCCCATTCCTTACCCCCCATCCTTTCCCGTCTCTAAAGACCTCGCTGTTAGATAGACGTTACGCAGATTTAAAAAAAAATTATTGTAGGTACAGATGACTGTGACAGTTTGTGAGTTCAGTACAGAATGTTGTTAGTGTTATGTCAAATGAGAAATGAAGAAGGAGGGGGTTAACCCTGTTCAGTGCCGGATCTAGGGGGGGGGGGGTGCAAAACGGGGCTCTTGCCCCGGGCGGCAACTTCTGGGGGGCGGCAAAATGTTGTTTGAAGGGTGGCAAATTTACGTCGAGGCAACCTTTTGTGTTTAGCTCCACTACTGGCGACATTTAGCGATAATAGGGGCGGCTGGCGACACAATGGGTGGCGACAATGGCGGGAGGTCCGCCACTGTCCCTGTACCGGCCCATTCAGTCCTACTCTTCCGAAACATACCGTATAGGCCATCACGCTGCTCACTCCATACGCACCGCGGAGTGGTTTGGAATTTAACTCAGGACTTTAGCGCACAATCTGGTGATAAGGAATCGTGTACCACCACTTCTCCTACCCTGGTGGACAAGCCCTGATGATGAAAATATCTTCCATCATCAGGACTAACCCCGTGTCAGTGAGAGACTGCATGTAGCCAACTGACCCAACAGGGCAGGTACATTGCAAATACATATTATAAAATAAATTTGATGTTCAGACTCAGCTTTTGCATAATTTTGGTTATGTAGATTAGTTACAGACAATATTCAATTTAAAGTCGATACTGGAGACAATTGATTAAAAAAATAGGCTTTTATGGTGGTAATGACCTGGTGATAGGGTTTTATTTAAATTACAAACATGGTGAATCTCGCTGGCCATACATAACATAGAACCTGAAAAGTGCTATCTACAATAGCATGTCATGTTGTTAGCAAAACTGAATCCGGAAACTAAATAATGGTATTCTTTACGAAAACGTGACACGAGGCACAATACTTTTCAGAATATTATATATACATATCATATTACAATGTTATGTTTAATTATTTCATGCTTTCCCTGATCTTCTTAATTTCTTCAAGTAATTTCTTCTCAAGTTCTTCAAATTTTGGATTAGCAGCTTTAACACGTGGAATCCACTGAATGACGTTAGGGTATTTCTGTAGGTCAACTGAAGGTATAGGAGCAACCTGAAAAAGAAATGATGTCGTTGTAAAGAAGAATGCTAGCACATACATCGTTTACTGCCTAATTGTTCTCTTACAACCACTGTTTGCTGATTTCTTTTGTAATTCTATTCTTAAACTTCACATCTAGTTTTCTTATTTTTCGTCTTTGAATGTGTCAAGAAAATTTAATTGACTAGAGTGAAGACAATTCAGGTTATTGAGTTGGTTTTAAAATTCTTTCAACATTTCGGTGATCATGCAAATCTTATTTTTTGCGTCATCGCATTTAAATTCTTCATATTGATTTTTTTTTTTACAAAAAAAAATGAAATGTCACTAACGACTCAGCAGTTCCGTTAAAAAAAAATAAAAAAAAAAATAAACCCTCGAAATTTTGAATGTTAAATTTACTGCAAACAGTTTACAAATATTATAGCATCAAAAACACTTAAATTAAAAGAAATACTGAAAAAAAGAAATTTCATAAATCAGTGACAGGAAAATTTAGAATATTGGGATCAAATTTGGAATTGGTTAAGTTAACAGCTATAGAATTAGCAACGTGGAGTGTAATTTTTAATACTAACAAGGAAACATATAGAAAGTTTCATTTAACTAAGTATATATTTTTTTTTTACATTAATGTGTTGTAGTGGTCATCATCCTCCTATATATTAGGAGTTGTAGCTGTTGATAGGATTTTAAGACACGTCGATAAATTGATTCTCTGGCACGGAGCAAATAATCCTGATGAAAATTTAAGAATGTGATCCGTCTCGGCGTTGTATTTGAATAAAACATTCTAGGGAAGTCGGTCACATGACTACTTCTGAGTTCAGTTGACATCAACGGCCTATCAGATATGAGATATAACACTTCACTACACTACACTACACTGAAGAGCCAAATAAACTGGTACATCTGCCTAATATCGTGTAGGGCCCCATCGAGCACGCAGAAGTGCCGCAACACGACGTGGCACGGACTAGACTAATGTCTGAAGTAGTGCTGAAGGAATTGACACCATGCATCCTGCAGGGCTGACCATAAATCCTTAAGAATACGAGGGGGCGGAGATCTCTTTTGAACATCACGTTACAAGGCATCCCAGATATACCGAGCGTGGTGGGTGAACTATTAACGTTCTGGCCTCCCATTCGAGAGGACGCGGGTTCGAATCCCCGTCCTGGCATCCAGATTTGGGATTTTCCATGGTTTCCCAAAATCACTCCAAGCTAATGTCGGGATGATTCCTTCAAAATAAGCCATGGCCGAATTCCTTCCAGTTCTTTATCCCAATCCCATCCTGCCTCTAATGACCTCACCGTCGACGAGGCGTAAAGCCCAAGCAAAACAAAAATCCCAGATATGCTCAATAATGTTCATGTCTGGGGAGTTCGGTGGCCAGCGGAGGTACTTAAACTCAGAATAGTGTTCCTGGAGCCATTCTGTAGCAATTTCTGGATATGTGAGGTGTCGCATTGTCCTGATGGGATTGCCCAAAGTCCGACGGAATGCAAAATGTATATGAATGGAATGCAGGTGATCAGCCAGGATGAGTACGTACGTTTCACTTGCCAGAGTCGTATCTAGAAGTATAAGGGGTCCCATGTCACTCAAACTGTACACGCCCCTCACCATTACAGAGCCTCCACAAGCATGAACTGTCACATGCTGACATGCAGGGTACCTGAATTCTTGAGGTTGTCTACACGTACATCCACTCGATACAATTGGAAACGTGACTTGTCAGACCAGGCAACAGGCTTCCAACCATCAACAGTCCTATGTCGGTGTTAACGGGCCCAGACGAGGCATAAAGCATTCTGTCGTGCACTAAGCAAAGGTACACGAATGGGCCTTGGGCTCCGAAATCCCATAACGATGATGTTTCGTTGAATGGTTCACACGCTGAAACTTGTTGATGGCCCAGCATTGAAATCGGCAGCAATTTGCGGAAGGGTTGCACTTCTGTCACGTTGAACGATTCTCTTCAGTCGTCGTTGGTCCCGTTTTTGCAGGATCTTTTCCAGTCGCAACGATGTCGGAGATTTGATGTTTTACTGGATTCCCGATGTTCACAGTGCACTCGTTCGGGAAAATCACCACCTTGTCGCTGCCTCGGAGATGCTGTGTCCCATCTCTCGTGCGCCGACTATAACACCACCTTCAAACTCACTTAAATCGTGATACCCTGCCATTGTAGCAACAGTAACCGAACTAACGCCTGTGCCAGACACCTGTTGTCTTATATACGCGTTGCCGACCGCAGCGCAGTACTATGAGTGTTTACATATCTCTGTGTCTGCTTACGCATGCCTATACCAGTTTCTTTGTCTCTTCAGTGTATGTAAGAATACCTAAATGAGTAGGTTAGCATGGAATAAAGATATATGTCAATAAGAGTCAGCTTATTAGGTTCACAGATAAAAAAAACTAATGGTTAATTATGATTATAGTGTGGGGTCTGAATTGATTGTTGAAAGCTTGAAGTGTAAATATCTTGGTATAATAAACTCAATTGGGCAGAGCACATTGGGCAGGTGGTGGGAAAAGGTTACAAAATCCTTTATTTACTGGAGAGGATGATGAGAGGATGTATCAGAGGAGTTAGGGAGTTGGGTTAAAATAATTTGGTGAGACTATTGGTTGAATATGGTTGTGTAGTTTGGGACCCACATTTTGGTTGGAAAGTGTGCAAAGAAGCAGCTAGATTTGTTTGTGGAAATTATCACAGGACCTAGTCAGTAACTGATAGGATAAAGGAGCTGGATTGGGACTCAATGGAGGAAAGAAAGAGGGTAAAGAGAGTGCTGTGATGAGAACTGGAGGGATATTGATCAAATAATTGAGAACAGTTCATCGAAGGGTAAAGGCGACCATGACCACATGCTTCCGCTCTATTTCATGCATAAGGGAGTTATGTTGTCAAGAGTGTCAGGGATTGGAACAAATTACCAAGTGAAATGATGAATAATTTACCAAAAACGCCTAAGGAATTAAAAATTAAAAATTGAAAATCGGTGATGTAATTGGCGGAGGAATTTAACATTCCAATTACAAAAGAAAATATTAAAAAATATTTATAGGGTTAAATAGATGACTAGGGGAATTGGCATCGGAGAGTTAGCACCATCTCAATTAATAATAACAATAACCCAAACCTTTCGGACACTTGGCAATGGGGACAGTGCATTCATCGACGAAACGCTGTGTTCTATCAACGAACTCACTCTGCTAGTTACATGAGAAAGTTTCATTCAATCCTAATGACAACTTTGGCACAAACTAAGACAAAATTGTAATTCATTCGATTTATAATAAAGTGTAAAACGTCAGCTTAACTGTAGTGTTTTCAAGCAGATGTGTAGTTACCAAATCCCACAGTTGATAAAAACGTGTAATTAACATATTATTCCATATCAGCAACGGACGACCGGAACTGTGAGTATGAGGAGTAATTGTTATAACAGATGTATTTTCACTTCAGGCATCCTTAATGCATTTCTTACCGCAATTATTTTGAAGAAAACACGTAATTTGTGTTTTAGAATGTTCAAATACGCAGATTTGTTGGTTAAAACAAAATGAAGTGGACAATAATCATAGATATTTGAACGAGTACATCACATTAACAAAAGACTGACCTGAATTGTCATGAGTGAGTTGATAACGTATAGATCTGCGAGGGTGACGCTGTCCCCTGCAAGCCATTGCTTGCCTTCCAGCATTCTGTCGTTGACTCTATCAATCAGAGTAGTATCCATGTCTTTGCCTTCATATGCTGCTTTGTTCTAGTAAACAAAAGAAACGAATTGGTTATTTTAACTGCTGTTAGAAATAAGGTATTGCAGAATAGGTTTGATTAGAAGGCTGTGGATTCACAGGGTATAGTTCCTACCTGCCGCCATAAGGCAGCGCCACCAGCGCATTGAGGAAAAACAGAATTAAATAACACTTGCCCACGTTGTATCTCAATAAGAAAGAACAGGCAGATATACAGTCTGGATATTTCGCACATTTTCTGAAGGCAAGCCGTGAAAATGGCTCACACATACGATCATTAATTTCTAAATTCCCATAAGTTATACCGAAATACAACGTGTATCATTAATGGCCACTTGTGACACGAATAAAACTTGGTTCCACGTGGGAATTTGGAAAGTAATGATCGTATGTGTGAGCCAATTTCACGGCTTGCCTTTAGAAGATGTGCGAAATTTACAGTCGGTATATCTGGCTGTTCTTCCTTATTGAGATACAACGTGAGCAAGTGTTATTTGATTCTGTATTTCGAGTGCGTGGGCTACTACCTCTTACTTTTCCTCTGTGCGCTAGTGGTGCTGCCTTATGGCGGCAGGTGGGAACTATACCCCGTGAAACCACAGCCTTCTGACGACACCTATTCTGCATGTATCAAGACAACGAAGTAGAAAATGATACACATGAGACAGGAAAGACAGTGTAGTTAAAAGAAAGTGTAAATACAGATAACTATAATAATGACGACGTCTTTCGGTGTAAACCCAATTCGTCGCCAAATGTAAAGGTGTAGTTCTAATATACGTGATGATCATTGTTGTAGAAATAAATAATTATTTCATGCGTTGTTTATAGATTTGTTTCTGATAACACAAGCTAGATTCCTGCCGGTCATTTTTCGATCAATGAATAAATGGGTAAGAAATTTGATTTAACAAATAAAATTTAGAAAAGGGTAGCGAATATTACATTTCACAGATGTTTTTTTAATATTAGTAAGCGTGCCATAAAAATTATAATCTTAAAATGATTTAATAGAAACATTTAGCCTTGGTGGCTAATCTTTTCCCCAAACTTCCTTTACCGTCTGCTTATTTTTCACGTTTCTCAAACATTCTTGTCAATAATAAGTATTAATTGCTCTAATCAATCCCAATACCAAAACAAAAAAGATCTAACATCATTTTTTTCCAACGACGATAAAAAAAGAAACAGATTATCACCATGGAGGAAGGATATATATATAGAGACGACGCAAGAGACCTTCACCACGCATTGAAGTGAAGCAGGGCGGAGGAGTGGGGGGGGCATGGCCGGAGTGGAGGGGGCATGGCCGCTTCCATACAGACACGGGGAATATGTACAAAAACCTCAAGGGGACTATAGGATAAACGTGACGCCGCAATCTGGTGATGGATTATTATGTAACTCGATATGACAAATAAAAAATGAAAAATAATTTTTTTTGATATCCTGCTTAGTTTTCGAGATATTCTGTCCCAAATGTGAAATGGTTTTGGTTGAAATTCAGAAGATATTGATGATAGATTCTGATTTAAAAAGCGAGACAAATGAAAAATAAAGAATAAACATATTCGATATCTCACCTAGTTCTAGAGATATACTGTATCAAAAGTGAGGTGTAAAAATGGAGAAGAAAAATTTCGCAAAAGTCAAATTTAATGATCGATTCTTATGTAACACAACGAGTCAAATCGAAAATAAAGAATAAAATTTTTCGATATCTTGCTTAGTTTTCGGGATATACTGGGATTGGGTTGATATGCGGCCTGGACCAAAAATTAATTCTGCCATAGTTACAATGAATTACATGCAGAATGGATATTTCAGTTTTTGTTACTACCACTTGTGGTTAGGTTGAAATGCGTCCTAGACCAGAATAAAAATAGTTATCTTGTTAACATACTTCATAAGCTTAATTGGAAATGGCTGGAAGTAGTTTCCATCGCGATATACGTTTTGTCACTAACTTGGTTCTCATGAAATTACTAACAGTAATAGATAAATTCTTTGTCCCTCATGGAATAACAAAACCATTCTGGTACAGACTGCATTTAGACCTAACCGCAATCTCCATTAAATTGTCGCTACAGAATCAAACTATGTAGACATACCCACACAGGCGTATTTGCAGTAACAACATCGTTTGCTTCATCAAGATTCCTAGATTGCATAGCATAATTTAACACATTTAATTTCATCATACACTGTCGGTATAAACTGCAACGTGACGAAAGAAAGCGCAATACTAAATTCACTGAATTGCGATGTAAAACACACCCCTTTAAATCTCATTTTCAACACTCGTTAAAAAGTAATGCTAGTCTATTACGTGCAAAATAGCAAGGTATGCTGATTTTCTACACTACACCAACAAAAATTTGAGAACAAAGTCATCCCATTGAGAGCTATGACTAAATATTTATAGACAGGCACCGAAGTTTGTAAAACGTACCGCCCACTTCAACAACGATAATTAGAATTCAACTTACTTATGAGATGATATTCCAGATTCTTTCCTGTCTGGCCTATTTGTGCAACCGTACGCAACAGAAGATGGCATTATAAAACACTTATACACATTACAAAATGAGATAATCACTACATCTAACACAATGTGAACATCGCAATTGTTTGGAAGTGCAATATCGCCGCTGCCGCCACTGCGCATGCGCGAGCCTGCTTCAGCGATTTAACGTCACTTCTACTCCATATATTTCCTTCCTCCATGATTATCACAGTGACGATGAAGTTAATTTCAATTCAACAATACGTATTTCTCGCTGGGGTCATCGTGGGTAATCGTGAAATCCTTTTAATTTTAATTTTATCGGTTATCCCACTAAGGAGCGCATGGAACCATTAATTTGCATAGTCCTCCTTATTCTTCTTGCTGTTCTTCTTATAATCCCAAAACCTCCTCATTCTTTCGCTCTGGGCTTGAAGTCTTTCTTCTGTCGATGCATTTCTGAGTTTCAGATTTTTTGCTGTTGGGATCTTAGGGGCAAATTTATGTGAAGTGATCAATTGTCTATATTTACTGCGTGCAGATGTCAGTGGGTCTAAGTTGACTTATGCAAGATCCTTCTGGGTTTCTATAAGACAGCGTGCTGTGGCTTGTCGGGGCCCGTGGCTGATTTTCTTTGAAGTCGCGAATCATTCATTCGTGTTAAATCCGTAGAATTTCATGCGTCTTTTCCGCGCGAGTGAGGTGAATCGTTCGGTCAGTGAATAAAATTTTTCTGAGCTTATGGGCATCCAGATGCCGTCTTGGATTTTGGGACCGAATATTTTTCTCGGTATCTGTCTTTAAATTTTTTAGATTCCTTTGACAGTAACATTTAATGATGATGTCTCCGTCGCATACAGTGCTCCTGGAAGAACGGCAGTGTGGTAGTGACGGAAATTGATTTCTTAATATAAGTGTTCCAAGTAATTGTTTATGCTTTTTGTAAGTTCTCTGCGCGGGTTTATGGGCCTCTTTTTCAATTCCAATATTACCATAAATTCCTCTTTGTTTGATAATGCCATATTTGGTAACAGGTGGCTTCAGGTTTGTGCTTTTAGATTCCATATATTGTGTTTTCTCATAAGAGGTTTGGAGACCGGTTTTATGGCTATATCATGAAACTTCTCAGGTACTTCTCTGGCTTCCTAAGGAGTTAATGTAATTACTGTTAGGTCATTTGCAAAAGCAAGGCATTTTATGTTAATCTTTTCCAGATATTTCTTTTTCTCATATGTTGATGATCTTGTCTAGTGCCAGCTTGTACAGGGGAGGTGCAACCTACCCCCTTGTCTTACACCAGTTTTAATATCAAAGGGATCAGATATTTCAGCCAAAAATTTCATTTGAACATGTGGATATTTGTTGAATTAACATAGTGATTTAATTATCAACGCTACATTCACGTAGTGCAGGTGCAGTCAATCTAATTGTACACTTTCATAAAGTAACTGTAAAAATCATTTTATTAGTAATTAAAAAATCATTCACCTTAGCATTTCTCTGAAATATACAGGTACTGGGAAATTCAGTATAAAACTGTTTTTCGACCTGAATGCTTCAAGAGCTCCACGTTTTTTAGCTATTTAAAATGATAATTGAGTGTGAAATGTGTGAATGTGTAGTTGGCACATCTGCAAATATATTTTTCTCCCAACAGTATTTTTCAATGACATACTAGGTGATGCAGTTACTGTAAGAGGTCTACCCACGTGTGCGTATATTCTGCTGTACAGCTCCTGGTCGAAGAACAGCCTCTGGTCGACTAGGGCACGCTTCTTGACGTCCTTGGGGTACAGCTTATCGTCCTTGCCGTACTTCGATACCAGGTACTTCGCAATGGCTCGGCTGTGACAGGATAAAACAATTTTAAAATAATTTAATATCTTTTTCGATAGAGCGTGTGCCCAGTTGGCAGTTTTACAACACACCATTTCCCATTTCACGTTTTTATCTTAAATTTTTGACCATGTACTTTTATGCTTTACGTATTTTGTTTCTTAATTATTTCAGGTAAAATTTAAATTGTATAGTACATTCTATGGTAATTTATTCCAGTTTTTGACTCGCTTACCTACAAAAGAAAACAAAACAAAAACACCCCTCGGAAAGCAGAAGGTATTACACATGCATACAGAAAATAACTTTATAATCATTTGCTTAATAGTAAAGCACTTCTCAGCTCAGAACACAACCTTGTTATATATCCATTATTTTGTCAGAACCATTTAGAAGTGGGCCAATCACATATAGTTTTATAGTAAAGAACTTTTGTAACCATTTTCTTTACAGTAAAGCACTTTTATATTGATTCTAAACCATCTTCATAAAAGACATAAGATTCAAATGTTTTTCAGCCATAATGAATTTTGTTGCATTCATTTCCACTAAGGAAGCAAAGAACGACGATCATTTTAAGGTGTATTTTGCATGTACTTAAAATTTTTTTTAAGGAGTTATTTAAAAAATAAAGAATTTGAACTTTTTTAAACAAAAGAACTAGGAAGATAAAAGTAGGCATAAATAAAAGAGAAAAAATCATTTAAAATAATATTATAACAGTTTGTAGGAAACTTGAAATTTAAAGGAAGAAAAACGAAATTTTAGTGCTGAAACGTGATGACATCGCCATGTGTGACTTTTAGGAATTAATCGCTCTTAAACGAGGATAATCACGATAAATTTCGTAATAACTTAAAAGATTGGGAATAAATCAGACTATACGGTAGAAAAAGTTCAGGAAAATCATAGTAAAAATAGAGTGCCCTGAGTATATGGGATTTTTACAATTCACAAGAGAAGAGTACTTACCCTCGCGAAAACCCCTTTATTTTGGAACGAGTCAGCGAAAGATTAGAGAATATAAATAGCGAACCATGTTCCCTTGGGGAGGCAGTTTCTAGCAATATTTGATCGGTATAGGGTGGGAGTGTACATGTCACCGTAAGAACACATCTATAGTCAACATGCCGGTCGTCTAACATTTGTCAGTCAAGACTAAACTACTACAAATATTATCATCAAGTGAAAGGATTTTCTTAAGTTATCACCAACTATCGGAGTTATGAAAACTTTATCGAAGATGCGGACTTAAGGGAGTGAGTTGAATCTACCTGCTGTCCTCGATAACGGATGTGTGGATCGGATGCCTTTCCTTCTTTGGCTTACAACTGATACCAGTCTATGCTTTTTTTCAGAATATACAATTGTCAATGAAGTGAACATTTTATTTGACTGTATAAACTCTCACCTGTTAACTGTTACGGTTAAATTAACAGCTTGGCGGCCGATTTAAAGAAACCTAGCAATCCACTGATCTGATTCAAGTATATAATGTATCAGTAACGGTTACAGCGTACGCAGAATCTTACAAGGTACCCCCTCTTCTGGAGAGCATAACAGCATCAGCCGAATCAATAAATAAAATGTAACGACGTATTTTTCATTTCAGTATATTTTGTTACTGCAATTAATATGATTTTAATGGAATAATAAATCTAGAGTCTATTAATGAATAAATGTTGTGTACCCTTTCCATATATACAATGATGTTCCTAAATGTGTCATATGCGTTAAAAATCATAAATATTTGAAATCAAAGCAAAAGTCCTAGCAACATGGCGTCCAATACAGTATGATTATTAAGTTAAAAATAAATCCTCACAAAGTAATCATTAGGTTACCAAACATATTTACATTCAAGATCTTCAACAAGCAACTCCTCTCCAACCCTACAAACAACTCTTAGTTTTTTAACTGTGTCCTTAAAAAGCTGAGTCTTCTTGGCATTTATCGTCATTCAATGTTGATCTACTCATCCAGACATACTGAAGAAGTCCTTCTTCAACTGTTCACTGTCATATCTCATTTAGATCGTATTATATATCATTACATCATGTACATACAACCTAAGTTTTCAGTTTAAACGATTAACACAATCGTTAATTAGAATATTGAATATTAATGGGCCCAACAAAGTACCCTGTGGTACTTCCATTTTCACTTCCACGTCTTTTCACGCCACATATTTTTCAATCACTCTTTGATTTCTACTTTTCAAGAATTCCTCTACACAACATGTCACATTTGAGCCGCTACAGTGCTTTTTACCTTACTTAACACCGTTTTATGGTTCACTATGTCAAACTCCTTGAAGAAATCCCGTGCTACCGTATCAGCTTGAATTCCCCTGTTGATTCATCCAAAATAGCTTTCATGTAGTCCGTTAATTGATATCCACCTGATTTTTTTTTTTTTTTTTTTTTTTTTTTTTTTTTTTGTCTCTTGACTGGTTTGATTCGATCCTCCATCTCTTCCTCCTCTGGGCTAACCTCTTCATCTCAGCATACCCCTTACAACCTACGTCTTCAATTATATGCACCTGAATATCCTTGCCAAAACCATTGTTGTCGTCTCATCCCTCATAAACAGTACTGACGTGGTTGCATCTCAATGTCGCCATCGGTTTACTTATCACTGATGTTAAACTAATACACCTCTAATTTTCAACGCTACATGTTGCTCTTCCATCATGGACCGACACTGTTATTACAGTAAATATATTAGTATCACATTCAGAGCCCTCAGTGTTAACTATGAGGGTTCGTGAAAGAAAATTCAATTTTTAGTCTGTTGTTCAGAACTAAACCTTACGTTATATTAATTGCTGAACGAGTATTATTAAATATTTATAATCTAAACAATTATGTGAACTGTGATAGTGAACTTACCTTTCGTTAAGGCAGAGATCACCATCTTCGAGAAGAGGAACGGTGTGTTGAACATTTTTCTGAAACAGCGGCAGAGAAACAGACTTTAATTACATCGTCACCTTTCGGCAAGTCACTTAAATAAATCCTTTTGGATATGTTCAGTGTATTTGTTACACTCGCATTAATTTTCGAACAAAAAGGAGAATAGATTTGTGAGAAATCGACCGTTAATCTTGAGCTCAGGTGGCGGATATTTTATAAACTTCCTAAATTTCTCTGAAAAAAGTGTGCTTACATCTGCAGATGAAATCTACTTGAAGTACAAAACAATGCATGAAATATGATTTTCCACTTTCACAAACAAATTAAGTGGTATTTGTTGGAACTAAAGTTGTGGAATGCATATTTAAGGGGGTAGCGACATATAGAATATTACCAGATAAACGAAAAATATAGACAGTATCCAACAACACTAAAATTGTACCCACAGTAAAGTAGTATAAAGGCATCGACCGGCTCAGGTCCAGGGGAAGAATCTTCGTAGTGGATCTCATAAAACTTGATGGACAAAATTAATTGAGCGTGAAACGAATCGAGATTGCGAGAAAAGATTCCACACAGACCTATATAACCGTTATTATTTAATATGAAACAAGTGTCAAACATCCAGTTTATAAAAATCAATTCACAGTGGTATTATAATCGTTAATTTTATTTTAAATTCCTTGGTCCACAGTGTCAATAGTGTACCGTGAATATGTAATATCCGACATGACCTCCCGCCATGGACAATGCAGTGACCGACTATATTTACTTAATGATCGAGACAGTGGCCTCTACTTAGAGGCGTCAGTGTTGACAGACGGGCAACACTTCGTCAATAACAGCAACACGTAATGTAGCACTTACGACGAACGTGTCCATGAGGACAGTTCAGCGAAATTTGGCGTTGATGGAATGTGGCAGTAGAAGACCGAAGCGAGTGCATCTGCTAACGAAACACAATCGGCTCCTCGCCTCACCACCTCCTCCCTTCCTACTTCTCCGAGCTCAGCGCTGTATCCACCTAGGCAAGCGGCAGATTTCCCCTCCGCATATAGGGGTAAGTTAGTGGAGAAGGGATAGAGCAACTGACCTTGAGGCGTCTCTGTTAACTGAACGCGCTATAGAAAAGATTTCGTGATCAGATGAATCACAATTCAGTTGGTAAGAGCTGATGGTATGGTTTGAGTGTGGCTTATATTCGACGAGACCATTGTCAGGAAGGCACTATGCAATCTGGGGTGGCTCCAGCCTGGTATGGGCTCTGTTTACTTGGCATGGACTGGAACCTATGGTCAAACTGAACCGACCACTGACCGAAAATGGCTATGTTCAGCTACTTGTAAACCATCTTTAGGCAGTCATGGCATTAATGTTCCCAAACAATGATGGACTTTTCAAAGACGACAATGCTCCATGCCATTGGGCCAAAATTCTGTACAATTCTAGCGAATGATTTGTCCACTTAGATCACCAGACAAAAATGCAAACGAACGTTTCTGGCACACTTCATGCGCAACGTCCTACACCGGCAACAATTTTTCAGTTTGAGGTAGCATGAATGAATATTTCTTCACGAAACTGAATTACAAGGGGTGATCAAATGAAAAGGTACGAAACGACACGGTGGGTACAAATGTAGACTTTATTCAAAATATACACCATAGGCCTGAGCACAAAGATCCCACTGATGAACAAACCGCAGGATTCCTTGTTCCCAGAATTCCTGTGGCCGTGAAGAGACCCAGTCCTTCACAGCGTCCTTGAGTACGTCGTCCGAGTTGAAGCGCTTCCCTTTCAGGTGTTTCTTCAGTGGACCAAACACATGGAAATCGCAGGGCGACATGTCCGGACTGTAGGGCGGATGGTCCACCGTCTCCCACTTGAACTTGGCCAGTTCCATGTGTGTGACTCTGGAGACGTGTGGACGCGCGTTATCATGGAGCAGAACCACACCTTCCGCTAGCAGCCCCGGTCTTTTGTTCTTGATGGACCTGCGTAGGCGTCGGAGTGTCTCACAGTACACATCGGAGTTAATCCTGTCCTCATACGGACTGCCGCATCATGTGGACGCCGCTTTTGATAAAGCCTCTGCTCTCTTCTGCGTATGCGGGCGCCCGCGCATGCTCCGATCCCAGTCAGAGATTCCAATCGCATCCCGAGATGTCTCGCTACGTTCTACCATGGCGGAATATGCAAATATTTAACTGTTACGATTTTACGTCGTTTCGTAACTGTTTATTAGAACACGCCTTGTATGATGGTCTAGAGACTTACCTTCAACTCTTCCGGCGTCTTCAGTTTCGTATAGTCAATTTTCTTCACTTCCAGATCGACGCCTATAGTCCCAGCCACCAGTTGGACGAGATAGCAAGCAGGGCTGACATCGGGGTTTAGAATGTACAGTGTGCGGCCCATGGTATCGTTTTCTGTAACAAAATAAAACTTCACAATGACACGCATATTGCGCATTGTCCCTACAACACTATTACAAAAACCAGTGAACAGGACGTAACACCCTATGAAAAGTGCCACGGTTTTATAACACTGCTAGGTGACCTAAATCTGCGAAAATTTCGCGAATACAATGAATAATAAGGTTAGGGGTTTGTAATAGGGTGAAAGAAGAACCACCTCATTTCTTTCAATTGTTTATTTGTTTAGTGTAATAGGTACGTAATAAAAGGCGACGCCAGTGAAGCAGTTTATTAATATCTCTGTGATATTTTTTACTGCTATCTAGCGGTTTGGATTTGAAATCATTCATACGCGCGACATTAACAGTTATTACTTTTGCCCTTTAATTGTCTAATTCCGAAAAATTTCGCTCTTAATTCATAATGTTGCCTGAGTGGAGGAGACCTTAATCTTTAAAATGATATCTCATTTATCTATATCGGTTAGGTATCGAAGGAGATGTATGGCTCGTGACACAAAAATGCGCTGTAGAAAATTGATAATTTTGCTCTTTAAGGATCGAATTCCGAAAAATACCTTGTTTAAAATATGATTTGACCAAAGCGGAGGCTTCATTCTCTAAAATAATATCTCATTCCTCGATTTCGATTAGATATCAAAGGAGATAAATGGATCGTGGCAAAAAAAAAAAAAAACCTTATGGAAATAATTATAATTTTGCTCTTTAAGGGCCATATTCAGAAAAATTCCTGTCTTAAAATATGATGTGACCACGGCGGAAACCTTAGTCTTCAAAATGATACCTCATTTATGTGTATCGGTTAGATAACAAGGGAGATAAATGACTCGTGACACAAAAACGCGTTGCAGAAATATTAATACTTTGCCCTTTAATGGTCGAATACCGCAAAATTCTTGTCTTAATATATGATGTGACCAAAGCGGGGATCTTAATCTTTAAAATAATACTTCATTTAACGATTTCAGTTAGGTATCCAGGGAGATAAATAGCTCTTGACACAAAAAAAAACCAGAATTTTAGAAATATTGATATTTTTGCCTTTTAAGGGAGGAATTTGAGGAAATTACTTTCTTAAAATATGTTATGATCAAAGTGGATAACTTAATCTTTAAAATGATACCTCATTTATCAATTTCGGTTAGGTGTGAAAGGAGATAATGGTTTGAGACAAAAAAAACTTTATAGATATAATAAATATAATGTTCTTCCAGCTAGCGGGAAAACAAGAAGTCTTATCAGCTTTTTAATGTATGTAGTAGTTATTTGTTTTATGAAAAACTGATTTAAATATTCAATGTCCGATAGCATATTAGTTCTTTAAGAAATTTTCCAAGGCCTTCTATATCTATGACGATGTACAGTATAACTAAATCCGAAAGAATATTCAAGAATAATTTTAAGAATGCATATTATGATAAAAAAATCGTATTTTTCCTGTTAAGTGATGATAAATTCGAGAACTTAATAAGACAACATGGAATGAAATAAGCTTTATTACCATTAAAATTTGCAATAATACACAAATTAATTGCCTTACGAGAAAATTTATGGAAAAAAATATGCTACATAACAGCATTAAATCGAGATGCCAAAGACAGATTTCAACTGCCAATAACATAGCACGCACAATAGGAATATCTATAAATTTTCACTATATTAGTCGATGTTAACGGTTAAGTTCAAAGTAAAAAATGTTTCCGAATTTTGTAGTTTCTAGATTGTAGTTGCTTCACTGATGGGACGCAGTGTTTCATATCACAACAAAACTTCTTCCGCTTGTTTGCGTCTTTAATACAGAAGGTGCAATTGACATACACATAACACACACATCCGGGTTCGGTATTTCTTAATCACACATCTTTGGAGGCAGCTGTCAACCATGGAGTCACATAAATACGTTGTACCTCATGTATGGAGCCGCTGGAAAAAGTGTGTTTTTATTTCTATCTGAAGTGACTCAGTGATCAAAGTTGGTTCAGTACAAACTGGGTTTACATAGTAAAATGTAGGTAGAAATTTAATCGGTAAAGGAGCAATTATTTCAACAAGTGTAGCCTTAAAATAATATCATCTTTTTTTTTTAACTGCTTAACGTCTCCTATAACTACTAGGTCTTTAGAGACGGGAAAGGATGGGGGGCAAGGAATGGGAAGGAATTTGGCCATGGCCTTTTTTGAAGGAAGTATCCCGGCATTCACCTGGAGTGATTTGGGGAAACCATGGAAAACCCAAATCTGGATGCCCGGACGCGGATTCGAACCGACGTCCTCCCGAATGCGAGGCCAGAACGCTAGCCGTTACACCACCACGCTCGGTAATATCATCTTAGAGAGGTCACTTTGAATCGTTTGGTTGATTCATTATTTCGTTTTAAAAATAAGACAATTTATAAGCTCGGCCGGAAAATTGCTCTTAGATGTATGATGTAAAGATGGTTGGGCTGCGAGTCTTTCTTGACTTTTAATGTTGTGTAATATGCCCACCAAATGAAGTTAGTTGCTCGGTTGAAGGCCAGACCTCTTCAGTGATGAGGGGATGCAGTAGAGAAGTAAGGGAATTGGGGTACAAAACTTTGGCCAAACCACTGCTGGAATATGGTGGTGTAGTTTGGGATCCACATTTTGGGTATCAAATACAGGAGTTAGAGGGGGTGCAGAGGAGGGCTGCCAGATTTGTCTTTGCAAATTACCACAAAGCACAATTGCTAACCAATATGATAAAGCAACTGGAGTGGGATTCATTGCAGAATAGAAGAAGGGTGAAGAGAGTCATGGGAGTGTACAAGGCCTATACTGGTGATGAAGCATGGAAAGATATTGGTGGGAAAATTAAGAGAGGTGCTTGGAAGGGTAAGGTTGACCGTGACCACAAGCTGGCACTTGATTTCAGGCATAAGGGAGTGGGAAAATTTTCTTTCGTAGGAAAGGGTGTGAGGGACTGGAATAAATTGCCAAGGGAATTGATTAATAATTTACCGGAAACACTGAAGGAATTTGAAAGTAAAAATTAGTAGAGGGCAAAAGTAGGTTGGAAGAGGAAAGGAGAAAGGGGTGTGTTTAGGGAGATATCCATCGGAGCGGGCGCTCCATCGCAATTTTATCAATTATCAATATATAACTCTGAGTTAAAACATTCTTTAAATCTTGCAAGCGTTCCCCTGAAAACTACAAAAAGGGTGAAGCTGCTAAAAATTCAGTCTTAGAGCCATTCCAAAATTCAGAAGAGCAGTTAGCCCTTTATTTCCGGTTTGTTTTGCTAGACAGTTATCCTAACTGAACCATTTAGTGTGTGAGAATTGTCTAACATTATTGACTCATTAGTTCTCGGTGTGTTCATTGTCCCCCGTGGCCAAGCAGCAAATGTGGGAGGATGGAGGTTCATATCCCCGTCCAAAATTTCATTTACGGCTTTAGTTTCCCAAAATCACTCCAGGCGAATACCGGAATGGTTTCCTGAAGCAATGACTGAATTCCTTTCCGTTTCTTGCTTGTCTCCTTGATTCTCCTGTTTCAAATGATCTCGGCGTTGAAGAGAAAGTTCTATCCAAGATTTTTTAATGTATGTAATTTATTTTAATAAACCTACTTCAGTGTAATGAACTTTCTTCATAAGAGTTGCAATCATACGAGATGGAAGCACAAATCAAAAATGAAATCAGATGGGGAACTGATCAAATCATATTTTTGACTGGAAATTATTACAATTATTCGAGTAACGATTTTCAGAAGAATATGTCTCCAAAAAGTTCAAACTTATTAATTGTATATGAGACAACGCCTAAAAGGAATATCGAGGAAATTTGAACATTGCACCAGCAGAGTGCTTTCTGGGTGCTATGCAAACAGGCAACTCATAAACAACATCTGACAGTTTTTTTTTTTTTTTTTTTTTTTTTTTTTTTTTTTTTTTTTTTTTTTTTTTTTTTTTTTTTTTTAATGGCATTCGGCTACTGGGCCATACAGCCAGCTAAATGTGATTTGTTGCTCTCAAGTATTGACACAAGGACACTACAACACGGACAAGACATTCACAGACACAACACTAAACACCCATGCCCTCGGCCGGACTCGAACCGGCGACCTTCGGTATGCGGAGCTAGCACTCTAGCCCCTACGCTACCGAGGCCGGCCATCTGCCACTTCAAATGGCGAATTAGAGATAAGATCAATAGATACTCACGGAAAATGCGACCAGAATATGGGTTCGTAGTTGTTGTGATGAAGACTGAAGCTGTGGGCCGTCAGGCTATATCTTTTTATTAAGACCCACTGCAAGACGTGCTGAGTCATGTTTACAGTACAGCTCCGCCCAGCGACAGCTCTCAACACTGTCGTCACATCGAATCAGACGCCTGTTATATCACGGTTATCACCAGTGGCGGGGGGGGGGGGGGGGGGCTTGACTCGGGGGAGGAGGGGTTCGCCGACAGAAATCTCATTATTCCAGATTGCCGCCCTTATTAAAACTGTAGAGCAAAAAAAAAAAAAAGTCCCCAAAATCCATGTCGTCAGAGGTGACCTTGGTGCTTTTGGGAGGGGGGGGGCTTCAGTCCCCTACCCCCCCCTCGGAACCGCCACTGGTTAGGGAGCGTGCACAAACCACGTAGCTCCATTTTGGCCTCCTGTGAACCCCCCCCCCCCCCCCCGTAGCCCTACGTGACTTTTGCCTCTACCCCCCCCCCCCCAAGTAGCACGTAGCTTCTTTCCCTTTTGGTTCCAGAAGACATTTTGTACTGTTTTCTCTTGTCAGACTATTGTAAATTACATACGGAGATAGTTAAATGACGGAAATAAATATTCACATGCTATTGTGAGTACTGTTCCTCATTTTAACTGTGAAAAATGTTATGAAAGGAAAGCTACGTGGCCTGGCTCGGAACCCCCCCTCCCCCCACGTAGCCCAGCGTAGCCTTCCAGCCAACCCCTCCCCCCCCTGGACCGAGCCACGTAGTTTGTGCACAATCCCTTATCACGGTTAGCAGCAGACGTGTCACTGTGACTTCCTACATTCTGTTACTCTGGCGGACTGTGAGCCCAATAGGTGACAGACAGAAAATTAACGTTTTGGTTAAAAAAAACCGTGCCATAGCAATTTATGGATATACAGTAGAACTGCAATTATCCGAATTAATTGGGACCGGACCCCATTCGGATAATAAAAAATTCGGATAGTTAGATTTTTTCCGGAAAAGGGTATATTTTAATTAATTACTGTATCTATGTTGAAAATGGAAGCAAAAGTATTTTAAAGAAAAAGAGCTTTTAATTAATTAAATAAAAATGCAACACTTCAGCATGTTAAGCGTACATACAAGAGCTATACATTAGCGCTGTATGTACGTACCGTCCTGTAAATAAAAGTCATTGCTTGTTGAATATCTCGGTCAAAGTAATCTGTTTGACTGTATTCATCCGTTTTCGAGCAGCCAAGTTGCGCATCCGCTTGACAATGAGAAGTTGCATGTGGTCACACTCGGGCTGTCGCTCCATCCACTTCAATGCAGTTTCAAGGCCGGCAAATGCTTCACTAGCTGATGGTCCCGTGTCTGCTTCAACTTCGACATTAAGGTCATCTTCTTCCTTAACCTCTTCCTTTTCCTGCTTGAAAAGCATCTTTCTGTTGCTAAAGTATTTGTAGATCTCTGTTCCTTTATATTATTAATCTCATTTTCTACCCATTCGACACATAATACAATTTACTTGCTGCCAATAATGACCACTCTACTTTCACCTCTAAACATGAACTTAGTTTCTCCTGAGAAGCCTCGTCTCCATTATTAATTCTTCCACTGCTGTAATCAACCAATTCTATATTTTTTTCTTTTTTACTAGGCCAGTAATCTACATTCAACTTACTCATGGCTGTGATATATAAATACCAGCGCTCTGTGGTAGTTTTTGCTATCAATCTCTATTACTTAATTCATTATACTCCTACAGTTAAGTATTAAGTGCTATAACTGGCTTAGTGATATGTTTAGCATTACTTTTTACGTTCCTTGCTGCAACCTGCTCTTTAATTGTCTAATTTATGATTTTCCGCAATAAACGATATAATAATGTGAAGATCGATCTTGTGTTTGAAATACTATACTGACAATATTTACAAGATCACTTAAGGAGAATTGTATAGAATTTTCCATGTATTCTTCCGTTATATTCGTCAAATTTTATAATTTAATGTTTCATTCTTGAAAAAAGAATGCTCATACATACACGTGCTGCGGGAAAAATATTTTTCTTGTTAAGTTGCATAAATTTGCATTTTTTTTCTTTAACCAAATGAAATTATGAAAAAAAACCAGGTCAAAGCAATGTGTAAAAATTGAGATTCCAGCATTAAATCCTCCAGAAAGTGAGTAAGCTCTGTCTGTAAAATTTCTGGCATATTATTTACGTCTGCATCCATCAGTGGAGCATACATAAGGAATCTCGAATCTTTTTTTTTCTCTCTCTTGAAATCTGCAGATCTTCTATCAAAGTCTCTATTAGTGTCTTCAGTTCATTTTCATCACAATTATGACTTTCTAATTTGTTAGAGTATAAAATAATAACAATTTTTAGCGCGTATCTGAATTTCTAACAATCCTAATTTATTACAAAAATGTTTGACATGTTCAAGAACCAGTGTCCTTGTTTTTTCAGTTTAAGATTCAGTTCGTTTAGGTATCCGGCTACGTTTATGAGATATACCAAGTCCCACAATAAGTCATCCTCTTTTACTTAATTAGTTGCGTTTCCTTTTCTGTCGGTAAAATCTGCAAAGTCTCGTATCAGTTCACATCTTCATAATCGTGAGATAGATCTGCCAAATCCTGCTTAAATTGGCAGTGTTTAGATGCACTTGATAAAGTAGAGTTAACACTGATTATTACATTTCCATAACATTTGTGGATTCAATAGGCTATACAAGCATATTTTGTAGATGGATAATGCAGTGAAAAATGATTTAATTTTTGGACTGGATTTGTATTCCTGTTGCTCTTTCATGAACTATTCCAACAAATTCGTTTAGTGCACCAATAATTTCAGGGGCTTGGGCGATGTGTGATGTCCTGAGAGACCTATGGGTAGGTACGCGGGGCGAAAAGCCAGGGAATGTGGTGTGTTGTTTTAGCGAGACCACTGAGGGCTGCCTCGTGGGGTGAGGAGTGTCGTGTTGTAGCTGGTATGGGGAGCTGCCAAGAATGTGGTGTGTGGGACCCACGCAAGAAGCTGGCAGCACATGTGACCAAAACGTGAGCTGATCTCCGTCATGTTTTATTTTGTTTATTCCGAGGGCGGTCACCAATCGGCGAGTGGCTGAGCGGTTTGGCTACCTTTGGCTGAATAGGTGGAAGGGATTCTGGTGTGGAGAAGTGACGTGGAGAGGGATTAGGATTTGCGACGCCAGAGTGGACGGAGTGCACCTAGCCAGCATCGCTGCCGTCGCCCACCAAAGAGGACGCTCTGCACCTCGATCCTCCGACAGCACGCCGTCCTGGGTAATTAGCACCAATGACGGAAGAGACACTTGCAACCCGGTTCAGCCCAGTAAACCCCCTGAGATAACTCTCATGCTGAAACTCAAATCCATCTGTACCTAATATTCAGTGACCAGTTTGTGATTAAAGGAAACTTAAATGTTTAATTGGGAACTCTGTTTTTAATCACCCTCCATCCATAAGTCATTGAATTAATTACAGCTTGTAGCGTGGAATCTGTGGTCAACCATTATTCTTTGGTTTCGGCAGGCGATTTCCTGTAAGATAGGAAACTCTGCCGGAAACCTGGCGCCCACTCTGACTAACTACAGTTCACAGAAACCACCCAGTAATGTCAGATTAAAGTCATTTTTATTAAATTAAGAAAGGAGACATGACAGTAATCTAAAAGAATATGTTAGCTGTTTCGAACAAATCTTCACCGGTTTCCTATAATGGTGGAAGCGCCTATAAATCTACTGCTATGTTGAAATCTGAATAAAGACTGATCACCGTGGAGTATTTGAAGCATCGGTGATGTCACCCAAGGCAGTTAAAATGCTTCTAATCTTTTATTTTTGATATCTGCAGCTATAATTTTTATCCGTCACGCAACATTATGTCTCGACTAACGAATATTTTCGAATTTTTAATTTTCACCACATATAATACTTTCAATGTCCGGCAAACTTTCTTTGAAAGGAAATTATAATTTCCTCTTCATCTTATGACTTGGAGATTTTTTTCGCTTACCATAAAGATGCGTTTTTTGCTTGCTGAACATATTCTGTTGGTTATCGAAGATCTTCTTGAACTTTTTTAATTGATACTTTCGGAGTTGTGCATCAATTTTTTGGTGAAAGGCATGTACAGTCGAACCTCTATAAGACGAATTTCAAGGGGTAAGGGAAAAATTCGTACTACCGAGGTATTCTTAATAAAGAGGTTCGTTTTATCGAGGTTAATACTGCCGTTATTCGTCTTATAGAGGTTTCTCCTCGCTCTGAGATAACCTCTATAAAACGAAGATTTTTATGGCCAACCTCTATAATACGAATCATTGTTACCGTTACACTAAAGTATTTTTTCAATGTAGGAAAAAGGTTAAAAAGAAAAAAAAAAAAAAAAAAAAAAAACATGTATGTAGCAATTTTAAAAAATACATACTCGTTTATATTTAAATCACTCAAGTATCAAAACAAACAATAAACTGTTTGAAAACCATGTACTGTATAGTAAAATGAAAAACAAATCTGAAGCCAAAATACGGTAAATATTGCCGCATGAACGCCAGTGTACCGTCTGCCAGCATGGCGCAGCGGGTAGCGTCACGAATTGCGGTACCGAAGGTCGCCGGTTCAATCCCGCCCACTGACAAAAAATTATTTAATTTCTGTTTATTATTTCCAGAAGATTCTACATGTTTCCTAAGGTCACTTGTAACTTCTACTTGTTAACTACTCTTGTAATCTCAGTTTAAGTGCTGTGTTCATTGACAGTAACCTTCGAATTCACACCTGCCCCGGTTGCAACGCGACATAGTTTGGTGGAGGCGCCGGGTACCCTGTGCAACAGCTGCATCATAGTGGCTCCGATTAGGCAACGTAAAAGTCGCCGCCTACACGGACTGGAACCGGACTACAAAGGATATACTCAGTACGTCCTTCCGAAAGTCCGCGTCATTAGGAAACCCATGGCGGCAAGCCAGCTGCACATTCGACACCCATCGGTGTTCTCTGGAGACGCTGGACAGGACCCTAACAAATGGCTAAAAGGGTTCGACCGAGTCGCCAAGTACAACAGGTGGGATCATACCATGTGCTTGGCAAATGTTTATTTCTATCTGGACGGAACCGCCCAGCAGTGGTTCGAGAACAACGAAGATAAACTGAATAACTGGGAAATGTTCCAGACGGAACTTAAGAAAACGTTTGGGGACCACCAGCGACAAATCCGCTTTGGCGGAAGAACAACTGAAGAACCGGGCCCAACGACATGGGGAGCCGACGCAATCTTACATACAGGATGTTTTGGCCCTATGCAACGTAGTCAACCCGAATATGACTGAAGCCGACAAAATCACGCACCTAATGAAAGGTATTGCAGAAGACATGTACCAAGCTCTTCTGATAAAAGACGTCGCTACGACGGAAGAGTTCATCAAGTGGTGCCAGCGGATTGAGGATATGCAACAAAGGAGGGTTGGGCGAAAGAAGTATGACAGACTTCCCAACGTAGTCCCTATGGCAGTTGTGGAAGACCAGCACGACTTTGCGTCTCTCATACGACAAATTGTGAGAGAAGAATTACAACAGTTCATGGCAGCTGGGACTCTTGAACCGAGTGAGCATCAGATCATGGCCATGGATGTAAGCCCAGTGGGTCATGAAGGAGCCGACGCGGCGGAAAAAGAGGTATTTCAGACAATAGCTCCTGTCTGCCGAGCCAATCGCACTCGACGTGAAGAATGGCCTCGCCCTGATATGACGTATGCTGCAGCTGCCAAACGGCAGCCTAGGAACCGGCCGACACGGCCACAACCAAATCCTCCGGCACCTATGACGTCCCGCAGACGAACGGACGTCTGGAGGACAGAAGACAACGCGCCAGTATGTTTCCACTGTGGGCGGCCCTGGACATGTCGTACGATACTGCAGAGAGAGAAGACGAGTATTTGACGATTATTTGCCGCAAGACGTCCGCCATCAGAACAGTTCTACCCCAGGCAGCCACCCGCTGACGAGTTCGGTCGACCTACGGGAAGAAGCCCATCGCCGTACCCTAGACGAGGTCGATCCCCGACGCGCCGCTGCCGTTCATCGTCGCCGGACAGAGCTACCAGCCGCTCCCCTAGCCGCCGCACGCAGGAAAACTAAGCAAGGCGACCATCTACGGAGGTGAGGCCGCCGCAGATGAAAATCCTCCATGGATGACAGTCACTAAGATGTCGGGAAATCTCATCAACGTTATAATCGACGGCCAACCTGTCCGGGCGCTGGTTGATTCAGGAGCTTCTTTCTCCGTATTGTCGGACAATTATCGTCGCACACTAAAGAAGACAATGTTCCGTGATACGGGGGCAACTGTGCTAAAGGTCGCAAATGGAAAGTACGTCCAGCCAGCTGGAGCTTGTGTCGCGAGAATAACCATCAACAACAGGACCCAGCCAGTTGAATTTGTCATTTTAACAGAATGTAGTCATAATGTCATCCTTGGATGGGACTTCCTTAAGGCATCCCAAGCTGTCATTGACTGTGGAACGTCTGAGCTGCAAATTGAAGAAGTCGTTGCGACGGGTACACGTAACACAGAATCTTCTGGGAAGTTATTCGCCGTTGACAACGTGACAATCCCGCCGTTCGCAATGAGAAGAGTCCCAGTCAAAAACACGGACGACCGCAACCTTGAAGTGCTTGTCGATAGTAGAAAGTTTATTAGGCTCACGAAAGAAATCTACATACCAGCGGCTATCATAAGCATTATCGGTGGTCGAGGAGACATTTGGATCACCAACTGTCACGAGCAGTCACAAATTATCCCCAAGGGAATGTGCATAGGGACAGCTGAACCAGTCCAGGAGGGCGAGCTCAACGTCATTAACGAAGATCCATGCTCTGTTACTAGTACCGACAACACGCTGGAGGAAACAACTATGGAACTGCCAATAGGGTCCGGCCTGACCAAGGAACAACACCACCGGGTGTTAGCTATACTACGCCAATTCTCTGGTGTATTCACACCCCAGCAAAAAAAAGGTCAGACGAAACGA
>JARYHS010008074.1:62344281-62423853 GCA_031002005.1 Vandiemenella viatica
CATTTATCTCTTCTTTCCCAGTTTTACCCCAGTCAGTTACTGTTTCAGCAACTTCATCTATTTCTTTATCACCTATTATTTTTCCCATCGTTGATCTGCAATCAGTATCACTTTGATCATCTATTTCCGTCCCTTCACCAGCAGCCCCTAACCTAAAAAAGGCACAGTCCTGACCCCATTATCACTGGAAATTGGCTCCCTCACTGCTTTAGCTAACAACTCAGAAAGTACTCCCTTCCCCCTTTCATTTAGGTATAGGCCATACCTAGTGAAACCCCACCTACCAATGGTGTTCACAGGCTCAACCCCCAACACAGAACTAACGCCTTCCCAAGTAGCATTAACACGCCTCACAGCGTAGTTCAATTGTGGTCGGTCATGGCGACGTAGGCAATGCATGAACTCCGCCAGGGAATGCTGTGCCTCCTTCACCACCATCCTCAGGTCACTCTCTATACTATAACTCGCGTTTCTATCAGTACTATTCCCCGCACCTGCCACTATCACTACTCTACCATCCTTAGTGAAACTCCTACAAAGTGAACCTATATCCTCTATTACCTGACCTAATGTTGTACTAGGTTTGAAAAACTTTTGACATGGTAACCCGTACTTAACTGATCCTACAGAAGAGGGCCTACACCTCTCCCATGGCTACTACTTAGCAGCAGAACCCTTTTCTTCCTATTCTTGCCTTCTACGCCCTTATTCTTAAAGGCCTGCTGCATCTTACCTACTCCTACATCTACATGAGGCTCTTCTCCTCCTGACTCTGACAACAGGTCAAATCTATTTTTCCCCACAATTACTGAAGTATCCTGTTAACTATATTTGTCCTACGACCTGTTACCAGCTCCCACCCATCTTTCTCAATTTCCTCCATACCACTATCTTTACTATGCCTTTACAGCATGAGCCTCGACAAGCTCAGCCCCACAGGCTTTGCCTGAGCAGTCTGAGCCTCCATAGGTTTAGCCTCCACGGACAGAGACTCCACAGGATGGGCCTCTACAAGCTGAACTTCAACAGGCGGAGACACCACAGCCCACGCCTCCACAGGCTAAGCCTCCACAGGACGAGCCTCAAGAACCCTGATCCTTTTACGCAACTCTCTGATCGTTGCGCCCATCTCCCACATCCTATCATCAGACAATGTGAACAAAACCATGGGAGAGCCTCATTTATTTCCCCCGTTTTCTCTTCCTCACATGCCCAGTGAAACCACTTCTTACAGCAACTGCAACCCTTTCCCTTCGCAATGTACCTACGGCAGGCGCCACAGTTCCATTCATGATTTTCCCAAATACTTCAAACGCCTTCTAAACAAACATTAAATTTATTTTATAAAGTAGTCTAATAAAGTTTACACTATATTTTTTACTTTTTTATTAAATATTATAGGCGCTATACTTGACTAACTGTTGAAATATATATATGTGTGCGTGTCATTAAATTGTTAAGTTTTATGAATAATAACAGGTAACAAAACTACTTAAGAACCAATGAATAAAACTTAAGCTTCGAAACAAACTTAAGATGAAGAGCCGATACTATTTAGTGCTAATGTGGATAACAACTAATTAGTTACTTATGAAAGTTTTTTTATAAAAAGCTAGGAAGTTTTTATTTTAGTGTATTAGGTGGCAATTAAACACAATTATATTTAGGTAGATCAGGTTAATTAGTAGAACGTACGTTTATGTTTTCGTAAACTTGAATGCGATATCGATAGTGGAACTTAAAGTAGGTGTGAACAATTACAGCAGTCAAAAACGTAGTTAATCCATAACCATTTCAGACTAATCATTTAATAAATTTGCAACTTTTTTAGTACTATTGTCACATCTGAAAGCTGGGTGATGAGTTCGTCAGAATCTTACAGTCTTCAAAAAAGTTTTTTCGGGAGACTATTTACATTTTAAAGTTAACCTATCCATTTAGTTATATGGATCACCAAGTTAATAACAAGAAGTCTGATAACAGTCTTACAATACATCCCATCGCAATTAAACTAAATTATATCGCATAAACTTTGTAGATCTACATACGAAAGCATTAAATGGTAAATGAACGAAGAATGGCAATTCCTATTGTTTTAATTCAAAGTTTTTTTCGTTGTATGGATCTGTGGGCCACATCATTTATTTAATATTAAATAATTGATTTTTTTAATGTGTATTTATTTTATATGCCCCTCATTTGGGGCAGGTTAATAATTTGACTCCAGAACTAGAAACACTTTCTCCTACCTGAATTAAATCATTAGAAGGTTCTGGAAGCGAATTGACGGTGAAAATGGTGTTAAATCTAACTTAATTATCACGTGATGTACATACAGATATAAGTATGGCGCTTATTTAAGAATCATCATGACCTATCGCCCTGCCACCGTGACTCAGCCTGCTTTTTATCTTCCCGAATGCCGTTTACTTAAGGAGCGGCAAGCAAGTTATAACAGCACACAAAGATTACTTCTTGCCCAGTGAGACTAGAGAAGTCGTACCGACAACTTTCCAGTGAGTATTCATCTAGTAATGTATATTCTTAACTAACTGCCTGTTTAAATAATATCCAGTTCTTTGGATTTGGAAACTACATAATAGGTCGAAATGGTAAAAGCCTAAGTTGAACTTGATCTTGTGAGTTCCTACCCAACCTTGGTTCCTTCTCATATATGAATGATGTTACATTATTATTGCATCTTAATTCCTGTCACCCCATCCCCTTTTTATGGAAATGAAGCTATAAAGTGCTCAGTTACTTAAAAGTGGCTACTCAAATGACAGTTTAACATGTACTGTCTTATAGAATATTCTGGAAACAGTTCCGTCAAAAAGACCAAATAATGCTGACAACGCATTGAATTAGCAATTTGTAGTGATGCGACTGAATTATATCTCCGAATACAAGGAACGAGTATAAATCGTAAAATCTCATTTGCAGCTGCTTTTGTGTGATACAGTTGGCAGCACTGAACAGTTGCGCAACGTCTCTGGATTCGCTACAGCAATTATTGTCTGTGGGCAGTCGCCTTCCATCTGTGTTCTACTACACGTTTCCACTGTATGACAATCTGATCGTCAGGTAAATAAACAAAATGACACTATATCACCAGCCATTGATTTTTGGCAAATAAATATAGATTAAAAATTTACCATATTCGTATTAATTTATAGAATTAGATTCTAAATTCCCGTTCGTAAACTTCAGAAAAACTTATACCGGCTAAACATCTATATTTTTTACATGACTAAAATTTGTTTATCTAAAGTTCTTGATTAAAGTAATTTCACAAAATCGTGTTATACCGGGTTATACTAGCACGAAATTTTAGTACTGAAATGGGTGTTAGGAACTTTAATTATGTGCTTTTTACTTAGCCTTGAACAATATAAAGTGAAGGAATGAGCGTGAAAAACTTCCAGGAAACTATTATTTTCTCTCAGAGATGTGGTGGAATTTGCAAATTTCAAGCTAAATTCGAATTTGTCGTCTTTAAAATTTATAAACACTTCGGTTTCACAAAAAAAAGAACCGCTATCATTCTGTGTTACACAAGGCATCCAGAAGAAAATTCTTCTTTCTTCGGATGGTATAAGAACTTTACCTTCTTTTTTTTTTTTGGACAGAGCTGTTACATGTTCGCGTCTTTAAAAGCAAGATTCTTAACACATTGCAAACTCGGCAAATATTCTATCAGATACCGGTTAAGTTTATTGCGACTCTACTTAGTACCGGGGGTTTCAGATATACGCGATTTGACCTTCATCTGTTGGAAGGTTTGCTTTTTTAATGTGTAACACACCATGAGCAGCTAATATACAATGTTGAGCTTTAGGTGAGATACAGAAATTACAGTAATAAGCGGCAAATTTAATTGTACAAAATGCAGTTAATGTGACAATATTTGATCCATTTGCTTCACTATCTTCTACTGCGATTTTTTTTTCTTTCTATTTTACTTTTTATCTCTTTTTCACTTGCCCTTTCTGTCTGTACTATTAGTTGGGCTCTTCTTTATTTTAATAGTTTTAAGAGGCTCCTGAATTCTCCAGCTTTTAAAAAGTCTCATTATTTCTAATTTTTTCCTTTCAACTAATTCTCCGCGTTCTTCTACAGTGTAACACCAGAGCTTAAAAGCTAGCAATCTTTTCTTTTCTTCTTCTGTTATCCATAATTGACTTCTACATTATTCAGTGTATAGTAAGTTCTTTCTAACCGTCAGGCAATATTCTTCGATGTAAACATAATTTGCTTTCTATTAAGTGCATTTTCACTCGCTTTCTAGCCTAGTTTAAGTCTCTAAAAATATCTTTAGATCTTCAGCTGTCAATTTCTTCACTTCTTTGATCACACATTTCAGTCAGATTTTTATTCTTGTTATGTGAATGTTTTTCTTCGAGCTTACTAGGACTTTGATCTTCTTGCCATTATAATTTTGTTTCTTAACTGTACTTCTTCCTGCTTTCATACCGATCTCATGTTTGTCAAGTATATACATTATTTGTTTTCCTTCTACAAAATTCCTGCTTTGTGTAATTACAAATAACATTGTGGAATGTCATTTCTAAATAAATAAATGTTGTTTTGTTCCTTCTCAACTGCTTCTTTATTATCAGTCTTAGTGTTAAGATTGCTTCTCTTCTTCCTAACTCTTTTCTAAAGCCAAATATATCTGCCTACCAATGTTCTTGTATATTAACTTATACCCTACCAAGTAGGCCTATTATTCTCGAAAATATTTCCGCCACACGACATACACCCATTTAATCATTTCTCTCAATTTTGTAACTAGTTCATTTAATATGCTGTCAATTCCCTCTTTTCACGACCATTCACTTCTTTCCTGCATTTTCCAGCCAAGATGATTCACTTTAAGTTTAATCTGAATCTCCTTTTCTATTATATACTCCTGACTGTATCTTCAGCATATAGAGGGATTTTAGTATTGTTTCTCCATAGTATACTGTTACGTCTTCTTCAACTAGTGTCATACCTCTGTACTAGTTTGGTGGTTATTATGATTTATGGGTGATGTTTGCCCCTCCATGGAAACGTTCGCGGGAGATGAACTGCGTTAGTTTCCTGTTGCATTCCCCACTGTGACAATGATTGTGTTATTGTGTGTATGAATGTGATGGTGTGTATCTCTACCCTCTGCGCCAAGATGGCTAAAGCGTCAATGCAAATAACTGTGCTGCCACAGGTCATGCAACGATTGAGACATGGTGAAGTGAAGGCGTACAGCAGCCGAATAGGGAGCGTCCACAAAATACGTACTCGGTCTATGGGAGGGGTTGGCTGGAAAGCTACGATGGGCTACGTGGAGCGGGGGAGGGAGGGGGTGTTCACAGGAGGCCAAAGTGGAGCTACGTAGTTTATGGACGCTCCCTTATCAGCGACTGTTGTCTTGAGGTGGCCGGATGCGGTTTGTCTTACACGAATTCTGTCATTTTGTCACGGAACGAACATTCGATTTATGTAGAAGTTTACAGGAGAAACTTCACAGATACGATTTTAACAAACAAATCATTCACCCAAATAATAAGTTTCTTCGTTTATCTTCGTCTGTAAAGCCTGAAATTCGACCGTGCTTTTACGTGGCTAAGTCTGGGTGTACTTCACGTCACTTTGTACCGTTTGCGACCAAGGTTAAGTTGTCCCAGGTCCGATGTTGTGTTCTCATGCCTTAGTAAGTTCTTATGCAAAACAACCGAGCAGACCCCGTTGTTCATTGAGTCACAAAATATAAATCTTGTCTCAATCATTTTACCATATTCTAGCCAGTTGTCGAAATGCTGTGTTTTGAGGATTTCGTCTGGCTGCCTACCCACGAAGATTACATGGAAAGTCTCTACTCACCTAATTTACTACGAGGACAAAGAGACACGCATACCCGTTTGGATCAGGGAAAAATACTTTGTGTATTATATCGATATTTATATGGAGGTGTCAAACAGTTACTTTTTTCATATACCACTACCAGACACTACAATCCACTACAGTCCGGACCCATGACGTTGACGTGTTGTATAGAGTCGTGAAAACTGAATGAAAATGCATCTAAGAATCAGAAGGTCAATTCAATATAAATGTGTTAAGGACAACTGATATAGAGGTCACGTTGACCTGTTGTTTGACATCGCTTTAAACAGCGGCGCTTGTAGTACCATGAGAATCAATCGTTAAATTAACCATAAAGGTATTGCGCTACCAGGGCCGGCGTTAGGGAGGGGTAAGCGGGTCAAATGTACCCGGGCCCGCCGGCTGATGGGGGGAGGGGGGGCCAGATGACTAACTGCAGGGGGCCCCAGGCCGCGAAACCAAGAATCCACCCATTGTCGCCCGGCCAGTTTGTAGAGCTAAAAAAAATAGTTCACCCATTTTACCCCGGGCCCGAAATACCTAGCGCCGGCCCTGTGCGCTACCAGAATGAAATTTTAATGTGTAAAGGTATGGCTGTTTTTCCTGTCACTTTACATCCTTCATGCACGTCAGGGGCTAATAATAGTATTTATGCTAAAAAATAAATAAATAAAAAGCTTGGATATTGAGTTTTATTATATATCTGAGAACTTGTAGACTGAATGCCAGAATGTTTTCTGTTATATCGTTCACTTAAAGGTTGAGTTTTGAGCGAAAGAAGCGAACGATCGTGGTTTATACCTGGGTGATAGGGAAAAACCGTCTGTAAATCATCTTGTATTGCATTGTGAACTACAGTATGAACTGTTTTTTCTTATGGCTTTACGCCTCGTCGAGATCATTAGAGGCAGTAAAAGGATTGGAGACAAAGAAAGGTAAGGAATTTGGTCATGGATTTTGAAAAAACCATCCCAGCATTCACCAGGAGTGACTTCGGGAAACCATGAAAAACCGAAATCTGGATTCGAACTCTCGTCCTCCCGAATGCGAGGCCATAGCGTTACCACTCACCTACCACGCTCGGTAAGCAGCAGCTACACCAAAACCTGTTTTGCTTCATGTCTGATACATGTCAGAAATCTGAATGATATACAGAATTGTAGTCTGCAGGATAGTTATAGATAGTGAGGAACAAAAGTTGATTCAACTTGAGCAAACATACATATATGAATGAATGATTGTACTGGAAAATTAGACCCATGAAACTCGTTAATTTCAAATTGAACTTTAAATCTTCGTAAAACTTCGTCGCCGCCTAGATACCTTTTATAACTTTTGTGTATAAATTTCAATGACAATTTCTCCATAAAATATCGCGAAACAAATTATTCTCGATCCGAATACGAGACGTTAGTTTTTATCGTTATTCCATTTGTTACACTCAACGCTCAACTAATGTTGTAATGATAATTATGCCTAGGTGGCCCTAAATGGTGTGCTGAGGTCAAAATAAAATTAATCATAGAGGATAATACGTCATATTCAAGTCTCATTAAAATTTATATATATTGGGAATCGTCAGGAAAACACGAATTTATATCCCATGAAAAAGATCAAATTTGTACTGAATTTAGTACATGATAACATTTATGTAACTCAATAAATGTCATTGTAAGAACGGACACTCTCCCGGCGTATTCTTGCAATGAAGTCTTCACGTGTGTTCCGCCGGATTGTGTTGTGAAAACATGATATTTCGACGACTATCTCCGCCCTCTTAATCAGGTGTGGAGACATCTGCACTGGTCGGCTGACCGTCAGATATTGAGACAGCCCGAAACGAACCAACGACGGTTTTACCCGTGACGTCCCATGTGCCACACCTCCTTATATAGCTGACGGCTCTCTCCGCGGATATATAAGGAGGTGCGGCACATGGGACGTATTAGTCTTTTGTCTAGCCACAGACCCAAATATTTGAAATCGTCCACCCAGTCAATGTCTACACCCGCTATGCTTAATTACTTCTCGGGTATCTTCAATGGTGTGGAGAATAAGATTGCCTGACACTTTGATTTGTTGATTTTAATTCTCCACACGTTGCACCACTGTGTCAGTGCTTCTAGGTGGCGTTGCACTTTTTTAATAGCAAAGAGTAGGCTTCTATTGCTGGAGTACACTGACGTATCGTCAGCATAGAGTGACATGTAGCTGTCTAGTTGCTGAGGTATATCGTTGACATAGACATTGTACAGGATGTGACCGAGGATGCTTCCTTGTGGAACACCAGCATCAATGTGCTTGAGTTCTCTGTTTGCCTCTTCATACTTAACGAAAAATTGTCTTCCAGTCAGATAGGAATGTAGCAGATATAACTTGTCGTCTGGGATTTTGTGGCAGTGTAATTTATATCAGGCCTTCATGCCACACCTTGTCAAAGGCTTTTTCAATATCTAAAAACACTGCAGCAGTACCATTTCGTGCCTACTTTTCTTTGCTGATAAGCTCCACAAGCCTGGTAACTTGGTGAACTTTGCAGTGATCTTTTTAAATCCAAATTGTTGCGCAATAATTATATTGTTCGCTTGCAAAAACCGATTGAGCCGCCTGAGGATCAGACGTTCAAGGATCTTTGCAAGGATTGGAAGAAGAGAAATTGGCCTATAATTTTGAGGTAAAGTCCTGTCTTTGCGAGTTTTAGGTAGGTAGGAGCCCAGTCCGGCCTCTGCTAACGCAAATAGCCAGCAGTAGTACTCGACAATCACCCACTGTGCTTGAGGTTTTCATTTTATCACCATCCTTGAGTGATTACTTGCGGTGGAGATCCAACATTACAATGTACACAGAAAAGTGCCAAAAGTAATGATATATCACGATGCAAATGTGCAGTGGCTCATGTATCCTAACAATTTGTATAAACAGCCAGTGCTGTAAGCGTCTGGTGATAAAGATTAACCGGCAACAATAATCCTTGTTTGAAAACGGAATGATAGTTGCAGACCGATGCATGAAGTGCATCATTTCGGATGTGGGCGGAAAAGTTAGGATTGCACGCTTCACTGTTTCAAGGGTGTTGCGAGAATATCTCATGGACGACATTACATTCCACACAATACGGAGAAGCGGTTACCAATTTATATTAGAGATCTTCAACTGGAGAGCCGAATCTTCCTTGCCAATACACCAACGACACTGCATGAAGTGACTGACATAGTCAATGAGGGACACATTAGAGAAATGTCTGTGTGGTCCATGTAGTGATGAAGATGGGCTACATAAAAAGAAACCCTTGACTCAGCTCACATGAAGCCGCTATCATATCCATTGGGCCCTAAGTCACAGGAAGATGATACCTTGTGATCCAATAAATCAGTAGTTACGTTCCAATGGTCAGATATGCGTGTGGTGCAAACCTCATGAGGGCATGCATCCAACTTATCAGCATGGCACTGTGCAAGATTATGGTTCAGTCATGTTTACTTGTGTTTCTTAGGTCTTTACTCCTCGTCGACGTCGATGTACTTACAGGCGGAAAAAGGCTGGGGGCAAGGAATAGGGGGAATTCGGCCGTGGCCTATTGAATGATCCATACCAGCTTTCGCCTAGAGATATTTCTGGAAGTCTTGGAGACGGGGATTTGAATACACGTCTTCTCGAGTTCAGGTCTGAGCGATGTTAAGACTTACGGTTTAAACTCAACCAGTTCACGACAGATCCCTAAGTCAGTCCTTTAGCATTTACGCTCTCTTCCCTACAGTATATCTCTGTAGCTAAATATGTTGTTCTACATGCTTCCTTGATATGGATCCCACGTAGTACATTATATTCCGGACAAAATTGTCCCTTCAGGTGACTCTTGGTTTGTCTGTCTGTTTTCCACGCTGTTTATGTTGGCATAGTTTCATAGATAAGTTCCCTCGACGTCCTTCTGTAGATGTTGTACGTAATTGTATTTGTTGTGAATGTTAATGTATTAATGATATTGATATGAGCGTACGGAAAATAATGATATATTCAGGAATGGTGTAACGCAGGTTAATAGTGTCATTTCCAGCAACCAGTGTTATGTGTCTCAATCTAACAGTAAGACATTGAGTATAGTATTAGTTTTGCCTGCTGTTCCTCAACGAGCTCTGTCAACCATAAGTTTCGCTGTAATTACACTTCCGACAATTTTCAGACTCCGTTATGATAAGGAGAGTGTTACACGAACTAATAGCGCTCTGTACAAAGCAGTATAACAACATGAGCTTTCAAATATAAATGCTTACGGGATTATCGATGCGTTGTTATATTCTTCTTTTCCCGACGTTTCGACCTAGTCTTCGGGACTTCTTCAGGGGTCTTGTGCCGAATCTGCTAAAGATTGTGCTCTTCTGGAGACCGGCGTGGCTAGTTGTTTATTTGTACTGTCGATTGTCTGACTATCCAATCGACAGTACAAATAAACAACTAGCCACGCCGGTCTCCAGAAGAGCACAATCTTTAGCAGATTCGGCACAAGACCCCTGAAGAGGACCGAAGACTAGGTCGAAACGTTGGGAAAAGAAGAATTAAGAATATAACAACGCAGCGATAATCCCGTAAGCATTTATAATTGTAATATGACGCCTGCGAAAACAACAAAATCATTTATAACATGAGCTTTCGTCTTGTAGGAAACAATTCCATGGCTCCCATCCTGTACCAAGTTGACCTGAGCCCGCCTTGCGTCCTCGTCAGGCTTGTGGCAGGAGGTCTAGGAATAGACCTAACTCTGAAGAATATAGACTACGCGTCTGGTGAGATGAAGTCACCTGAAATGCTGAAGGTAAGTTATCATTGTCTTCCTATCTTTAAATCTGGAATGAATAAAGGTTTGAAAGACATTACCGAGAAAATGCCCGATAGCCCTAATTACTGAAGATACATATCTGTTGCTCATTTGACTGTTGTGAACGTTTAGCTGTAGTGTGCTACGACAGGATAATATCAGGCTGCAGGTGCATCTTGAATGGACAGTTTGCAGTCAGGAGACAAGCTGCCTCACGATTTGGTATGTAATATACGGTACAAAAAGAACGTGTTTCCAGAATGATAGACGAAGAAAGAGGTTTGTTGAAGAGATTCACAGAAAGAAGACACAGGATGTTGGATCACATTTAAGACATGTGGAAAGGTTAATTTGTTAGTGGGTGGAACAGTTGAAGGAGAACGCTGTAGAAGAAGCGAAAGATCAGAATATGTGATACATATAAACAGATAATTGGGTTGCAAGAGGTATGTTGAGATAAGGATAGAAGATAGGAAGAGATGATGGGAATTTGCATCAAAGCAATCGAAAGAGTGATGACAATAAAGAAAGTTCCATAATTCTACAATTTTATTTTAACATTGCCATTGCAGAATTTGGGTATCGCAAGAGTTCAAGGACTCAAAGCACCATTTGTTGATGTGCACGTGAAAGGTGGAGATATCACGATATATGGTTTGTTTTGCCTGATGTTGAGTGTTCATTGTGGTGCGACTGTGGTTAATCAAAAATGGACGTCATCAAATCCTTTTAAGAAGCAGCATTCTTACGATATCGCATGTATTTGGGTATGTGAGGATGATCTAATATTCCTTAATGCAACATAACTATTTATTTCTTTATACATTTTTTAGGACACGTGAGTGACACCTATTTAATATCACTTGTTTTTGTTCTTACATCAAAAATTTCTTTGTTTCAGAAAAATCCTCAACACACCGTGCCAACCCTCGAAGATGGAGATCTCTTTCTTGCGGAAAGGTACGCTGTACTATAAACTTTCTAAGTTCTAAGTTATCTGATTAAGAACTAAATTGGCATTTAACTGTAAATAAATGGCTGCTCATTGATTCTCTGGGATGAAGACACTTCGTCTGAAGCATTTGTCTTTAGCGAAACAGAATAACACGAATTAATAACATGCAAATTCCACAGTAAAAAACGTATCCTCCAAACAATTTGGTAAATTTTGGACAATTTTTTTAGTATCATTATTTGCGTCGTTATGCTCGTCGACTAAGATGTAATCAAAACTGGGAGAAAATTGTGAGGAATGGAGGGAAGTAATTCAACTGCAGTCTTGGCGTGTATTCGCGTGTAGTGATCAATGTTATTTTGAAAAATCTAAATCTGGAAGGCCTGAACAGAAATCGAACTCACATTCTCACAGAACTTTGATCTTCCATCCTTGCTTTGAAGAAACACAGCAAAAATACGAAGGAAGCAGTCTGAAAAATAATTTTGTGATTCTAGTTGAAATACGCTAATATTATATGAGACCTGACACAAGTGAATAATTACGGCATTAGTTTCTATGATATCAGGTTAGTGCCGCCTTCTGGTAAGAAATGCCGACGTTTAGATTGGCATACCTTGGCCTTCTTCTTGAAAAAACTGTACTGTGATGTTATGATCACGTTCCATTAAACACAATTCTCCATCTGGAAAGTTCGAAGTTCCGGAAGGTTCCGCCAAATTGGCCAATTCAGAGAGGCAAGCTGTCGCGTGGCTCTTACTTGGACATCTTGGTGGGATTCGGGGCGAGAAGTGTTCTCTTAGTAGTAACGAGTGGCACACTTCGTAAAGCTTCAGGTTGGTGTCCTCATAGACGTAAGTAGGGCGTTTAGCAATGTCCGGATCCCCTTTTATACGCCTCGACCACCAGAGAAGTTCTTTAAAAAGAAGTCTAATGTTTTCAAAGAAGATGGATTGCAGATAAATGCCACATAATGGCCGATATGTCCATATTGTTTGAATTCTAGTATCAGATATGTCACGAGAACATTAGCTATGATTTACTACGGCTCACAAGACGACCCCTACTATACTTCCCAAACAAAGCTACATGCAATGTCCGTCGACCCTGACAGAACGCCGAACGTTTCATGTGTTCCAGAGAGCCGTTTTCGAAACATGTCGCAGCACTGATCTGTCTGACAGCAGAAACGTCAACATGTCACACTAAGATGCAGTGCCACCAGAACAGCATAGAAACTAGTTTTCTTTTCAACTCAGTTTTCATGTCTAGATATGCTTTATTTAATTCAGCGATTAATGTGAGGAAATCCGAACATCAGAGAATTTTCAGAGCGAACTTGACGACTCATACCATTTGGGTTCCAAAGACAAAAGAGATAATATCATATAAGCCATTTGAAATGCTTTTGCTTTAAATATTGGCATAAGTTAGTATATAAACTATACTATCTTGTAGCAGGAAATATATTCTCCTGTGAATAACGTATACTCGCTTTTGACGATGATCACCAACCGTTCGTAGAATTTCGTCTATGTTATTACACCGGAAGCTTAACAATACAATACATTCATTTTCCATTGATCCCAATATAAGAGACTGGCTTTTTGGGATGTGGAAAGTTCAGTTTACAATTAAACAATTGCATAACAAAATAATACATCCACCAGAAGATGTACAGTCATAGCAATGTTCTCAGACACAACCGTCTTTAGTTGAGTGTGAGAACATTGTTAAATCTATTTAATTAATAACACTGAGCTTCTCCAACATGAAGTTATTTTACTGTTTATTATTCAAAAAAATTGTCATGGATGAAGAAAAGAGGTTGTAATTTTTTTTAAAAAAAGCCTCTTTTTACGTGCATGAAAACAAATAATTCAATCAACTGATCTTGAATTCTACAGTTTTAAAAAAATTAAAAAATCCACATTGAAACCTGACTAGAAGAACTTGTTAATATATTGTACTAGCTACATGGACAACGGTAATTTATTTCACTTGTCGGTCTTCGCTCATAGTGAATCTCTTTTTGAAACACACTGTTTTAACATTATCTCGTAGTATGTACCATTAATCTCGAAAATGGAGTTGAAGAGCTTTCCATTAATTGTGTCCTGCACACAATTTCACCGTTCATGCTGTCCGTCAGATGCCAATCTTGTCTGCTGTCGAGGAGTCTCCAAATTGGAGCAATAATTGGGTTACTCTGTTTACTGTTCCCTCGGAGCAAGAATTTTATTGAGCTCTGTAAACTAAAAACCAAATCTGAGCACAACGTATCTAGCTTTCGGATTTACATGTGTAACTGTGGCCTGCCGTTTTCCTTTAATACTGCTCACCATAGGTCCGTCGATCCAACGATTTTATATGGCGTGTATTTAACGCTGGTGGCCCTTGGTGGTAGAGTTGTAATCGTCAGAATATCTCTGACTCATCAATGCAGAAATAACATATAACTGTTACCTTTGACATCAGTAAGTCGTGCGTCTTTTGCACTGTGGTGCTGCGGTCGGGAGCCAGATATTAGGAGTCATCTACATTAAGGAGCGTGCATAAACCACATAGCTCCATTTTGACCCACCGAGCAGGGCGGGGCGGTGTAACGGTTAGCGTTCTCGCCTCGCATTCGGGAGGACGGCGGTTCGAATCCCCGTCCGGGCATCCAGATTTGGGTTTTCCATGGTTTCCCCAAATCACTACAGGCAAATGCCGGGATGCTTCCTTCAAAAGGCCATGGCCGAATTCTTTCCCATTCCTTGCCCCCATCCTTGCCCCCTATCCTTTCCCGTCTCTAAAGACCTCGATGTTAAAAAGAGATGTAAAGCTGTTAAAAAAAAACAAAACATTTTGACCTACTGTAAATCCCCCTACCCCCCACGTAGACCTACGTGGTTTTTGCCTCTACCCCCCCTCGCCCCCTACCCCTACGTAGCACGTAGCCTTTTTCCCTTTTGATTCCAGAAGACATTTTGTACTGTTTTCTCTTCTCAGACGATTGTAAATTATATAAGGAGATAATTAACTGAGGGAAATAAATATTCACATGCTGTTGTGTGTTCTGTTCCTCATTTCAACTATGAGAAATGTTATGAAAGGAAAGATACGTGGCCTGGCTCGGAACCCCCCCTCCCCCCACGTAGCCCAGCGTAGCCTTCCAGCCAACCCCTCCCCCCCTGGACCGAGCCACGTGGTTTGTGCACGCTCCCTTATGAAGAAACAACAGTAGTCAACATTCCCACTCCCTTATGAAGAAAAGCTAAAAAAATGATCATACCACTTCGTCCCTAACAAGGACCAACCACTCCAAAGTTTTTCACTGCTCGTACTCGCATATGTTGCTTTATACTGTGACTTTCTACATCTACATCCATACTCTGCAAATCACAAACATTGTGGGTGGCAGAGGGTGCTAAGCACCAATCCTAAACCCGCCCATTCCAATCCCGAATAGTGCGAGGAAAGAAGGAATACATATAAGTATCAGTACGGCATCTTATTTCTCTAATCTTATCCCTCCGGTCATTGCGACCTAAATAGGTTGGCGGAAGAAGTATTTCATTGCACTCGAAATTTAAATTTGTTCGCATATTCTCCAATAAATTCGAACGCAAGCTACGTCGTCTGTCTTCCAAACTATCCCAGCCCAATCTATGTATCAATTCTGTGACGCTTTCATAAGGGCTGTAACAACAAGTCACGAATCTAGCGGCTCTCCTCTGCACCCTCTCAACTGAGTCAATCAGAACCTTGCGATACGGATCCCAAACGCCACAACAGTAATCCAGATGCGGACGCACTAGTGTTTTATACGCTATCTCCTTTGTTTGAGCATTACAATTCCTCAAAATACGACCTATGAATCGTAATTTAGAATTGGCCTTGCCTACGACGGAAGTTATGTGCATGTCCCATTTCATGTTGCTTTGTACTATCACCCCCAGATACTTCAGGGAATCAACCGTGTCAACAGGTGAATTGTTTAATTTGTACTCGTGAACAACCTGATTCTTCTTGTTACTTATCCGCATTGCCTTGCAATTTTTGCAATTAAGTGTAAGCTGCCATTTACGGCACCAATCGAAAATAGCATCCAAATCACGCTGAATTTCTAAGCAATCGTCGGAGCACCTTATTTCCCTATAGATAACCGCATCGTCGGCAAACAATCGCAACCAGCATTTGACGTTGTCACCTAGATCGTTTATAAATATTAAGAAAAGAAGTGGACCTATTACACTTCCTTGAGGAACGCCCGAAGTAACATTTATCTTAGAAGAGGCTTCCACGTCAACAACGACATATTGTGATCGACCAGTTAGAAAATCACGTATCCACTCGCAAATCTGAGCCGAAATACCGTAAGCTCGAATCTTCGCTAAAAGTCGGTTGTGTGGCACAGAATCAAAAGCTTTCTGAAAATCCAAAAAAAACCGCATCAACTTGCGAACCTGCATCGATAACTTTCATTATGTCGTGGGAAAATAGGGTCAATTGTGTTTCACACGATCTCTTCTTCCGAAATCCGTGTTGACATGGTGTAAGTAACTCGTTCTCATCTAGAAACTTCATTATGTTCGAGCATATGACATGTTCCAGAATTCTGCTGCAGACCGATGTTAGAGATATGGGTCGTTAATTCCTAGGATCACACCGATCTCCTTTCTTAAAAACGGGAATTACCTGGGATATTTTCCAGCTAGAAGGTACTTTTCTCTCTTCTAGTGATTTCCGGAATATATCTGACAGAAATGGTTCAATATCCTCCGCGTATTCAGAAAATACTCTTACCGGTATACCATCGGGACCCGGCGCTTTACCCCACTTCAGGAGTTTTAATTGCTTTACAATTCCTACGCTATCAATTTCTATCGGATCCATCTCTAATTCCACGCGATGTGGTAAAGTGGGAACTTTCATAGTCAACCAGAAGATTGTTCGATTTTACTTAACTTTGGGTAGGAATTAACATGATACGGAATATATCGTAGTAATTTTCCTGGCGTTAAAAAACATCTGCTTTTCAATCACTCTCTATCCTTATTTATTCTGTGCACATTTCCTACATAACTGCAAATATTTTGTCTTATAATTCAGAAGCGCACATTGGAGATTTGATATTCAGTCTGATAATTTGTACTCGTGTATGTATTATTGACCAAATACTCGAGATCATCCACGTAGACTAAAGATGTAAGTATTAAATTATTTCAACAGTATTTTGTAATCGTGAGCTTGGGAATCTACATGTGAATCAATTCTTCTTTTTGATTGTTGGCGATTAATTCCATCTACCGTAACCAAATAACGTAATATTTAAATTCGTCGTCGTTCAATATTTAATATGTATTAATATCTCGAGCAATATTCACATTTAACAGCTTCCAAATAGTATAATAAAAAGTACGTATTTGAATCTCATAACATGATGGCTTACAGATATCACTGGAATTTTATTTTTTCGGACCGAGCGTGGTGGGTGAGCTGATAACGCTCTGGCCACGCATTCCGGAGGACGTGGATTCAAATCCCCATCCGAGCATCCAGATTTGGGTTTTCCATGGTTTCCCAAATCACTCCAGGTGGATACTGGAATGTTTCCTTCAAAAAGCCATGGCCGAATTCCTTCCCTTTCCTTGCCCTGTCCTTTCTAACCTATAATGACGTCGACGAGACGTAATGCTAAGCACCAATCTTAATTCTGTGTATTCCAATCCGAATCGCACGAGGAACGAAAGAATACATAAAATCATCAGTACGGCATCTTATTTCTCTAACCTTATCCCTCCGGTCATTGCGACCTAAATAGGTTGGCGGAAGAAGTATTTCATTGCACTCGTAAGTCAAAGAATTTCGCATATTCTCCAATAAATTCAAACGACGTCATCTGTCTGCCAAACAATCCCAGCCCAGTCTATGTATCAAGAATGTGACACTTTCACAAGGGCTGTAGCAACCACTCACGAATCGAGCGGCTCTCCTCTGTACCCTCTCCACTCTGTAAATCATTCCCATGCGATACGGATCCCAAACTCCACGACAGTAATCCAGATGTGGACGCCGTAGATTTTTGTACGCTTGTTCCTTTGTATGAGCATTACGATTCCTCAAAATACGACCTGTGAATAGTAATTTAGAATCAGCTTTACCTACGACCGAAGTTATGTGCAAGTCCCATTTCATATTGCTTTGTACTATTACGCCCAGATACTTCAGGGAATCAACCGTGGCAACAACTGAATTTAACGTTGTCACCGGAATTGTTTATAAAAATTAAGAAAATAAGTGGTCCTATTACACTTCCTGGAGGAACGCTCGAAGTAACAACTAACTTAGAAGAGGCTTCCGCATCAACAACGACATACTGTGATCGACCAGTAAGAAAAATCACGTATCCATCCCATATACCGTATGCTCGAATCTTCGCTGAAAGTCGGTTGTGTGGTACAGAATGAGAAGCTTTCTGAAAATCCAAGAAAATTGCATCAACTCATGACTCTGCATCGATAACTTTCATTACATCATGGGAAAATAGACCCAATTGTGTTTCACAAGATCTCAAATGTATAATATGATAACAAGATTACATCATTAGTTCACTGTTGTGAATTTATTTGTACTATATTTTTTCTTCCCGCAGCCGAGCCATTGCGATGTACCTGGTATCGAAGTATGGCAAGGACGATAAGCTGTACCCCAAGGACGTCAAGAAGCGCGCTCTAGTCGACCAGAGGCTGTTCTTCGACCAGGAATTCTACAGTAGATTACTGTCTCATGTCGTAAGTAATCTTGCCGTTACTAGTTACAGCTAACATGTTGTAACTGTATGTTACCAAAAGTAATACTCGAAAATACCTGCTCTGGTATGGTTCAGAGCTGAGATTGACTTTATTTTTCCTAAAGTAGTAAACAAGAAAAGGATTGGTTTTTTCAACCGTGTTTCATGTATGCAAATCAACTTATTCGTTTTACAGACTATTTCTTAAAGCAAAGTTACACTAAAATCATTCACATACCTGCCAACTTTTCCAGTTTTCTCGTAAAATTTGCAGAATATGCTGTATTTTAAAGCTGTGGGGATAAACTGTGTTATTTTACGAATTTCAAAACGAAAATTCGTTTGCGTAAACGATAATGGGTGATCTCTTTAGGTTCATTAAAGCTTCTTCCGTTCGACTGTAGGATTAAACCGAGGTACGCCTTATTTTACTGTATTCAATAATTAATCGATCTGGTTTTCGATTTTACACCGATAAAATCTCAATAAATACAATCAGCAATCGTTTCTTCCATTTCTGCGTCGTTCCGCATGCATTATTCCTGCAGTTGGTGCTTTGCGTTGATCTTCTTGATTTGTGCGTCTTGTGTACTGAGTGACGCTAATATATCCGTGAATACCTCTAAGCAACAGACTTATCAGACATTTAGCGAAGCGTTTCCGTGCATTATAACATCAAGAAAAGAAGAGAAATTTGCGTTTTGTACAGTGTTCGAGAGTGATATTAATTAGGACATGGAGGAAGAAATTCAGATCTCGATATAATTAAAAAATTATAATTAAAGCCGAGTGTTTGTTCGCTGCCTTTTTGGTGAAACAGAATATTCCATTAAGTACAGCAGATCATACAAGGAACATTATTGAAGAAATTGTCCCCTTCATCAAAAGATGTGATAGTGTATGCCAAGTTTGTAATGAGGGTTATTTTTAATAACAAATAATATGAAATAAGTAGATGAAATTTCATTTAAATATGCTGCTCGTAATGCAAATTACTGGATGCTTAGTTCATAGCCGATTAAGTGTAGATATTAATATTTTGGTGGTCGATGGTTTGTACTGAAAGACAATTTTGAAAGTGTACAAATATGCATTTACTTTATATCATTTGTCGAGGTATGTGATGTGGGGTAGTACCTAACAAGACTTTTCACTTCATAATTTTTTTATTGTTTTTACTTTTTTCCAAAATTGGTTAATTATTGCCCAGACTTGTATTCCAGCGACCAGTGTTTGAAGGCAAGAGCCCAGATGCTAGTTCAGTCGATAAGATTAACGACGCCCTGGAGTCCTTCAACAGGATGCTGGAGGGCAAGCAGTGGCTGGCTGGAGACCACATCACTCTCGCAGACTACTCCGTTATTAACTCAATTAATATACTGCAGGTGAGATACCACTGCATGTAATTTATATCACGGTATATTTTCTCTATTTTTGGATTTTGGTAAAAGTATAGTTTATATTTCAATATGCTTAAAATATATCCAAACAGGTAAAGGGTTAAAAGTCATTCAGTTGTTATTGGTGAGAGTGATGAGGCGAGGTACTAGAGAAGCGAGGAAATTGGGTCACGAAACTTTAGTCAGACCATTGCTTGAATATGGTGGAGTAGTATCAGTGGCGTAGCTAGGTCAACAAGGGCCCCGGTGCAAAAAATTTATTTTGGGCCCTCAGGCCAGACGGGCGACCTTTTTTTTTTTTGCTTTGTGTGCTGGTAGGGGCCCCCTGAACTGAGGATGGGGGCCCTTGAATTGTTCTTTAGGCGCCCCTGAGCAGTGGTTGGGACCCCCCCTGAGCAGCGAGGGCCCTTAGTGAGGGGCTCCTGTGTTCTCAGGGGCCCCTTAGACGACGGTAACGCTTTTTTTTTTTTTTTTTTAAAAAAATCGCCAGTTTGCCGTGAAGGCTCGTGGGCCCTCTAAACTGCGCTTGAGGGCCCCTAGAGGTATGCTTGGGGGCCCCCTGAGTGTGAGGGCCCCGGTGCACTGCACCGCCTAGCCCCATAGTAGCTACGCCCCTGAGTAGTATGCGACCCACATTTTGGAAATCAAATACAGGAGTTGGAGAGGGTGCAAACATGGGCTGCTAGATTTATACCCAGAAGTTACCGCAGTAAGTGATATGATAAATGAGCAGAAATGGGATTCAGTGCAAGACGGGGGAGGTTGAGTGGGAGTGTGTAAGGCTTATATTGGTGATGAACCGTGGAATGGTATTGGTGGATGAATTAGGAGAGGAGGATGGAAGGGTAAAGATGGCCATGACCACAAACTAGCACTCGATTTCAGGCATAAGGGTGTGGGAAGACTTTCTTTCGTAGGAAAGTGTGTAAGAAATTGGAGTAAATTATCAAGAGAAATGATGAATAATTTACAAAAAATGCTAAAAGAGTTTAAAATTGAAATTAGTAGAGGAAAAAAGTAAGTGAAAAAGGAAAATGGATGAATGGGTGTGTAGGGAAATTGCCTCCGGACAAAGCGCTATTAAATTAAATAGCAAAATTGTTGTTTTTTATTTATTCTTAGTTTGACCTATTAGACGTGTTGCAGGTAGTCGAGATCGTTGATTAATATTACTACTATAATAAAAGTAGTTAATTCGAAAGTTATCTTTTATGCATGTTTTCTATTAGAAATGTTACGAATTTTGTTTGCCATTAAGTAAAATTTCAAGTCATTAAAATTCAAATATAGATGATTCCACTTTTGTTTCTCACCTAAAATAAATTCTTATTGATTTTCTTTAGAGATTTTATTATTTTCTTAATGGCGTTATAACTTTTGTCGTTATATCAATACTAACAATTTCTCTTTTTGACTAAAAACTAAGGATTAATGTTTTTCAATGTAATTCTCTAATCTCTCTGTTTACTGATGTTTAACTGGGGCTAAATCTACCAGCCAACTATTATCAACTTTCTGCTGAGTTGTCACAATTTATAGCTCCAATCGAAATATTTTTTCAAAGAATTTAATTCCTTTTCTAAACAAAATTTGTGAAATTATTATTATTATTATTATTTTTTCAGTTTGCACCCTCATCTCCAATCAATCCAAAGAAATTCTCTAACGTCGCACAGTGGATTCCACGAGTTGAGGCCGCCATTCCAAAATACCAGGAGCAACAGAAAAAATTCCAAGAGGGACTGAAGCAGTTTGCGAAGTAAATTACATGGCAGTACAGCTTTGTTGCATATTTTAAACATAAAACCAATTTGTAAGTCATTTGATTTTTAAATAAAAACTATACCAGATTATATTTCATGCCTTGTCTTTCTTTTATTTAAAAAAATATTCTAACCTGATGCACTTATCTTCTGAGTGCGTCCAGTGCAGAAACATAACTATCTACTTCCACTGTTAAACGTAAAATAACGCATTCATCAAGGGACAAAGTTTTAGTAATCAACTCGCCATCATTATTTCCAGTTTAGTTATAGACAGTTGACGATTCAAATGTAGAGCCCCTTACACATTTAAATGTTTTTGACCGCCTGCGTGATCGGCACGTTGAATCTCTTCTCTACAATAAAACACACGTTTCGATAGCAGAATAATGGGAATGTTTTACTGTTCAAAGTAGACTGAAACTATCTTTTCTCTCTCTTATCGCAGATGAGATCTTGCAAGATCTATCTGCTCCAGCTAATGAAAATTATTTAGGACATTTTCCGAAATAATCTAGCTAGTTTTTTTGGATGAAACCCGATATTTCCCACAAATTTCTGAGTTTCAACAAAAGAACACCATAAAATTTGAGCAATAAATTTTTCGTAATTCCAAGCCAAATGGGACTATCATTTCTAATTCTTAGATTAGATCGTTCTTATTATCTAAGACACCCACAACATTTCATACACCAACGAAAAAAAAAATTAAAAAATACCTACTATCTGCAGAAGTCGCAAGTAATATTTGGACAACGACAAAGCAGTATCAAATGCGAGTTATGAAACCGAGCGTGGTGGGTGAACGGTTAACGTTCTGGCCTCGCATTCGGGAGGACGCGGGCTCGAATCGCTGTCCGGCATCCAGATTTGGGTTTTCCATGGTTTCCCAAATCACTCCAGGCGAATGCCGGGATGCTTCCTTCAAAAAGGCCATAGTCGAATTCCTTCCTGCTCACGCCTTTTCAGTTATGGGAAATCCCGTTGATCATTACTACAAATGCAAGTTATCTTGATAGTTTAGAAGAATAAAGTTACATTTAATGTTAATAGATTCTAGATGTTTTAGACATGTTTATAAGAATTCCAGTAGAAGGTTTCCACCATGTCGTGGGCGAATACCTTAAGTTCTTTGTGTGCTTATCGCTAAACAGCTGTCACAGGTATCAACAAAGATTGTGTCTTTTTTTAATTTACTATAAAACAATTTTATTTCCATCATTTATTTAACAGTTCGGACGTTACAAGATTCTCGTTACACTCATGTTTCGCTGACATGAGCAGTTTTTTTCATGTTCGTCACGAATGCCCATCTTCAATGTCATTTCAGTTATTCATACTGCTCTTCGGCTTGCACGATTTCTTCTGACAGATGGCGAACATTGTAATATGATAGTTGGCCTCCTTTTCTCCCTCAATGTGAAGCCTTCTTGTTACATGTCAGTTACGGAACTAGTATCCTACTTTTTCCTGCTTTTCTCAGCTGGACATCCTGACTCACCTGTGTTTACTATCCGTATCGTAACTATTTTAATTTTGTTTACATGAACGTAGACATTGCATTTTTATTTGCAATAAATAACCAAAAAATACACTCCTGGAAATTGAAATACGAACACCGTGAATTCATTGTCCCAGGAATGGGAAACTTTATATACACATTCCTGGGGTCAGATACAACACATGATCACACAGACAGGACCATAGGCACATAGACACAGGCAATAGAGCATGCACAATGTCGGCACTAGTACCGTGTATATCCTCCTTTCGCAGCAATGCAGGCTGCAATTCTCCCATGGAGACGATCGTAGAGGTGCTGGATGTAGTCCTGTGGAACGGCATGCCAAGCCATTTCCACCTGGCGCCTCAGCTGGACCAGCGTTCGTGCTGGACGTGCAGACCGCATGAGACGACGTTTCATCCAGTCCCAAACATGCTCAATGGGGGACAGATCCGGAGATCTCGCTGGCCAGGGTAGTTGACTTACACCTTCTAGAGCACGTTGGGTGGCACGGGATACATGTGGACGTGCATTGTCCTGTTGGAACAGCATGTTCCCTTGCCGGTCTAGGAATGGTAGAACGATGGGTTCGATGACGGTTTAAATGTACCGTGCACTGTTCAGTGTCCCCTCGACGATCACCAGAGGTGTACGGCCAGTGTAGGAGATCGCTCCCCACACCATGATGCCGGGTGTTGGCCCTATGTGCCTCGGTCGTATGCAGTCCTGATTGTGGCGCTCACCTGCACGGCGCCAAACACGCATACGACCATCATTGGCACCAAGGCAGAAGCGACTCTCATCACTGAAGACGACACGTCTCCATTCGTCCCTCCATACACGCCTGTCGCGACACCACTGGAGGCGGGCTGCACGATGTTGGGGCGTGAGCGGAAGATGACCTAACGGTGCGCGGGACCGTAGCCCAGCTTCATGGAGACGGTTGCGAATGGTCCTCTCTGATACCCCAGGAGCAACAGTGTCCCTAATTTGCCGGGAAGTGGCGGTGTGGTCCCGTACGGCACTGCGTAGGATGCGACGGTCTTGGCGTGCGTCCGTGCGTCGCTGTTGTCCGGACCCAGGTCGATGGGCACGTGCACCTTCCGCCGACCACTGGCGACAACATCGATGTACTGTGGAGACCTCGCGCCCCACATGTTGAGCAATTCGGCGGTACGTCCACCCGGCCTCCCGCATGCCCACTATACGCCCTCGCTCAAAGTCCGTCAACTGCACATACGGTTCACGTACACGCTGTCGCGGCATGCTACCAGTGTTAAAGACTGAAATGGAGCTCCGTATGCCACGGCAAACTGGCTGACACTGACTGCGGCGGTGCCCAACCGCTGCGCAGCTAGCGCCTTTCGACGGCCAACACTGCTGTTCCTGGTGTGTCCGCTGTGCCGTGCGTTTGATCATTGCTTGTACAGCCCTCTCGTAGTGTCCGGAGCAAGTATGGTGGGTCTTACACACCGGCGTCAATGTGTTCTTATTTCAATTTCCAGGAGTGTATTATTGTAGTATACGGGCTTTCGTAAGTCACGTAATTTATGCATGAATTTTACATTTTAGTCCCAGGTAATAAAAGTGTTCTTTCAGTGAATTACCTAACATCGTAAATCAATCAAAAATTTCAGTAACCTCGCCATCTAAGCTTTAAATCGAATAGAATTGTGCAAGGATCATTTTAAGATACGTTGATGAGTAGGGTTCGGATCTTTATGGCTGAAAAAACAGAAATATGCAGGCAAATATGACCTTAAAAACGGGTAAATATAACCTAAAAATGACAAAATATGACCAAACATTTAAATTTACTATACATCAAAACATGCTCAATTATACATCATTTATTTTATCTAGTAATGTCGCTTTCATGTAGACAGCATAATTTGCTTCCGTGCACTCGCTGCATCATTGGGAAATCAAATGTTAAATCGTTTTGTTGAAGTCAGATCATTTATAGAATAGAACTTTTTCATATGTACTGAAATACTCCTTTCTAAATTCCCTTACGTAGCTTCGCACTTTCAGAAAATTTTATTTTTGGCATGGCATTAGGTCTACTCACTGAACCACTGTAGATTTGACAATGATTGAGGATATTTCATTGCGATATTTATCGACGCGGATCGACGCGGGAATGCTGCTGATGCATTCTCGAGATTAAAAGGCGGGCGGAACATTTCGTTTAGAGAGTGACAATAATGTATAACTTTGACTGGTGAATTCTGACCACAGTGAAACTTAGTTTCTCCCCCCACCTGTATAGCAGAAGTATAGTTCTGTGAATAATTATCTTAATTTCTTCTCATCTATATCTAGTGAATTCCTGGTATTAAAAAGAAACTATCAGATTTTTCCTCAAATTATAACCATATGACCATAAATATCTTCGAAATATGACCAAAACTAGGAAAATGGCCTGAATATGCATTTATATCCTATATAAAATACATTTAAATACAGTAGAAGTCCGATTATCCGAGGTAAACGGGACCGGGAACACCTCGAATAACGAAAAACTCGGATTACCGGAGGTCAAGAAACGAGGTTGCAGTGAATCAAAAAACGTATTGAAACTGAAATAATACAATTTATTTATAGTGTAAAACTAATTTGTGAAGCAGTAAAGTTGTTTTTTGTACATTAATTTCGATCATTTGCCAAAAAAGTCTTTAATTGTCTTCTTTGTCATAATTTTGTTTCTCTTCTTAGCGGAAGTATAGCGCCAACGCTGTAGCATCATTATGTCGGCTGCTGTGCTTTCTTCCTGTTGCTCAATATACTCAAGTGCTGCTTCTATTCTTTTTAAACCTTCAGCATGAGAAATTTTTGGAACAGTTTCATTTTTATCTTCTTCGTCTTCTTCTCCTTGTCCGCTAACAACCATATTAACGATTTCACCATTTGCCTCGGTTAACCCGGCGGCTCTGATAATCGGAACTCGGATAACCGGACTTTTACTTTTTTTTTTTAACTGCTTTACGTCTCTTTTTAACATTGAGGTCTTTTAGAGACGGGAAAGGATGGGGGGCAAGGATGGGGGCAAGGAATGGGAAGGAATTCGGCCATGGCCTTTTTGAAGGAAGCATCCCGGCATTTGCCTGGAGTGATTTGGGGAAACCATGGAAAACCCAAATCTGGATGCCCGGACGGGGATTCGAACCGCCGTCCTCCCGAATGCGAGGCGAGAACGCTAACCGTTACACCGCCCCGCTCGGTACTTTTACTGTACAATTAGTAACGTTCAGTCAGTGTTTAATTCAGCATTACAGCTTGTCTTAAAGATCCGAACCGTATTGATGACAATAACAATCACAACACTACCCTCCCGGCTACATGACACGTTATCATTAGAAACATACAAAATGAATATATCACATTATTTAAGTTATTATTTGACATTAATAGTTTATTAACAAAGTTAATGATTTACAAAAGAAAAGCACGGCGTTAATTTTACAGACAAAAATCGTCGGAACATAACTATGCTGCGGCTAATACTCATAAATTTGCGGTAGATGGAGACCTCTTATCAGCAGATCTTTTTGCCAGGGTAGCGGGCAGAAGAGCGTATATGAATTTTAGTGCAATCACAGTTAAAAGTAAATGATGTCTTTGTACCGTACAAAACAGCACTGTGCGTGGATCAACACATCAACACAATCTTCCATCAAAGAACCTAGGTCCCACTTGAGTTAGTGTGAAGTAACCTTATAAACTGCATCTGGTCACCGATGTTTGTCGCCAGATTTCTGCTCTCCAACGGTGTAGCTGGATCAGTGTCCTCTGCGATGCTCGTTACTTGCCACGTCTCCACTTTTTTCCATACCACTAATAACCTCTCGAAGTAGTTTCTCCCATCTCCCAGTAAGCCGAACATGTTCTGCATGTCATCAATTCGCTTCGATCACTTGAGTCTTTTCCCTATGTAACATTTTCCCTGCGTAACTTTGAAAATATCACGAAGCTAGAATTCGTTGTGGGGATTATAAAAACACATATGCCGATTAAGGAAAAGTTTCTATTGAGGTTTCGCTGGCTGGCAGGTAACAAGGTTCGCCGAACAAAAGGCCAGGTATAGTCAGTTTTTCACTCGGGAGGACGCGGGTTCGAATCCTCATCCGGGCATCCAGAGTTGGGTTTTCCATGGTTTCCCAAAATAACTCCAGGGAATGCCGGGATGGTTCCTTCAAAACGTCCTGTCCGAATTCCTTTCCGTTTCTTGTGTCCAGTCCTTTCCCAGCTCTAATAACCCCGACGTCGACGATGCGCAAAAAATAGTTATTTTCTTCGTATCCTGGGTGCTTTTGATCGACGGGAGGGGAACTTCAGCATCTCTGGCATCATGTACACAAAAATAACAATAGTTAGATCATATGCACTGCTCAGTATGTACCCATAATAACTAAAAAACAATGTAAGATTATCGTAATATTACACTATGAAAATTAATAACAATAATGTATATGATATTCTTTATCTTAATTCAACTGCGATGCAGAGCACGAACCGGTGGCAATTTCCCTACACCTATTTTTCCCTTTTCTTGTACCCTCCTACCTTTGTCCTCTGTGAATTTCAACTTCAAATTCTCTCAGCGTTTTTGGTAATTTATTCCAATCCTTGTCCCCCTTAACTACGAAAAAAATTTCACACGCCATTTTGCATGAAATCGAGTTCCATGCTCATCTTTTCCCTTCCATGGACCTCTCTTAATTCATCTATCAATATCTTTCCATACCCCGTCGCCAATATTCGTCTTGTACGCTCCCACCAATCTCTTCTCCTCTTCCTGTCTTCCAATTAATTCCATTCCGGCTCCTTTATCTTTATTAATTTACCTACGACTGATGTCAGACTAACCGGCCTGTAATTTTCTAGCCTATTTCTCGCCCCTCCTTTAAGGACCAGCACTACTATCGTACTTTTCCAGACCTCTGGTAAGCGGCAAGTATCCAGTGTAAATACCATTTCAAGGTAAGGTATAATGTTACATCCTGCTATCTTTAAGAAGTAGTAGTAGTATTATTTACACCAGTCCCTTAATGCTTTTTAGGCAATTATGAACATTGTAGGAGCTCAGTAGTATCGTTGAATAAGAGTAGCAGAAAAAGATGATCTGTAAATGTGAGAGTCAGAGAGATATAGAGAAAACAAGAAAACGGATTGTATTAGTTGTTAGAGAGTTTGCACCGTGAAATAAATTCTTTCTACTATATAAGAGCTTCTACTAAATATCTGAGTATTATTGTTCCTCTATAAGTTGGTGACCCGACGTGATCTAAAATGGACAAAGACGGTAGCTCCGTTAATCTTAACGATGCCAGTTTGTGTAATTCTGAAGTTAGCAAAATCTCAATCAAAATTCCGCCGTTCTGGACTGATAAACCTGAAATCTGGTTTTATCAAATAGAGGCGCAGTTTTCAATCAGCAGAGTAACATCTGAAGAGACTAAGTTCAATTATTTAGTGTCTCAACTTGAACCAAAATATGTAGAAAAAATTTGGGACATTGTAACAAGTAGTAATGGCGATAAGTATACTGCAGCGAAGGAAAGGCTTCTTAACATCTTCAGGGAAAGTGAAGACAAAAAAATAAAGAGGTTAATGACAGACATTGATTTGGGCGACTTGAAACCAAGTCAGCTGTTACGTAAAATGCAATCTTTGGCCGGTACAGACATTTCAAATAAAGTGTTACGCACGATGTGGATAGAAAAACTTCCGGAATCAATTAAGAACGTGTTGTTGGTCAGCGATGAAGATCTGGAGAAGGTCGCAATCATGGCTGATAAAATAATTGAAATGAATCCGCGTAGCGAAATCTACTGTGCTACTACATCTAATCAATGCCCGAGTACGAGTAATGCCACTTTGGACGATCTCGTAACGAAGATTGCCTCCTTGGAACCACAGGTAGCATCTATTTCAATGGGAAATCGGCGCTCACGGACAATGCATCGTAGCCCCGGAAGTAGCAGAAGTCATAGCCGCGCTGGTAGAAGGTTTAATCCAGATGGAAAATTTTGTTATTACCATTTTAAATTTGGTTCAAAATGCTACCCCGAAAAATGCAAAAAAGCCGTGCAGTTGGGATTCGGAAAACCCCAAACAGCAGCAGAATTAGCGGCATGCTCTACTGCAGAATGTCACAAGACATGCCGCAAGTCCCGATTATTTGTAAGAGACAAAGAAACGGGAGTGCAGTTCTTGGTAGACAGTGGAGCGGATGTTTCAATTTTGCCCGCAACTAAACATGACGTAATAGACAATTCCTATAAATTGTATGCTGCAAATAATACAGAAATACCAACGTGTGGGGTTAAAATCTCTACTTTGAACTTGGGACTTACACGAAAATTTCAGTGGCCATTTGTAGTAGCCAAAATAAACAAAGGTATAATTGGAGCCGACTTTCTCAATCAATTTCACTTACTTGTAGACCTGCATAACAAACAGTTAATTGATGGTGTAACTAAGCTTTGTGTTAAAAGTGATGTTACAGCTATCACAGAAAGTATTGTTATTAGTTCTTTGAATACAAACTTCAAATTCTGTGACTTACTCGCCCAGTACCCTAGTTTAACAGTACCAAATTTGGTACCTAATATGGTTAAACATAATGTAAAGCATCATATTGTCACGGAAGGACAACCAGTATTTTCTAAAGCCAGGCAGTTAGATCCTAAGAGACTTCAGGTGGCTAAACAAGAATTTCAGTTCATGCTAGATAATGGTATCATAAGACCATCAAAATCACAGTGGGCAAGTCCGTTGCATATGGCAAGCAAAATGGATGGTTCTTTCCGGCCTTGTGGTGACTATAGAAGATTAAATGAGAGGACCATTCCAGACCGTTATCCCATTCCAAGAGCAGAAAATTTCCAGCAAATTTTAAAGGGGAAGAAATTTTTTTCAAAAATTGGCCTATTTAAAGCTTATTACCAAGTTCCCATTGCTGAAGAAGACAAACACAAGACTGCAATAATCACTCCTTTTGGACTTTATGAATTTAATGTCATGAGCTTTGGATTAAGGAATGCTCCGTCCACCTTCCAGAGATTTATCAAGGAAGTCTTCCAAGGGTTGGACTTTACATTTGCATACCTGGACGACATCGTTAGAAGAATACAAAACCCATCTTAAATTGGTTTTGGATAGAATAAATGAGTATGGTCTCCGTGTCTCCGTATAAACATCACAAAATCAGTAATGGATGTGGAGAAAATAGAATTTTTAGGGTACCTGATCACAGCAGAGGGTACAAGTCCTCTGCCTGAAAAGGTACAAGCAATTCTGAATTACAAGCTGCCAGAAACAATACATGAACTCCGATCCTATCTCGGCATGGTCAATTTTTATCGCCGATACCTGAAGTATGCTGCCCAAACACAAGCAGTGCTTCATTATTATTTGAAAGGTGCCAAAAAGAAAGATAGAAGAAAAATTTCATGGAGTGAGGAAGGAAAGCAGATGTTTCACAAATGTAAAGAAGATTTGGCATCTGCAACACTTCTAACTATTCCTGATCCGGATTTTCCATTAGCCTTGTTCACAGATGCTTCAGAAATCGCCATTGGATCAGTACTGCAACAGTATGAAAAAGATGGATGGAAACCCATCGCATTCTATTCAAAGAAACTCAATGATAGTCAAAAAGCTTACAGCACATATGATAGAGATCTCTTAGGTATTTATCTGTCAGTAAAGCAATTCAAACACTTTCTCGAAGGACGAGACTTTACAATATTCACAGATCATGAGCCATTAATATATCCATTTCTTCAGAGGAACGATAAAGCATCACCAAGACAAATGCGACATCTTCACTATATAACTCAATTTACTACCAATATTCAGCATGTCACAGGAAAAAGCAACGTTGTAGCTGACACATTTTCCAAGATGGAAGAGATTTCTGTGGTTGATTATGATAGAATTGCAGAACAACAGTCACAGGATAAAGAACTCAAAACATTGATTGAAGAAAACAAGGCATTGACATTCAAGAAGTGCATATTATCATCAGGGAAGGAATTGTGGTGTGATATTGCAACACACAATGTACGACCTTATATTCCTAAGTCTTTCCCTTTCCAAATGTTCCAACAAATCCCCAACTTATCCCACCCTGGTGTGAAATCATCAGTATAACAGATTACAGCTAGGTTCATTTGGCCGAACATAAAATCTGATGTTCGTAAATGGGCACAAGCGTGTATCCAGTGCCAAAGAAACAAAATAACAACACATTCACAAAGTGCATTAACCTCATTTCAAGAGCCGGATGAAAGATTTAGCATTGTACATATTGATATCAGGTGGAAACATGTATTGCCTCACATGTATCGACCGTTATACTTCCTGGATGGAAGTCGTTCCTATGGAAAATATCACAGCTGACTCTGTTGCAAAATCATTTTATTCTTATTGGGTTGCATGATTTTGAACTCCAGCTGTGGTCATCACGGATAGAGGATTTCAATTCGAGTCAGAGCTGTTCAAGAAGTTAGCTGCATTGTGTGGTGTTAAACTGAAGCATACCACAGCCTATCATCCACAGTGCAACGGCAAAATAGAACGTCTTCACCGAACCTTAAACACTGCTATCAGGACACATAATTCTCAGAAATTGACAGATATTTTGCCTACTGTACTTCTGGGTTTGCGTGCTGCAATAAGAGATAATTGTGACCATTCTGTAGCTCAGATGGTGTATGGGAAGACGATTAGACACCCTGGAGAGTTTTTTGAAATGCCATCAACAACAAATAACCCAGATACATTTGTGTTCAAATTAGAAAAGCAAATGGAAACACTACAGCCAATTCCGACACAGCATAAAAGCAACAGGAGTGTATTTGTCCATAAACATCTAAAGGCATGCACTCATGTTTTTTTGCGGAAGAAACCTTTATCACCTCCTTACGATGGACCTTTTCCTGTGCAGCAGAGGACTGAAAAATTCTTTACACTTATCATCAAGGGCAGGCAAATTAATGTGTCTATAGATCGAATCAAACCTGCTTATCTCCTGGCATCAGATGGTGAACCAACGGACAACTCCTCTGTTGTACCTTCGCCACCAGAAGAGTTTCCAGAAGGGAATGAAGATTCTTCAGAACCGGAACAACCAGCAAGAACTTCCCACTCCGGTCGTAAAATCAAGTTACCTACTTATTTCTTGTGTTAATTTCATAGTGTAATTTTATTGTCATTATTCCATTGTTGTAATTTAATTTTTGTAATATCTGTTATTGTTATTATTCTCCTATCATACCACTTATTAAGCTCCACAAGTGTAACCCTGTTACTGGTGGGGGAGTGGTGTAGGAGCTCAGTAGTATCGTTGAATAAGAGTAGCAGAAAAAGATGATCTGTGAAAGTGAGAGTCAGAGAGATATAGAGAAAACAAGAAAACGGATTGTATTATTTGTTAGCGAGTTTGCACCGTGAAATAACTTCTTTCTGCTATATAAGAGCTTCTACTAAATATCTGAGGTGAGTATTATTGTTCCTCTATAACATAATCACGATTACTATAATGGCGCCCAACGGTAGAACTATCGTATATGTGTGTCAATCGACACGTATGAAACTTGTGGTGTTTTTCACTTTCGGTTAATTTATACAAACTAATATTATTAATAATATTAGTTATGTTAAAATGTAATTTTAAGGAACAATGAAGAACGATGCGACTAGTGAATTGTTCCACGTAGCTTGCGTGCATCTGGTCACTCGTCGGGCTGGTGAAGGCCATTCCCCCTCTCCGTAGCTTAAACACATGACGCAGCGTTTCTCCTCGTTCCCCATTAAGCAGTTAGCTTTCCAGGAGGCGTCGTGGCTAACGCTCACTGCAGCATGAAAAGCAGGCTTCCGCAATAAATGGTTTTAGTAACAGTTGTAAGAAATTCTGGGTAATGTATGAACTAATTAAAAATAATGAACGATTTTTTTTCTTTCAACATAAAAACAGCATCTCAACCGGTGTCATTGAATCCCTTGCCTCTCCGTATCTTGAGCCACATTCTTAATCTCCACACAGAACTGTAACCTACTTCAATTATCTCCTTCCCATGACATTTTTTTCTTCCAATACAGTTCGTCCCCTACACTATTTCCTCTGCCAATTAATTTTCCAGTCGCGCAAGCTCTAAATGTTACACACAATATAATCTCTCTCTCTCTCTCTTTTTTTTTTTTTTTTTTTTTTTTTTTTTTTTTTTTTTTTTTTTTTTTTTTACATGAAACTTGACCACAAAATTGTTTCCTCAACAAAACACGATCATCTCACACTTTATTTGTATAGTTAATTATCAATAGACTTCTGTAACAGTATGTTTCAAACTAGATGACACACGTGAAAATTTTGCGAATGTAATGAATAGTTAGTTTGGGAGTTTGTAATAGGATGAAATAAGAACCGCTTCACTTGTTTCAGTTGTTTACTTATTTAGTGTAATAGGTACGTAACAAAAGTTGACGCCAGTGAAACAGTTTATTAATATCTCTGCGATACGTGCTACTGTTATCTAGCGGCTAGGCAATGAACTGTTTCATACCCACGACATTCACAGTTATTACTTTTGTCCTTTAAGGGACAAATTCCGAAAAAAAATCTTAATTTATAATATTGCCTGAGTGGAGAACTTAATCTTTTAAATGATGCATCTTTTATTGATTTAGGTTAGGTGTCAATAGAGATAAATGGCTCATATCAAAAAAACACATCATGGAAATAATGATACTTTATCCTTGAAGGGTCAAATTCCAAAAAATTCCTTTCTTCGGATAGGATGTGACAAAAGCAGAGACCTTGATCTTTAATATGATAGCTCATTTATATATTTCGGTTAGTTATCAAGGGACATAAACGGCTCATGATAAAAAAAATACGTTATGGAAATAATGACAGTTTTACCCTTTAGGGTCAAATTCCAAAAACTTCCTTTCTTCAATTATAATTTGCTTAAATCAAAGACCTTACTCTACTCATTTCGGTTAACTATCTAGGGAGATAAATAGCAGGGGACAAGAAATTATAATATTTTTACCCTATAAGGGTCAAATTCCGAAAAATTCCTTTCTTAAAATATGATCTGACCACGGCGGAGACGTTAATCCATAAAATGATACCTCATTTATCTATATCTCTTAGATATCAAAGGAGATAAATGGCTCGTGAAACAAAAACGCGTTGTAGAAATATTAATACTTTTGCCCTTTAAAAATATTGTTTGACCAATGCGGAGACCTCTTAAATAATAGCTCATTTCTCGACTTTGGTTAGATATCAAGGGCGATAAATAGGTCTTGACAAAAAAAAAAAAAAATACTTTACGGTAATAATGGTAATTTTGCCCTTTATTGGTCAAATTCCGAAAAATTCCTTTCTTAAAATATAATGTAACCATGCTGGAGACTTAAATCTTTAAAATGATACCTCATTTATCTATATCAGTTAGATATCAAGGGAGATAAATGGCTCGTGATACAAAAACGTGTTGCAGAAAAATTGATATTTTGACACTTTAAGAGCCGAAGACCGAAAAATTCCTGTCTTAATATATGATGTCACCAAAGCGGAGATCTTAATCTTTAAAATGATACTGCATTAAACGATTTAAGATAGGTATCTATGGAGATAAATGGCTGGTAACACAAAAAAACAGCCTTTTAGAAATATTAAAATTGTTGCCCTGTAAGGGTCGAATTCCGAAAAATTCTTTTCTTAAAATATGATGTGACCAAACTGGAAACCATAAGTTATAAAATGGCACCTCATTCATTGATTTTGGTTAAGTATGAAGGGAGATAATGGCTTGTGGAAAAAAAAAGACACCTTATTGGGAATCTTTGAATGAGATGTGAAGATTGATCGTATTGTGTTCTTTCGTAACAAATTAAGACCCACAGTCTCTTCCACATTCCCAGACAGACGACTAGGAGCTACGCTCATAGTGCGTGGCAGATTCCTTAAAGGTTCCTCAGATATCCTTCACGAAAAACACTTTTAGTGCTTCAATTGCTGCCAAAGGAAAAATAACAACCCATTCTTTGTGAATGTGTAAGGTGCAATACACATGTTGGACGAGTAAAACAACATATGAATAATGTCTGTGTTATTTTCTTACGATTTTTTTTTACTTATTCTTTTAATTTTGTTTAGAAAAAAAATGATGTCTCGCAAATAGTATGCAACAATAAAGAGACGATTTATATGGTAATATTGCGAAATTTAGGTATCGATGTATCAGGAGGAATCACTGGGCTTCTGAACTTATTTTTAACTAGCTGTGCCCGCGACTTCATCCACGTGAATTTTGAGATTTGTGCTGTTAAGTGAAAGATCAAACATCAAAAATATATTCGCTGCGTAGGAAAATGCAGAGGAGCGGCGACCTTTTTTCCCCGCCTTTATTGGATATCCTCCGTTCTGAATTTAGATTGTATATAAATAATTTAACATACTTTTGAACAGATTTTTTTTCTACCACCCCTTGTAACTACCACTGCTTCGTAAGAATGACCCACAGTATTGATCACAAAGTTTTTCTCTGAGTAATAACTGGCCAGATATGGCTGGAGTACGAACAAATTGCAACTATATAATAAACTATGATATAAAATCCCTAATAGAATCAAAAAAAAAAAAAAATACTGTAACTGCGTAAATAGGTTAATCTCGACGTCTGCTGGCAAGTAGGGGGCGTTCATTAGTTATATGAGGAGTTTTTTTTTCTGAAATTTGGACCCCCCTCCCCCCCACCTCCCACATGGTGAAATTTTGAAGGACTCCTAACTAAACTAAATTGAAGCGACAAACAGGGCCGGCGGATAATGTGGGTACGATGGGTAGAGCTACCCACCCGGGAAATTCCGGGTGGGTAAAACACCCACCCGGAATTTGAGAGCAACTGAGCGTGTATATAGGAAAGAAATAAGAGGAAGAGAGCAGACCAGCTAAGCATATTAGTTTAATCATTCAAAATGCGTGTAAAATAGACTGTGTACACACAATAACGCTTTTTTTTTTGTGTCGTCAGTCTTTCGACTGGTTTGATGCAATCCTCCATCCCTTCCTATCCTGTGCTAGCCTCTTCATTTCTACATACCCCTTACAGCCCACGTCCTCAATTATCTGCTTCATATATTCTAATCTCTGTCTTCCTCTACAGTTCTTACCTTCCACTTTTCCCTCCACTAACAAATTAACCAATCCTGCATGTCTCAGAATATGACCTACCAGCCTGTCTCTTCTTTCTGTAAGCTTCTTCCACAAACTTCTTTTCTCACCCATCATTTCCAAAACTCGTTCATTTCTTACTTTGTCTGTCCACTTAATTTTCAGCATTCTTCTATAGCACCACATTTCAAATGCTTCAATTTTCTTTCTTTCCGGTATTCCTAAAGTCCATGTCTCGCTACCATAAAGTGCTGTGCTCCACACAAAGAGTTTTAAAAAGTTCTTTCTAATTCCTAGATCAATATTTGAAACTAAAAGGTTTCTCTTTTTCATGAAGGCTCTTTTTGCTAGTGCTATTCTGCTGTTAACATCATTCCTGATTCGGCCATCGGTTGTAATTTTACTTCCCAAGTAACAGAATTCACTTACTTCTCCTATTGCATTCGATCCTATTTTTATATTTAATCTACTAGTATTGGAATAATTTCTGCTACATTTCATCACTTTTGTCTTGCTTTGATTTATACTCAGTCCAAAATCTTCCTTCAGTATATTGTTCATGCCATTCAGTAACTTCTCAATATCCTCAGCCCTCTCTGCTAACAAGACAATGTCATCAGCAAATCGTAGCATACCGATTTTTTCTCCCTGAAAACTTATGCCTCATGGAATTTTTTCTTTGACTTTTTAATTGCTTCTTCTACATACAAGTTGAATATTAACGGGGATAGACTACAACAACCTTGTCTCACACCCTTTTTAACTGATGCATGTCTCTCGTGATTCTCTACTTTTATTATAGCCACTTGATTCTTATATAGTTTATAGAGTACTCTTCTATCTCGAAACATTAGACCTGACTTCTTTAAAATTTTGAACATCTTGCCCCACCTAACATTATCAAAAGCTTTTTCTAAATCAACAAATGCCATAAAAGTATCTTTATTTTTCTTGATCCTCCCTTCAAGTATTAATCTTAAAGACAGAATTGCTTCCCTCGTACCGCGATTTTTCCTAAAACCAAACTGATCTTCACCTACTATCTCTTCTACTACCCTTTCTACCTTCTGTATATTATTCTGGTCAGTAATTTTGAAACATGTATTGTTAGACTAATGGTGCGATAATTCTCACATTAGTTGGCTTGTGCTTTCTTTGGAAGTGTGAAGATTATATTTTTATTAAAATCAATTGGAATTTCTCCTGTTTCATAACTTTTTGATATCAGCTTGAATAATCTTTCGATTCCTTCCTCTCCTAGGGATTTAAGAAGTTCTGCAGGGATATCATCAATTCCAACTGCCTTATTTACCTTCAAGTCATCCAGAGCGTTATTAAATTCTGTCCTCAAAACAGGATCTCCTAAGTCATCAATGTCGATATCACCTTATTTTTCCAAATCACTATTGTTCAAGTCGTCGCCAATATACAGTTTCTCAATGTACTCTTTCCATCGGTTAGCTCTATCTTCTGAGCTTAAAAGAGGTTTCCCATCGGCTGCTTTAATGCTCATACCTCTTTTCTTCATATCTCCAAAATTCTGTTTGATCTTTCTATACATCTACTTTACCTATGGCCATTTCCTTTTCTACTTCTACACACTTTTCTTGTAGCCATTTTTCTTTTGCTAATTTGCATTTCCTATTTATTTGATTTCTAAATTGCCTGTACTGCTCTCTTCGTGCTTCATCCTGAACATTTTTGTACCTTCTCCTCTGATACATCAGCTCCAAAATTTCTTCTGTGATCCAAGTTTTTCGGGCAGCTTGTTCCCAAAAGCCTAATGTTTCTTTACCAGCTTTCATTATTTCGGTCTTTAATGCATTCCATTCGTCCTCGGTTGAGCTCCTTTCAGAGTTATTTCTTAGTGTTATTTCTAAGTCTACCATTTCTGGAAATTTTTCTCTCGTGCTAGATTGTTTCAGTTTATTCACTTCCAGTCTATTCTGCTTATACTGCTTCCTTATTCGGTTAAATTTCAGCCTGCACTTCATTATTATCAAATAATGGCCAGAGTCTGATGTTTCAACAGAGATCGCCACCACAGCTATCGCCTACTGAGGCGGCAAACAATCGTGTGTGAAAGCAAGAGTGCTACGGTATAATAACGTAGGCCTACATCCAAAACAGTCATGCGTGAAAGCCGTTTTAGTGTATTTCGAAGCAGTTTTGTCTGAATCCGTGTGTATTATAGTAAAAAAAAAAAAAAAAATCAAATAGATAAACTCGTAGTCAAGCTGTAAAGGAGAAACGAAGTGAGTTTCGATAACTCTAGAAGACAGGGAAATTTGGATTATAAATTTGCATCGTCCTTAGACGTAGGTCCACTGGTACTTTAAAAGATGACCTTGTTCAGTCATCTGAGAGTAAAAATCACGAGAGTAAGCAAAAGTAAACTTATGTTTAATCTTCACCATATACACAAGTAAATAGGCAATGAATATTCATGCGTATTTACTAGAGATGAAACGGAATTTACATTACAGATGCGGAAACAGAAATTGTATGAAAATGTTGAATAAAAATATCATTTGGTATCACACATCTTCATTTAGTTTCAAAATACTTCTGTATAGTAAATTTAATAAAAGTGAAATAATGTTTATTTTAACACTCAAATCAATCGGTCAGTAAATGACTTTTAAATAAATATGATAATAATATTAGTTTTCTGATTACTGTAGCTAGTATTCGGAAGTTAAAAATAGCAAGTTAAATTTTAAAAACAAAAGCTTAGCGGCATTTCTTGTTTAAAATTGCTTCTTTTTTCATCATAAACTCAGGCTGCTTCACTGAGAAAAACCTACGGGGTAATAATAACAACATGAAATACTTGAGAGCGTTCATATGACATCCCTTAGGAGACTCTTCTTTTAATGGAAGTTTATTTGCTTCAACTATGACATTGATATAATTTTTTCTTGTTCTTGCACCTAAGGACTTGCATATAGTTTTTCACACTCTTCTTGATGCATAGATTTGAAATGACTTTTTAAAGCAATTGTAGTGTGGTAGAAATTCTTTTTTACGTAGTGAACACTTTGCCAAAGATTCAATTATTTTATAAAAAAATCTACGGATCTGTCTTTTTTCGGTTTCATAATATGATAACACTAACGGTTATACAACAAAATACATGCTTAGCACTAGTTCTCGTCATACTGAAGAGATAAAAAACGTTGATAATATCAATGTGGAACAATCGATATCAACAACTCATTCAAAACAGATGTTCGATTACCGTACAGATTAGTCGAAGATATTCAGTACTTTGAAGGCGTTGGCGAGACAAGGTCTTTTTGTTAGAGGAGCCAACAATGATGAAAATTCCAATCTCATGGCATTTTTAAAGGCTCGAGCTGAAGATGTGACTGAACTAAAATCATGTCTACAAAGAGATGGCCGCAAATGCCATCATGACTGTTAGAATGAAATTCTTGATTTGATCGCTACTACACTGTTGTCTAGAATCATGGAAGAAATAAGAGCATCTTGTCTAAGATTCGTTTCGGAAAATTTCATTGCAAGTGAAAATTTTATTGGATTGTTTTTAACTATTTGGTTCTGGTCATTATCATTTTCGCCAAGACAAGAGACTCCTATTTCTTCCATGATTCTAGACAACAGACAGTTCAGAAAACGGCCTTCACTTGCAGCCTTTTGTCTGACAATGAGCTTATTAAAAATACAAGTTTAAACCATTTTTTAGTTTATGGTTTTGTAATTGTAAACATATTTATTAATTCTTTTTAGATGGTTAGTGAGAATCAAAACTCTTAAAACAGTCAAAGAAAATTATCAGAAGCTAACGCAATATTTATAGATCATTCTGCGTCCAGAGGACGGTAGCGCTGTTGCAGCTAAAGCTTCTGGATTTTACTTTTACATGGATTCGTTTAAGTTTATTTTCTGTTTAACAATAATGATAGAAACTTTTGATTGCGTTGAAATTTTGACTATAAATCTGCAGAAATCTAATCTATGACTTAATTGAATCGTAAAAGAAGACAGAAGCAATAACCGACGTTTTGTACTGTGCTCAAGATTCAAAATTCGAATAAAATTAGCGGAAAACTTTGCAATCAGATAATAACTTTGAAATCAACGAACCAAAAATCCCACATCAGCATAAAATTCACATCTCTTCGACCAAGATAGAAGCGAAAATCTTTAATTTCAAATACCTCAAAATATTTTAACGTAAATCTCTTATTGAAGTTATGATCAAGTAGTGATCCGTATCATTAGAACAATTCGCTTTGGGAGAGCCCACAAACGTTGAAAGAATTATAAATTTCTGTAACCATGAAGGCAAGATGAGCAGGCAAATCATTTGAGAGGGGTTATAGATTTTTTTTTTTTTAACAAATGGACTAGATGACTCACACCAGAATTTGTGGGCTTCGTTCGACTACTCGTCACGATTCCTGGATTGTCCTGTTCGAATGAAGGAAGTTTTTCAATCTTACGCCGACTCAAGACTTACCCAAGCTCGATAATGTTGTGAGAGAGATTCAATAACAGTGCAATATTTCACGTAAATAGTAATCTCACTGACAAACTAGGTTTGGAATTTTTTTTGAATCGCTTCATTTTCAAACAAGCAAAGTGCAGTACAGTTTTTTTACATTGCGCAATTAATATCGAATAATAAATTTTAAAAATAATTTTTTGTAGACAAATAAAATATATTGAAAAATTATTCGATAAATTTTTTAAATCACATTTTCAAGGGGAACTTCCCCCCCCCTCCCCTTCCTCACCAATTACCTGACTACCCACCCGGGCATAACACGAAACGCCGGCCCTGGCGACAAAAGCCAAATATTGTGTGGTCCTTTACTCGCTAATCGCTGTCTGTGGCCCTCTTCTACACGTTGCGTGGTGGGTGAGTGATAGAGCTCTTGTCTCGCATTCTGGAGGAAGCCGCGCCGGTTCGAATCCCCGGCCGGGCATTCATATTTGGGTTTTTCATCGTTTCCACAAATCACTCCAGACGAATGCCGGGATGCTTCCTTAAAAGGCCATCGCCGATTTCCTTGTCCCCTGTCCCATCCCGCCTCTAATGATCTCGACATCGACGAGTCGTCCTGGGCTACATTCATGGCCGCCGTAAGCGGGCGTGCACCGCACGCGGGCGGCACATCGAGGGGGGCGGCAATACGAGCGATCGACAGTCACCGCCCCGCGATAGTTGCCACTCCATTGTCGCCGCGACGGAATTTACAGCGTATTGTTTAGCGGACGACCTTTTTTTTTAGCTCAACAACTGCGTCGGGCGGCCGGCGACACTCGGGATGGCAACAACGGCGGCAATCTGACAGTTATTTTTGGAAATTTCCTAGATCCACCACAAGCTGTAGGTAGACAGGGGGCGGCATAATCGGTATTGCACGCGGGCGCTCAAATAGCTAGCGGCGCGCCTGGCTACATGGACGCCATTTCTCTGCAGTCTTAATCACCTATTGTTCCACAAATCTTTTAATTTTTGAGTGATTCAGACCATTAATTAAAAAAACGGTAGTTTACTTTGCAACGTTTGGAAAAATTGATATCGCCTCAGATTTCCATTAACTATTTACTATAGGTTTGCTATTCTCCGAGATCTAAACTTTCTTCTTACTGAGAATCTAACTGGAATCAGAATGTGTATTTCATGCAATAAAATCATTGTATCTGCCACGAAGTTCTCGCTTCTGTCTTGCGTCCCGAGGTACATTTTTTTAGTCAATACTTGTAATGGGCTCAGTGAGAGACATAAGGACCGACCACTTAGAACAAGCTCTTTTGTGTCAAGTTACGAGGAAGAGGTCAAGTGGTCCAATTAAAGGTAAACTTTGAATTTATTCTTGCGGCTTTCGTTGGCAGAAGTACGGTTTACACCAAGTCAACAAGCTACATCGACTCGGGTTATGATATAACCTCTGTAATCACAAACAGCGTTACGCAACTACTTATGACTATATTTATCAGCAACTTAATGCACTCACAAACATACTTATCTCTCTGAAAATACCATATGTTATCTAAGGTTCTAATACTGTGAGTCGATGCTTTAGTAGGAAACTATTAGTACAGGAATGTCCTCCAACTTGGCCGTAGTTTTCACTGTCATTCATGACCTTTTAATACCAAACCATCGCTTTTAGTAATACAACTAATTGTCTTGGAGTTCAGATGCATGAAAATGAAAAGGCAGCCGCATAATCCGCTACGAACTGTTTGACCGGAAGTAAAATCCCCATTAATTTATAGATAATTGCTGAAGATCAAGGGAATGGAAATGTGTCATATTAGAACCGGTTCCTAAAGCAGGGGAGACAACAGGCTTTAAAATTACATGCCGATTAGTTTGACTACAGTAAGTTGATGAAGAACTTGATACAAAATCACACAACGAATGATTGTGAGAAGAAAAAAAATTGTAAATTTAGTAGCATTAAGAGAAGTCATTCGTATGAATCTCATCGTATTGGGTATTACACATCAAATTGGCGAGAAAGGCTTTGTTATCAGAATAGCACCGAATGTGTCCAAAGCATATTGTAACGCCTCAACGGCTAAGTAAATTTGGATTTTTGGGGTAGAAGATTTGTTCCATAAGTAGGAAATCACGACGAAATACGCCGCCAACTAATGGCTTGCAGGGGTAAAGAAGCAGAATTTCCAGCAAACACTGAGATCCTGGGGCAATGATGGCGTGAGTACTGTGGGAAATGTATATGTAGACGTAACCATTGGAGAGAGGGAATTTATTAGCTCCACTACTGAGCGATAATAGGGGCGGCGGCGGCACATCGGGTGGCAAAAATTAGGGCGGCAAAAAAAAAACGTTCGAAGGGGCGGCAAACTTTTGACCCGGCTCGAAAAATTCCTTGATCCATCACTGACGCGCGTTTAGCAAAGTGTTGAGGAGTCATAATGTGTCACAGTATCAAGCGTTAAGGGCCAGTATAGTTATTGAAGAACATTAGTGAGTAGGCCCTAGGCACGTCGAAGTGATGATTTAGAGAACTGGAGAAGAGCTCAGTTTGGGTGGACGGCAGTGCACCCGCCAAGTCAAGTCAACGGCGGCACTGCCTACCCTTTTCTCGAAGCGATTCGGGCCATTTTGAATCTCAACTTATTCGGTTGTATTTACGCTACATGTCTCAAATTTCTGTTGTGCAAAGATAATTTTTTTTTTTTTTTTTTATTTTAATGGCATTTGGCTTGCTTAGGCCATACAGCCAGCTCAAGTATGTGTTTATTTCATCCAGTGTTTTTCAGTTTCTCTATGTGTATATACATATCTTTCAAGTAATTCTAGACACACCACAGGACGGACACGACAAGCACACTAACACACGACACTTAAAGACCCATGCCCTTGGCCGGGCTCGAACCGACGACCTTCGGTACGTGGGGCCAGCCCTCTAGCCTCTACGCTACCGAGGCTGGCAGTTATCAGCAGTCTTAGCAACCATACTAATATTTTTTTCGTTACTGTTCTTAGTTCGTTTGTTATTCGGATGCAAACGTCAGCGATTTTGTCACTCAACTGATGACTGATGAATGATGATCATCAAAACTCTAAGGTACTTCCAGTAGCCATAGGAAGGTGAAATTTTGTACACAAGTAACATTTTCCCAACAAAGTATAAGAAAAGTCTGAAACTCGTAATTTTCCATATATACAATGCTTACCTACCCCTAATGTGAAATCGCTTTTTACCGTAATAACTTTATACACATCAAATTTTCATTGTAGAGTGAGCTTACGAATTTTAACTAATGTGTTAAATTTTACTTTTTTCGCTTTCTTACTTCGGAAGTTATTGAAATTCAAAATTTTATTTCGACCACGACACCCCGACATCAAAATTCCGCTGTACTTCCAGTAATCCTAGAAACCAGTAATTTGGTACACATATATGGTTTCATCTCTAAATCATAGGAAAAGTCTAATCCCACCGAGCATGAATTTGGTTTTTGCAGCATAATTTATTCACGCAAATTTATGTACCTAAATAAACAGCTGAACGTTTAGTGTTGAGTAAATTGATCTAATCTTCCTAATCTAATAGTGCAAGAAATAAATGTGTTTTAAACCCTAACCGTTATTTCGAATTCTCATTTCTTGTTGTTAACGTCATATGTTTTTGTAATAATACATGTGTGACGTAACGCAAAACCGTACTTTTTGTGTCGTTTGTTTCTGGGTGACTCACGTTCAGCTCTGGCATCAGCATGACACATCACAGATATTGTTTTCTGCCAACCTACCGTCTAATGGACAGAGGAATTGCCGTGTTGGTACTGTTTCAAAAACCATAACGTTAATATTTCGACTCCATCCACCCGTGTTGCAAAAAAAAAGAAAAAAAAAAAAAAATTGACTAACAGATAGCCACAAAATAAGAAGATATGGCTGCAAAAGAACGATATGGATCGACACTGTCAAAAAAGGACATAGGCCTCGGTTTTCAACAAGTAAAGGATAGACCGGGAGAGATGTACAGAATTGGTAATAGTTCGATATCACTGAATGATTGATGTGATTATTATGGCGCACATTTCAAAATCCTGCAGCTCAGTAACTGAATACAAAATTTAGTTCTATTGTTATCGACGGTATTCGACTTTCGCTATTCGCAAAAATCCGTCACAAACAGGCAGATGCAGTAAGCACACGAAAAAAAATTTGAATCATCCGTTAGAGTTGAAAATGAAATTATACATTAATATTCTCGGTGTAATGAGAAAGTAATTCTTCGAAACTGGCCACGTTAGCATTCACATTTGGGGCCATCCATAAACGTTGTCACACGTTAAGGGAGAGAGATGAGGTCCACAATATGTGATATGACCTGAAAAAAGGATGGGGGTGTCATAAGCTTTGTGACGTCAGATCCATTGCAGTAATACAGTAGAACCAAAATATATGCACATATACTTTTCTTTTGTTGTTGTTGGAAACGTATTCAGAAACTCATAATTAAGCAGCTCCAAAAATAGTTTCATTTCTGGTATTACATTCCTAGATATTATTTGTTTCGATACGGTTGTAGATGATCAATAAAAATGTGTGTGACGACAGTTAAACTGCTCCCATACAGCTAGAACGTAAAAATTGTTACTTAATTTGAAAATATTATTATTGGAAGTGATGTTTTAGTCATGTTCTAAACTTAAAATTGAAAAAAATGGAGATGTTACATAAATGTGACTATTTGTGATAAGGACGAAGGAGGCAGGGGCGGATCCAGGGGGGCGGGGGGCTAGGGGGCTCAAGCCCCCCCCCAAAAGTATATAGGTCCACCCCCGACATTGTAATTTTGGAGACTTTTTTTTTATTTTATTTTTTAGATCTACGGATTTGAGGCCCGAGAAGGCTATAAAGACTACCCTAAAGCCGACTCAAGCCCCCCCCCCCCAAAAGCAAAATCCACTGAAGGCAAGCCCTCTGAACCAAATTTCATTCAAGCCAAGCCCCCCAAACCAAAGTCCGCTCAAGCCCCCCCCCCCAAACCAAAATCCTGGATCCGCCCCTGGAAGGAGGTGTCAGATACGTATGGAATTTGTGTAACTTAGTTTATGGACGTATATTTCTGTGACAGCAGACTGCTCCTCAGTTAAGAGTGAGCATATCAGACACCAGTTTGATAATCCGTCTCTGTTGGCATGCTGCCCCGGAGCATTTAGAGTGCACTCAGTGATAACATGAGTGAGGGCAAAGTCGTAATTATCTTATCCATTACCTGTTCCAGGACCACTCAACTTGTTTATTGTGTCAGCAAGGACGTCGAAAGCTGAAAGTAGTTTTGGAGTTCAGTACGGAGAAGTTGACCGACTTGTATTTTCCGTTGCTGTGAACAGCCTCTGGTAAGCCTTACACTTGCATCATTAGTTTCTATTGTACGGCATTGTGCGTGTCAGAAGTTACCCCCATCTATCAGCACCAAGGAGAATAATTTCTGGAAGCATTATTACGGAATCAGATTTCATCAGCAATAATTATTTTAGATTTGTGACTCATATAAATCGACGTGAACATAATTTCATCTCGTTCACAGTCTAATGCCAGAAATTTTGGTCTTTATATTTCTCTGATTCAGCTATTGTATCTATTTCAATAAACTCATATATGATTTGTGCAAAGGCGTCTACAAAATAATCTCGAAAATCTGTTTGGATATCCCGTTGTGTGTTTTCGTTACCGAGCGTGTTGGGTGAATGGTTAACGCTCTGGCCCCGCATTCGGAAGGACGAGGGTTCGAATCTCCGCGTAGGCATCCAGATTTGGGTTTTATATGGTTTCCCCAAATCACTCCAGGCGAATGCTTTCTTCAAAAGACCATGGCCGAATTCCTTCCCGTTCCTTGCTCCTAGTCCTTTCCCGCCTCTAATGGTCCCAATGTCAACAAGGCGTAAAGCAGTAAACAAAAAAAAAAAACAAAAAAAAAAAAAAATTGTTAAAGCCCTTGGTATGAAAATCTAAGATCATATTAGGCTACAAGTACGTACGTCTTCAGTCCATCAAGAAGGCTACACATTTTGGCGCCGTAAAACGAGAAAGAAGTAGTTCTAAATCCTATTTTATATAATAATTTAGGACAGTAAATTAATGTAATGGTAATCATCTAGAGCAGAAAGCATTGAATAACTTTTGACCTTTTCCTTCATTAAATGTATCCATTACAACACTTTTACCGTATTATGCCTGCAGTTGTATTTTCTTCCATAGTAAACATGTGTATATCTGTACGTGTTTATTTTTGGGTGATGGATTATGGGGTATACAATAGTATCGATTTAAAAAAAAAAAAAAAACAACTGATTGAATTTTTGCCGGTCAGAAAATAGATGTGACAGGTAGGGGTCTATTTTATTAGAACAGCGTTTCCCAAATGGTGGGTAGCAAAAAAATTGCCGGTTCTTCTCACCTTCGTCGGTTAGGAAATAACTTTCCCCAGTAAACAGCTAACTGAACTGTCGTGTGACACATTACTCAAAGACATATTCGAGAGAAGGTTTTTTTCTGTCGTGTCTTCAGTTTTAGCAGAAAAAGCTGTGAAATTTTTGCTAGTGTTCGTCACTACCAATTGGCGAGAAGCCAGATTTTAAACTCTGGTTTTCCTAAAACAATATATGAACACACTGCAAGTCAAACCGGAACTGACATGACCAAGTCTGAAGTATTTAGTAAGAAAGAAAAAGCTTCACACTGATAATTAATAATTTGATATTATTTTTCTATTTTTGCAACTGTTTTTGCGATAAGACCTAACGCGGCAATCATGCAGGGTAGAGGCAACACCAATTATAGGTGCTGTTGGCATAGGGCAGGGTTTCTCAAACTTAGAGATCAACGTTCCCCTATAAAATTTCCCAGGATAATGGCGAACCCCCTAAAAAAATATATATGTATATATATAAGCTATTTTATTTTACAAACGTAATACAGTTACAAAAAGCAATATGTTATTAATTAATGTGAATTATGGACTTGTTTCTTGCAGCAGGTTGAGTCGATTTTAGAAGCATTTTGCTTATGTTCTCTTTGTTTTTATCATCGGATTCACTTGGCTTGTTTCCCGAGAAGATTTTATTCGAATACAACACCGTTAAAGACTTCCTTCTTATAAAAGCTCCGTGTTCAGAATTCTGCATTTGTTGGAGAGGGTGATGGGAGGATGTACAAGAGAAGTAAAGGAATTATGTTACAAAATTTTGGTCAGACCATTGCTTGAATATGGTAGTGTAGTATGGGACACACATTTTGAGTATCAAATTCAGGACTTGGACAGGGTGCAGAGAAGGGCTGTTAGATTTGTTTCTGGAAATTATCGCAGAATGCAGTCAGTAACAGATATGATAAAAGAGCTGGAATGGCATTCATTGGAAGACAGGAGGAGGGTGAAGAGGGTCATGGGAGTGTACAAGGCTTATATTGGCGATGAGGCATGGAAAGATATTGGTGTAAGAATTGAAAGTAATGCATGCAAGGGAAAAGCTGGCACTTGATTTCAGGCACAAGGGTGTAGGAAGATTCTCTTTTTTAGGTAAGAGTGTCAGGGATTGGAATAAGTTACCAAGAGAAATGATGAATAATTTGCCAAAACTGTTGAAAGAATTTAAAGTTATAATTTGTAAAGGGTAAATGTAGGTGGGTGCAGAGAAGGGGGAAGTTGGGTGTTAAGGGACATGTGCTCCATTGCAATTTAATTTAATTTAATTTATTACTGTGAATACAACTGATACAGTGTCTAGGACTTGTCAGGAATTAACTGATCCGAACCAAGAAATGCAAAAAAAATTTCATTGCGAACGTAGCCAGCAGTGCAGGCAAGGTACTTGCGAACAATTCCTAATCTTCAGATTGTGACCAAACTCTTCTCCACAGTGATGATAAAAAGGCATTTGACATGTTATTGATTCATCCATCAGTTTGGGACACTAAACACGTTAACTGCCGGGTGTCATTCAAAATATTTGGTCTGAGTGGGCACCGGGTTTAGCTACTCTTTTCTTCATCTTCACACAACTTTTATCCTACACTTAATAACACTCATTACAATCATTCACATACACGAGATGATGCAGACGCAGATAATTAAAGGTATTTCACTGGACTCTTGACAATGATTATATTTCCTGCAGTGATGAGGCTACTCTAATTTATTAATGCTTATTTCGTAAAACATTCTGTTGGAATGTTACTCCGCTTTCATACTATTGTTTCTCATATCATTAGAATAAATGTAATAATTTCAATGAATGATATGGTAGATCCTACATTATCCATTACATTCCATGAAGTGCAGGCATCAGGGTAGTCAGAATATCACCGTGGTATGCCTACTAAGCCGAGAATATGTATAGCGATTATGCCAGAGCTAATTTTGGGAAATCATAAAAATCTTAAATGAATTAATTCAGCCTAATACTAATTAACAAATGTTCGATGGCAGCCATCGTCCTTCCTCAAGCTGTTATTATTATTTATTTATATTTAACTTCTAACAAAAGTGAGTGTAAGCTGGTTATCATCTCAGAATAATAAAAACATATAAACAGACACTACATTAGCTGAAAAGATAATCAAATACTCACAAAATTAGTTCAAGCCTCATCAAATCAAATGAGATATTCTTATAACTTGTCTGAATTAATGGTTCCAAAGAAAGTTGATGAATCTGCCGTCAAGAAAGCAATTCTGATTGATTTTCTCAAGCAAATAAGCCTAATGATATAGTTTATATGGACAATTTTCAATTTTTACTCACCAGTAGGATGTGAATGTATTTCAGACGACTACCATGGCTCCCCCTGTACTGTACAACATGGACTTGAGTCCTCCTTGCCGCCTCGTGCGATTGGTCGCTGGAGCTCTGGGAATCGAGCTTCAGATTGTACACAAGAGCGCTTTCCTTGGAGAAATGAAGGCACCAGAAATGTTAAAGGTAAAAGTCTAATGGCTTCTTTTGTTTAAATGACCTGCTTAACCTAACCCGGTGATCCTATCGGGTAGCTATAGGAAACCTACAGTTTAATGTGGAATCTGAGGGATGCTTTCTGGTGTACATTGCACAGCATGCTGTGACAGAGGTGGAGGTATGGTTAAGAGCCTTTGAAAGTCCCAGAACTGAACTCGAACCAGCGACGTTTCGATCTCCAGTCATTGCATTAACTACTGAGCCACAATAACTCTCTCTTAATCTAAACAGAGGAATTTTTTGCACGCTTCGAACACTTGGTTAAATACTCGACCAACCATTAGGCTTCAATCATTGACAAAAGAGACTCTTGCAAAATGACGATAAAATGAATCAGGGCAGGCGACCTCCAATGAAGAACAGTAGGTGAACTGTTTGTTCATGTAAGAACATTTTTTCCACACATAACTGATCTAATGTAATAATATTTGTGGGAAAACTATCCATTTGCCACCTATTATTTATGAATAAGTCACTAATAAATAAAATATGCTCATTTTTTCCATAGATCCCAATATAAGGAACTTTTTTGGAGGTAGAAAGTAGATTTAAAGCAAAATAATTACATAAGAAAATAGATGTATATGCAACAAGATGCCTTGTCAAAGAATAATATGAGCATTTATTATATCAACCAAGAAACTGGTAATTATTTCAAACATAACTCTGAAGGAATTTCTTCTGTGGAGTAGAAGGAGGTGCCATTTAAAAATTATTTTGTTTATTCAGCCACAAAAAAGGGGAAATAAAAAAGCTGTCTCATTTTGGCATTTATCTTTATTCAATTTTGACCTACCCAACTTGGTATACTGTCCAAATTTCCATGTAGCTGTTCACAGTACTTTCCCAATGTAATACCACTGTATAACAGTGTGTCATCAGCAAATAATGTGATTTCTGACTGTAAGTCACCAACAAAATCATTCATAAGAATAATGAACAGCAATGGCTACAATACCCTGTAGAACCACAATTTTCACTTCTATATCTTTTGATAAATCATTCCCTATGCAAGCTAGTTGTTTTCTACCTTTAAGAATTTATCTACCAAGCAAGTCACTATTTTACGCACTTCAATGGTTTCTACCTTATTTGCAACAATTTTATGGCTAACTCTGCCCACTGTCTTAGTGAGATTGAATGCTATGTTATCAACTTGACCTTTCTTCTCCATTTCATCTTAAATATGTTAAATGCCATTTTGTTTCCCCTCACAAATTTTTGCAATCAATTTATCCATCAGTTTATCTATCACTGATGTCAAACAAATAAGCAAGCAATTTATACCATAATTTGTCCCGGATTCCTAAGGGACTGATATTTAAGCTAAATATGTAAATTGTCCATTACTCACTCAGTAATTTATTTAGTCTCTGAATTTCTTAAATACAAATTAATACTTCATCACTTCTTTATGCCTGAAATTAGGGTTTAATTCATAATCATGATTTTTCTCATCCTCATACTACTCTTAATCCTTCTCCCAATACACACCCAGGCATCATCATTAGTTTCCACCTTGTACATATCAACCACTCTCTTTTCCTGCCTCCTTGCTTCCAAAGACTCCCACCCAAACTCCTTTACCACATCAATTACTACAACAAGAAGGAAGCTTTCTCAGCGTTGTATACAGATGAAATTTTCTTGGGAAACTAGTGGGTTGAGTACATTTGTATAACACGACAGTTTGGTGTTAATAACCTCTGCCACTACTGTTAGACAATATGACCACCGAAGCACTGTGTCATACTAACGTACTCACTTGGCTAGTTTTCCAAGAAAATTTCATCTACATCAATTACTGATTGTTTCAGGCTAACCTTTATAAATGATTCTAGCTTCCATATTTTGCTCCTCCTCCAATTGCTTTATTTGATACCCATAAAAGTATAATATGTATAATAAAGATGTATTAAAACAAAAATTCAGGAATTATCTTATTGGTGACTCTTCTCACTCCATCCAAGAATTGGTACAATGAATAAATTGTACCTAATATGCCTTCCAAAAAATTCTTCTACCAATATAAAATGTTTATCCTACATTTATCACTCATTTGATTGTTTGTTAAAGCTTAGGTGAAAGGGATAAACAAATAAAATCCATTATTATCAAGGATGATCACCTTATTTCTTACATGTGCTTGAAATATTAATCATCTGAGAGAGCTTTCAAAATGTACAGTATTTGTAAATACTTCTTGTGTTGCTCTTGAAAAATTCATCTTTATTATTCCCAAATTTCGTAAGTGGTTGACCTACTGCCTTTATCTTTGTTTTTTCGTTACCTTTTGGCATTTTCTATTATTATTAACATATTTTGTCTTATACAGGGTGGTCCCAAATTCATGGTACAAACTTTAATGGTAGATACAGGACATTGTAACAATCATTTATTGTATAGGAATGTATCGTCGCAAGTGACGCGGTGTGGCGTAAACAGGATAAATAACAGCCGAAAGGAAAAACAAAGCTTTTATTGAAAGTGTTGTTGACAAGTGTCTTGTTTACATTAAGTGTTCAAAATTGCGTCCACCAGTAGCGATACATGCTTGACAGCGTCTGTGGAGCGATTGGCATACACGTTCAAAGATGCCTGGTATTTCACACACACCTGCAGCAACTACAGATATGCGAGCAACGAGATCCTCATCTAAGTCAACTGGAGTCTCATAAACAAGATGTCGCCATAAAAAGTAATCTATGCTCGATAAATTGGGAGATCGGGGTGGCCTAGGGTCTACCGGCAATACTACCAACCGATCACTCCATTTCTCCTTCCTTTTATTTCCCCTGTTGCGCCTCACTGCATCACTTGCGACCATACATTCCTATACAATAAATCATAGTTACAATGTCCTGTACCTACCATTAAAGTTTGTATCATGAATTTGGGACCACCCTGTATAAAAGATTCAAAAAAGTCTAACAGTTTATGAATGATCTGTTGTGTTTAGTGATGAGTAAAAATACCCTCTTTTGACAGTTTCTTCTACTTTCCCTTTATAATACAGCCACCATATATAATTATTACAGTTTGTACATCTTAATTATGTAATTTACAACTACATTGATTTTATTTCAAATCAAAATACAAAAGTGATTTACCATTTGATTTCTCAAAATTAGTTATAAATTATTTCCAATTGTACTATTTTGTAACATGATGAATAAGCACTTAGTTCAAAGGCTTCAGTTGAACATAATTTAAGTGATTTGTTTGATTTATTTATTGTCTAATATCTTACACATGTATGTAATTAAGATAATTTTCTAATGCTTTGGTATAATTGTCATTTGAGTAATTTCATTCCTTTGCTACAGATAAATCCACAACATACTTTGCCAACTATGGATGACAATGGATTATACATTACTGAAAGGTAATGATCTTCTAATTGCATTTAACTACCTACACAAAAGTAATGAAAACTGTACAAAATAATATTTTCATGTCTTCTAATACCTTAGCAGGTATTACAGCAGTTCTGTGTAGAGTTGTTTCCCAACTAATCCATTAGCATTTCAACTCATTCCCTGGTACCATTGAGAAGTAATTAGGCCTAAAATGTTAACCCAAGTTTTAACTACTTATGTCAATAAGATAATTGATTTTTATTTTCTCTCTTTGAACAGCCGTGCAATTGCAACATACCTGGTGTCGCAGTATGCAAAGAATGATTCGTTGTATCCAAAGGATGCAAAGAAACGTGTGCTTGTTGATCAGAGATTGTATTTTGACCAGGATCTGTACAATAGGATCATGACATTTGTTGTAAGCTACATTATTAAGCACTTAACAAATAAGACACAAGTATAGTAATGAAAAAAATAAAATTTCTATGTGAGGTAACCAGAAATCTTTGAAGTTAGAGTACTTGAAATGTCAATAATATCAGAGGAATTCCAGTTACAATTACTATGATGAATCTTGTAAAATTTGTCTGCAGAAAACCTGTCAACAAGCTAATTTTCTCACTTAAAAGAAGTTGGATTCAATTAGCTCACAAAACTTACAAATTTAAGTATGTTAGTTATTTAAAACGACCAACAAAAAAGTATATCAGATGTACATGCATGCTCTATTAATATAACCACTTTCCCATATACTCAACTTCTGTCACCCATTCCTACCATAGAATAATCCTATCACCTAACATGCCACTAAAGATTTCACAGGGAATCTGTAAACTATTGCTGTATCAAATATTTATTTATATTCTGTTTCAATATTTGCAAAATAACCGCTAATATGAATTGCCATAGAATTTTATTTTTGACAAATCTGTTTCAGTCAATAAAGCCTTCCTTGATAACAACACAAACACTTGTTGCTTCAATGTATGTATGGGTCATTTCTTTCCCTGGTGTCGACTGTTTCTGTGGATAAATATTGTTGGATGTATATGTGCTTCGTCTCTTCCTCCTTCATATTTTCCTTTGTTTATCTCTATCATTTTTTCCACACCTTATTTTCATTCCAATGATCTGTCTTCAACAATCCTTAGAATTGGCAGAAACAATCATCACTTATTAAAGTAAGTAAATTAGTCCACAACCTTAAGGTTGGTTGGATCCTCCCAAAGGAGATATAAAACTAAGCCATTGTGTCAGAGGTAGGACGACCAGTTCCTTTCCTCTAGAACCTACGTTTAACATGAAATCCAAACCACAGGATCACTTATTATAATTTAGATTAAAAATTATTTTAAAGAAATTCTCATTTATGTTTTAAATTATTATCATTTTTGTTTTGGCCATTGTACTTTTGCATTTTGTTCTATACATACTCTAACACATAGCATTATCACCAGATTTGTTTGAGTTGTCAGTTTCAATTTTGGCTCTATATTAATTGGCCTTACAGAAATTCCCTCCCTCACTCCCTTTATCAACATCTGACTATCTCTGGTTTTTGCTTTTAACTGGCTTCACATCAAATTTTATAAATTACCCTGGATGAGGGTTCCTGTGTTTCAATTTTTCAAATTATATATTATGACGTATTCTCTTCCTACTTGTCTGTAATATGTTTTATTATTATTATTATTCCAGTCCTTAACATCGTAAAAGCTTTGTATGAAACATCTCATTTTCTTATTCAAGTATCTGACTCTCTTCCATATTCCCTACAGCAGTCTTCCTCTAATATTTTATTACTACGAGGCGTATTCCAAAAGTAAGGTCCATTTGATCATAATAAAAACATCGTTCAGGATACAAGGTTTTTATTAACGTCAGTATGTAACTACATATCTAGTTCACTTTTCCACATAATCGCCGTTCATATCTATACACTTTCTGTAACGCTGTACCAGTTTCTTTAACCCCTCGGCATAAAAGTCTGCCGCCTGGGACGTGAACCAATTGGTAACGCTCATCTTAAGTTCTTCATCGGTTTGAAATTGTTGTCCACCAAGCCACCGTTTCAAATGCAGGAAGAGAAAATAGTCGCTTGGTGCAAGATCTGGACTGTAAGCAGGGTGGTCTAGGATTTCCCAACGAAACTCTTGAATCTTCTCTTTGGTTTTGGAAGTGGTATGCGGGCGTGCGTTGTCGTGCAGGAGGATGATGCTAGACGACAGTTTCCTGCGGCGTCGATTTTGGATGGCACGTCTCAGTTTGGTGAGCGTTGCACAGTACATGTCAGCTGTAATGGTTGTCCCACGGTCCATGAATTCGATCAAAAGGACGCCCTTTTCGTCCCAAAACACGGAAGCCATCATTTTGCGATTCGTGTACGGCGATTGCTTACACTTTTTTGGTTTGGGTGAACCGGAATGGCGCCACTGCATTGATTGTTATTTTGATTCTGCGTTGGTGTACGCTATCCATGTCTCGTCTCCCGTAACAATTTGGGAAAACAAACTGTCTCCATCTTGTCTATAGCGCTCCAAAAATTGTCGTGCGCTATGCATTCGTTGCTCTTTGTGCTGAGCGGTGAGCAGTTTTGGCACCCACCGCGCACAAAGCTTCGATATCCAAGCTCTTCAGTGACAATCCTGTAAATTGAGGTTCTAGCAACATTTGGGAATTCCATAGCCAGACCACTAATCGTCAAACGCCGATCACTTCGCAGTTTTTGGTTAACTTGCTCGACGATGTCGTCGGTCCGAATACTGGGCCTGCCACTCCGCTGTTGATCGTGCACATCTGTGCGACCACTTTGAAATTCTCGACACCAGTGTCGAACTTGTTTCTCGCTCATTATGTTTGGTCCATACACTACACACAATTCGCGATGGATGTCCGCAGCTGACGATCCTTTTGCCAACAAAAATCTAATCACACCGCGCACTTCACAACTGGCGGGAGCTACGATTGTCGCGGCCATTTCCAACTGCTCTCAACAATAGATATACGGCTACTGCGGCACGCCAACAATACTGCATATTTACCAGGAGTTGGTAGATGGCGCTGCAGGTGGGAAACGTCATTCAGGCCTATCATCTGTGACATCTTGTACCCCGGACCTTACTTTTGGAATACGCCTCGTACTTACTTGTATGGAGATTCTACCATGGTGGATATCTCCATGCATACCTTCTTTTGCTTCATACAGATTTCCATTGTAAAATCCAGTACCATTCATCACCTACCCAGGTGACTTATTAAATTCTTTCACTCTGGTGCCTACAATAGAAATTTTCCCAAATTCATAATTAATAGTTATGTTCCCCTCTTCCTTCATACATCTTGCTCCTAAATCCTTCCCCAATTTATGCATTTGATATACTTTAACTGCTATGGAGCATATGCCACATTGGAAATTTTGTCTACATACCTATTTATCCATTTCACACTCCCTTATAGAGGAACAAGAGCCAGCTTGTGATTAGCTTTCCTTTCAGTAACAAGACTCTATCCACATTATTTGTTTTGCCTGGTGTGTTCTCTATTAAGATATCCTGCCTCTAATGACCTCAATGTCGACGAGGCATAAAGCCATAAGAAAAAAAGTCTATTAAGATATCAAACCATATTACCTTATTTATTATAATGCTACAGTTCATTAGCAATAGTCTTATAACTGTTTATGGGACATATTCAGCACTATTTTTCACCTCCTTATTGTGATTCCATCTTTGTTCTTTCATTAGCTTCAACTACTTCTCTAGTTCTTATGATTTTTCCCCACCATGCATCTACATTCGGTACCCATCTTTTCACCTATTTCTATCCTAAGACAAGAAGCCTTTAACATAAAAAAGAGAAAAGACACATTCCTTACCATCATAACTGGAAGTGGATTCCTTACAACTTTAGATAACAACTCCTTTTAGTAGCATATGACACCAGACAAGTTTTTCTTAACTGATTGATTTCTCTTTTTTCCTTATCAACTTAACTAAGAAATTTTATACCTTCCCCATACTTTGGCATTGCTTGGGTGTCATAATTTCAAGTTTTAACATTACAACCAATGGAAAGCACATAATTTAAAAAGAGGCCTCTCTTGATACTGTGTTTGCAATGGTGCTATTTACCATCTTTGAAACATTTCTGTTACATGTTAATCAAATGTTGTGTGAAATATCTTGTCTCTTATTGTAGATGGCTCGAGCTCATGGTAAGGAACCAGACCATAACATAGTGAAAAAAGTGACAAGCACTTTGGAATCTCTTAATCGCATGCTTGATGGAAAACAGTGGTTAGCAGGAGATAATATCACACTTGCTGACTATTCAGTGGTTAATTCTCTCACTGCTCTTGAGGTAAACATTATTATGTCATGAAAGAATTTCTCTGATAAAATTTTTGGCAGAATATCATTCACACAGGCTAGATGAGACTTGTAAAATTTGTAACTTTTTTTTAATATCATATCATATGTTGTATAAATACCTGTTGGTCAAATAGAAACAGTATATTGTTCCAATTTCTTATAATATGTAATTGATGAATTAACATCTCTTAATAAGTTCAGACAAATGTAGAAGATTCTCAAGAAACCAGAGCTTAAAATATTAATAATAAAAAAATTGTAACACCTAGTATTTACTATTCACCTTTATTTTAAAAAAATGTAGTCACAGGCCTGCCGCTAGCTGTTTGAGCACCCACGTGCAATACCAATTATGCTGCCCCCAGTCAAACTTGAAGCATACAGCTTGTACTTCCTCTTTTAAAATTAAATCACCTTTTTTTTTTTATTTATCAACAATATTATTACTGAATGAAATAATTGAGACGGGGAATTGGGATTTTACTTTACATGTTGGCACCACCGTTTCACGTACCTTTGACATTAACATTTATTACAATTATTACTTTTAAATTACAATTAAACAATCAATGTGTAATACAATAGTTTCAATATCAATCAGTTCTCATGGGTTTTGTTATATGTCCGTTCACTCAGTGGGGCAATGAGAGTCTCTAGGGCAACAGGGTTTATCAATACGACACTTCTTTGCGGTGTTTATCAACATCTCTGTGCAGTTAGCATTTTTTCGGAGACGCCAAGTCTGCTTCCAGTAGTATTCCCAGGTGATGACCCATCTGCTGGCCGTTGGACATCCACACCGATGGTGATATGGAACTCAGATCACAACAACCAACCGTGCTAACGTTAGTTGCCGCACATCATGTTCTGTCCGGTCAGCTAGCGACGCACACAGCCACAGAGCTAGCCGCCTACTGTGCTCTCCCCACACCATAATGGCTCCTGGGTACCTGCCTCAAGGTCACGTATCACAGCAGCCATGTCACCCTTTGTTTGAACTGTCCACCTGTGCCAGCCAGGAGTCCAGCATATTGCGAATATTATTATGTAATGTAGCGAGACACTACAAACTACAGCCAGTGGTGGATCTAGGAATTTTCTGAACTGGGTCAAAAAATTTTGATCACTCGATTTGCCACCCCCCTCGACATGTTGCCTGCCTGTGGTGCGTGCCTTGCATGCCCGCTTACAGTGGCCCTGTTCAGTCATTATATTGATAGTTTGCAGTCCGCGCATCAAGAAAGGTTGCCAGTAAATCAAGAATAAACTTTTGAGTCAAAATTATTAGACTAATATTTTATAAATATTATGGTATGTGATGAGTGATTCTTCCTTTTACTTCACAGTTTCTCTTTTATTTCTTCAAAATACATAATTTTAGTGGGAAAGACATAACAAAGGAACTTCACAAATTAACTACAAAAGTAATATTTTTACATTTTCACCAACATTTCATAACAACCTCTTAGGTACTCAGCAAAATACAAAAAAGTAAGATAGATTAATTACTATTTAAGTTGTAAAACCAACTTTATTTCACAGTACTTCACCGATTCTTATTTTTAGATAAAAAATTTTCCTATGAGAAACTTAGGTACAATGGAGCCGATGATGGCGGCAGTGCAAGCCGCCGAAAGCTTGTACTTGGAAAACATTATCCGGCGGCAAACCTGTGAAGAATTTGTTTCAAAAATTTTCCTTATGCTTATTTAATTTTATATCTAAAGTAATTTACTGTTTACACACAGAGCACCTCAGTGCCTATAATTTTATTCCTTTCTCTTGCAAGTGGATGATCTTAATTTTTTATTATTTTGATATAGTTTTTATTTTTTATTACCAATTCTGGTGATGTAACAGCTATTTCTGACTGATTTTCTTGATAAACTTGTATTAAAATTTGTCGGTGATTTATCATTGTTCAAAATACTGATTCTCTTCTGTTGTCAGACATGAACTGTTTCATGTGCTTTTTTTTTATTACAGATGTAAAACTAAAAATACTTTTGTCTTCTTTATCTTTCTGTTACAGTAGATAAAATATAATTCTGAGGAACCATAGCACAGTTTTATTTGTTTCTAATAATCTAAATTAAACACAAATGTAAAGTAAATTTTTAAAGGAAAATACATTGATGCAAAAAAAAAAAAAAATCACAACCACAATAGAGAATAAAGTATTTCAGAGTTCAGAAATAGGATTAAATTTTATGTTCATTCAGTATTCCAGTGCATTTTGCTCAACAAGATAGCTCAAGACAGCAAAAGTATAAACCACCTCTCTTATAGTACTGCAAATAAACTATTAACTTCTATAAATCTCGTGGCTGGGAAATCCTTACAACACAGTTGTGTATAAAACTGCTGTTCATTACTAATACAAAATATATGCCCCATTTTCAGTTTGCTCCTGGATGTGACATTGATTTGAATAAATACCCCAACATTGCCCAGTGGATTCCTCGTGTTGAAGCTGCTATTCCAACATATCAAGAACAAACGGAAATATTCAACAATGCACTCAAGAAATTTAGGGAGCAGAGGAGATGAATTATCTTAGGAGTATTTTAAATATGTTTGTCTGTATGTTATTCCTAGTGTAAATATGAAAATATTTTAAGTGTAAGTAATAAACTGTTTTGCCATGTAAGCAACTGCTATACATGTTCTATCTTCTATCATCATCTCCTTCCTACCATTCTTTCAATTGCTTGAGGGACTAACTGATAATCAGATGGATTTACTCAATTCCAAAAATGGAAAATAATTCAAACATTGTGTTATCAGAAATAATATATGAGTGGAATATCAGAGGTTTTGTATATAATTAATTTTAAGCAAGTACAAAATTATACTGCAATATCTGTTAGAAAAGTAGGAATGATTAGAAAGAGTAGCATAAACATTATTTCAACTCCATCTAGAAAAAATTATGTAAATAATAGCTTTTAATGTATTATTTTTCTGTACAGTCATAACTTCTGATCAAAATAGTACGCTTATTAGAAGTAACTCTGTTAATTGAAACTGAGATATTCTAATTCAATTTCTATATATTCCATAAATAATTGCGAGTTTTGTAAAAAAAAAAAAAAAAAAAAAAAAAAAAAAAAAAAACCACAGCAATGCAAGTTGCAAAAGTGTAAACTTCTGAGTCTTTCCCTACACTGTAAGGAGACCACATATATAAATACAGATCCCCAATTATTTAATGCTTATGTGAATGACATACTGTGAGAGAGATGAAATAATAAACTTACATTTTTGTGGTGATTGTACTGCTGTTGGGATACATAAATACTTATGGAATCTCGAATTGAGCATAAACATTATACCTAAAGCCACAATACCATTTACCCTTCAATAACAAAAAAAAAAATGTTTGTATTACAAACACAGAAGTTGGAAGCAGCAGGACTATAGAAAAACAAAGAGATGTGTGTGATTGTTCTTGTTAGCACATGTATAATTGTGAGCGTGTGTGTACTGCATTTGTGAATGTGTGTCTGCACAACACAGTTACACAATATTTTTGTTGAACCCTTAATCATTAGTGAGAGGGAAATTGAACAAATGGCAATCACAGCACGTGTGCACACATCAGATTTGTCACTGAACAGAATTTGATGTTGACCATTCGAGAGAAAGTGAGGGTGGTCTGGAAATATGCTGTAATTGGAAACTAAATAAAATTATTGTTATTTATCACCATTCCCATCGATACTACATTTCCAAAATAATGCTTTTCTTATTTCATTGTTTACCCTCTTCCTCTTCACTTTCTATTCAGTGGCCAACACCAAATACATTTCACTCGGAAGGAATGTGAGAGAGAAGGATGGGTAGGCACAACTTCAACAAAGGAAGAAAGAAAGAAATTACTTTGGAAAGCAAAATTAAATTACTTAGCACTATTTACCAAATATACACATTACATTTACAAAGTAATTGTTTTTCTTTTCTTGCTTTGCTGTCTCTCCCCATCACGCTTGATTCTCAATTTTTTTCCAACTGCCAGCAGCAAATAGCAAATACTTTTCATTAACAAGAGAAGGTTACACACCTGCACATCTATGATCTTGAGATATGCTATTACATGACTAAAGAGAGCATCGCAATTCTCCTTGATCCAACTTTGGTAAGTGGGGATCTATTTCCTTCTTCTCTTTTGTAATTATGTAGATAAACATCAGCGGCTGCATTCTCTTCTAAACGAGCTTTCCCTTTCATATAACCTAATATCACCTGAAACTAACTGGTTCCCCAAATTTGTCAATTGTTTCTCTTCTAGTCTTGAATCTATTGACCAAATCCTTCTTTGTGAATATGAATTCCAACTTGACTAATGGTTGCTTCCCTCCAAACTTCATCCCTCAGAACCCACACATGTATTTTTTAACCAATAGAGAGTAAAAAGAATACTTTTCTCCTTCAAACACATTTTAAAAGCCAATAATACGAACAAATCCACATACACCTATCTGAAATGGAAATAATAGGTTTGGTAATGCTGTAAGAAACTAGCTCTGATTGTAATCATACTTATTTGTATCACATATTTCTGTAATTTCTGTATGGGGATTTTGCACTGGATAAAGTATCAAAAGAATGCTTTACTTAAAATATAAGGAAGGATGGGTATAGTAAATCCATAAATCCATCACTCACCACATATGACAGAAAGGGTATTATAACAAACACAAAAGATGAACACACTTTACAATATTTCAGTATAAGCTTAATCGTGACTAGAGGAGGACATATGGCAAAAGGATTGGAAATGTAAACATAGAGACCACATGATTAGGCCAAACATGAACCAGGTGGGAAGGTTGGGTGGAAGGTCTTACCAAAAATAGTTACTGCAAAATATAATAGCTACATTTACCTCACATTGTCTACACCTTCTGTAAGTTTCACTTTATTTCTAAATCAGATTTTCTTACTGCGAACATCTCTAAGAAGAAACATTTATACAGGAAGTCATGGAGACAAGTGTGCTGTTTAGAGGATTTTGGTTGTGAATGGAGAGAGAAGGCAATTGTTAATAGCAGAATGTATCTGGTTTTATGTACTAACAGTTTAAAGATGCTTGCACTCTCCTTGAGTTACTAATAATGATGAACATAACAAAAAAAGTTGTGATAAAATTTTATTTTATTTTGGTGCATTTAAATGATTAATTAGGTAACAATGACAGGAAAGAAATGCCGCTAGGCAATATTTACATGGAAAAGAAACGGAAAATACACCCAACACTCACCAAAGTTGAAGGGAGGAGGGTAGCAGCAACATAAAAAAAAACACACACAACAAAGAAAAAATTATCCTCCATTACTAGTACAAAAACAGCTATCAAGAGTCAGGGACTGTCCCCCACACTGACACAAACAACTTAAAGCCAACCAGAACCCCATTTTTCTCACCCAGTTTTTGCCTGGCCTGGAATCGCTAAACAAAATTCTTCGTCTGGACTATGAGTTTCTTAGATCCTTTCCTGAAATGTGCCACATTCTTCCCACTATCCTTCCCACCACACCCCGAGTCACCTTCAGTAGACTGCCTAATCTAAAAAACATTCTTGTACATAAATTTCAAACCTCTGATGCTCCTAAACCATCGTTTGAATCCTTCCCTTGTAAGAGACCCTGTTGCAAAACTTGTGGTATGCATCCACCTACCACTACCTATAGCAACCCTACTACTGGTGAAACCTACCCCATAACAGGTCATGCCACTTGTACAACCACCCATCTCATTTACCAGCTCACCTGCCTCCACTGTCCAAGTTCCTACATTGACCTGACCTCAAACTCATTATCCATCAGATTGAATGATCACAGACAAACAGTTTACTCCAAAAACCTGGACCTCCCAGTTGCTCACCATGCCAGTACACACAACACCTGCAACCTTAATAATTGCTTCACAGTCAGAGCCATTAGAGTACTTCCAGACACTACCTCCCAATCTGAACTCTGCAGGTGGGAACACATCCTGCAACTAGACATCCCACAGGCCTTAATTTCCATTAATTTCTTCCATCCTCACCCCTATACACCCATCACTGTCCAGCACAATAGTTTCATATATTTTTCAAAAATTTTCAGTTAAATTTTTATTTACATTTTGTATATTTTTATATATATTTATAAGGGAGATAGAAATATATATATATTTCTATCTCCCTTTATTTTCATCTAAATAAAATTATAACTTTTTGAATTATGCTACACAAAGATTATTTTGTTTCACTTTTATCGCTGGTCAAGCTTATCCCCCCCTCCCGACAATTCTACCACCACTGCGTGTTTTCTGCCTGTGCTTCATTCATGTGGCGGGCTAGGATGTGACCACATCTTTACCCCTGCCATATGTCTCGCCTCACATGATTAAGACTCGTGTCGAAATGTTGTTTTTTATTTGTTGTGTGTGTGTGTGTGGGGGGGGGGGGGGGGGTTGTGTGTTGCTGCTGCCCTCCTCCCTTCAACTTTGGTGAGTGTTGGGTGTATTTACCCTTTCTTTTCCATGTAAATGATTAATTAATATTAAACAACTTACACTTCTTATTCAAAATAATAATTGAACAGAAACAGTGCTACAATCCAATACAAATTCAACTAACTATGAAGCAGATCCATTATTTGCTAGCACTGAGTTCAGGAGATTTGTTATTTCAAAAGAAAAGATTAAAACAAATAAATTCATTTCAGCTGACTCTTTAAGCATATAACAAAGCACTGCGTGGGCATCAATGGCAAAGTATGCTGCAAGCAGAGCTAAGGCCATTTGATTAGAGAGAAGAGAGAAAAAAAAAATTACTGGTGTGTGGTGAGGGACAAGGGGGTGGAGGCAAGGGCAGAGGAAGCATGTTGCATGAAAATAATGATTATAGGTGGAAGGAGGCAAGTTCAAGCAAAAAAGGGAGAGGGGAAAAATCCAGGTAAGAGGGAAATGATATAGTAAAAAATTAATAACAAAAAAATGAATCATGAATTTACCACAGAATGGGCTGGTATGAAACAACACATTATTAAATGATATACTAAAGGGATATCAGGTGTTTAAGTAAGATAGTAAGTAAGTTACAACATGCAGAGTTCAGATCGAATATTGGTTTTTAAAAGGATCCAGTAAATGCCTATAAAGAACAGGAATCTGCTTAATTAAACTAAAACAAAAGGGTTTCCAGTCACAGAAAATGAAAAATTCAGTTATAAAGTCATGTGTACCATTCTTAGTGTCAACTAAAAGCAGTGTAATAGTTTCAATGTACTACAGGTTCCATGTCACAAATCACATTACCACTTACAGAAAAAAGTAAATAAAATCCACTGCACTCCAAAGGAATGTAAATTTTGTATATTCTTAAAAATGCACATGATTACTGTATTCAATGAATTCATACCATGAACTATAAACATAATGAAATCATCTTTGAATGTTGTGTTATTGCTGCTAATCATCCTTTACTTTTAAGCTCTGTAGTTTCTGTCGCAATATTTCTAATAATTCACCCAGAGCTTTGAAGGATAGTTCATTGATTTCATTAAAACTAGGAATGGCTGTCTTGACTCTTTCAAGCCACTGGCAAATGTTGGTGTAAGAGGCCATCTCTATATCTGTCCACTGAAACAAAATGATAACTTAAAATAGAAATATTAAGGCCACATGAAATTTTTAATATATTAGAGAATTTTTTGGCAATTTTTAGATGTTTCCAATCACAGAAAATCATAATTATACTTATATATCAAGGCAGGAAATATCAGCTTCAACCAAACATTCACAATTACTGTCTCTTAGGAAAAATATAAAAATATTAGCTGTTATTGCAAACATGACAATTTAAGCTGTTCCTAATTCTCTCTATTTATTATTCTACTAGCTGGTACCCACGACTTCATTCATGTTTGTAAAGAATTTGTATTGACAGCTACCGACATCTAACAACCTTAGTGCATGATGGGAGATGCAATGCTATTACCACACACAAATGCCAGTCATCTGTGCTATGTAGTTCAGGCAGCAAAGTAAAATTTACGGACACACATGTCTTTGGATGAATACGAAAATATCCTTGATCAACCACTTTCAACCACCATATCTCCCAAACTACCACAGTTACTGATGAAATTCGGCTGACGTTGTGATTGAAAGGTGACTCTGTGTTACTACCACACACAAATGCCGGTGATCTGTGATAGACAGTTTTCGCTGAGAAGTGATACACCTTGACACATGCATCTTTGGCAGAAATATGAAATTGCCGCAGGTCAACCACTTTCAAACCCCATATCTCCCACACCCCCATAGCTACCGACATCTAACAACCATAGTGCACTACATGAGACATGATTCTACTACCACACACAAACACCAATGGTCTATGCTATGTAGTTGTGGCAGGAAAGAGAAGTATAAGAAGACACAAATTTTTGGTCCAAATATGAAAACGCCTTGCATTGGCCAACTTTAATCATCATATCGCCCACATCCACATAGCTATCGACATTCGGCCAATGTTGTGCATGACAGGAAACTCCATGCTACTTCCACACACAAAGACCAGTGATCTGTGTTTTGTAGTGGTGGCTGAAAAGTGAAATATAAGAAAACACAAGTCTATTTTTATATATATATTAGATTTCCAATAGTCTGCTATTGATATGAAGTAACTACTGTACCAGTATTGGCACATATCTCACAACATTTGATGTCCTTCCATGTTTATAAACAATTTTTTTTTTCAGGGTGCAGAAAGTTGATTACAAAAGTTAAATTTAATTTAATTTAACTGTGATGGAGCACATGCCCCAGTGGCAATTTCCCTACACACCCATGTTTCCTCTTTCCTTATCCCACCTACTTTTGACCTCTACTAATTTAAAATTTAAATGGTTTCAACGATTTTGGTAAATTATTCATCATTTCCCTAGGTAACCCCATTGCATATAAAAGAAAATGTTCCCACAACCTAATGCCTGAACTTAACTGCCAAGTTGTGGTAATGCTCATCTTTTCCCTTCGATGCACTTCTCTTAATTTTTCGACCAGTATCATTCCACACCTCATCACCAATATAAACATTGTACACTTGCATGACTGTCTTCAACCTCCTCCTATCTTCCAATGAATCCCATTCCTGCTCCTTCATCATATCAGTTACTGATTGTATTCCACAGGAATTTCCGGAGACAGTACCTGTCTGAGTAATGCAAGTTTTATTTATTCTGTTTAGCAATCAGGTATGTGTAAACATACTTAAATTTGCCAATATAGTATCCATTTGCTTTCCATTGAATGCATTATTACACCAAATTAATTTTACTATACAGAAAATAAATATTTCAATCTATATAATGCAAAAAGTGGTATAAGGGTTTGAGAAAAACTAAATCCAATTGCTTATGTCAGATGAAGGCAGGAGGGCTAGACAAACAGAGAAGAAAAAAAAAAAAATGAACACGAACTACAATATTACACTTAATAACCTAACTCATGTAGGAAGCGATACATATGCCAAGGGGAAAGGTGTGTTCCCATTCAGATCTGCCACATGAGGTAGTTCTGAATAAGAAACTTAAAAACTTAACTTAGTCTACAACCCGAAGGTTGGTTGGATCCTCCCGAAGGAGGCATACTAAGCCATTTTGTCAGAGGTTCCTTTCCTCTGGGACCTACAGTTTAATGTGGAATCCGAACCACGGAACGTCCTGGCATAGCTCATATGACCAAACACAAATCTCAAAATTCCTGCACCTACCGGGATTCGAACCCGGGACCAGAGCAGAGAAAGTTTTGAAAGCAAGTGCCATAGTCACTGAGCTACCAGGTCTGAACAAAGAAGTCTTAATTCCACAGTACTTACTAAATTAAAATTGTCAGTAAAGAACAATCAGTGACTATCAATATATACGAGTGCATTGGTTATGAGAACGATTACCTGTGCACTAGTCACAGTTACTGCCAGAGCATAGTCTGCAACAGTGATGTGGTTACCTGCAGCCCACTGCTTGCCCTCCAGCATCTTATCAAACAATCCAAATGCTTCCAACATCAACTTCTTTTTCTCCAGATCTTCTGCTGATCCATAGAATATAGGCATCTAGAAATTTAATTTATACACTATTTTTATACACATAAGTAATATTTTAAAAAATATATATATACTAGCCTCGTACCCGCGACTTCGTACGCGTGGATTAGGAATTTTTTTGCCAGAACTAAATATAAAAAGTTGTTGGTAATGAAGGAATGGTCCCAAACAATATCGAGTCGGCATAATATGACAGGAAAGCTATCACTATATCATTCTACCGTCGAACCTGCCTCTTGAAGAGAATCAATTTCCAACATATTTCTGTCACTATTTGATAAGATTTCAAAATTTCGTGACTACAACTGTTAATCATACTGGAAAAAATATCCTGTGCCCTTCATACAGCTTTCCTTATAAAATTCCATCACAACGATATAGCCATATAGTCGTCAAAACGTAACAAAAAGACATAGACTTACTTCCGTATTTATATTAGTGTTACTGTGGTTCACACTCACACACTGACTGCGAACAACACCTGAGGGATCATTATAACGTAAAAAAGTGTACACCTACAAAATTGCAAGACTACCTACGATTTGCCTCACATTGCACCCCTAACTTTCTAATATCTACAGTTTAACATTCAATCCGAATAACCTACGGCCCAGGCCTGACTATTACACTGAAATCAATTTTTAAAAATCTTAGCCTCTACGGAGATTTGAACCGGAGACCACGACGTTTGTAAGCAAGCGCTTTAGCCACTATGCTGCCAGTCCACTACACGAAAACACGGTGTGGAGGCGACCATATCCAACGTGTCTGTCTATCGCCGTATTTCGAAGTTATGAGACACATTGTGTTATTTATACAGGTAATTTGTCAACCAAATGTAGACAGTATTTTTCTCCTTGTTGCAAAGGATAAGTGTTCAAAGTTTCATCGAGATCGGATGAAAACTGTCAATTTGTATGAAGAACAAACAAACCAACAAACAAACATACATTCATCTTTATATATAAAGATATTACAGCAAAATATATATTAAATGGATCAAAATTTGGTAATATCTCAAATAAGAGTAATTTATTGTACTTCTTACTTCATAAAAAGCAATCACTAATACCTACAACAAATAAACAACAAATTTCAAATAGTTCGATTGAGACAGATGAAATTTATAAAACATCTGTATTACAAATCAAACAAAAAATTATACATACCTTTCTGAAAATAACAAAATTCTTTCTGTAACTTGTCAAACAACTTATCTTTAAATTAAGTAAAAATAAAATTGAATCTTACCCATAGAGCAGATCATGTAATAATAAAAAACTTAATTCGGCTAGTTTTATGAAGAATCAAATTGATTATAATGCTTTATTATATACATAAATTTTGATGGTTTTAGACCTTACGAGATAAATATCCTAGTGAAAGTAAATATATGGATGAAAAATATTTCTTGCTGCTAAATAAAAATTTGCTACCCATTGTTACTCGACTGTGTTTCTGAAATGATCATAAAATTTATGATTCAAGTATGGATACCTGGAATGTGTTCCATCTATCAGTGAAATTTTCTCTCCATCATACTTTGATTTGTGAGGAGACATGAACTTCTCACATCCTTGAAATTTGTACTCCTTAATGGAAGCTTATTCAATTCCACAAAAATGTCAATGTTTATTTCATATTTTTACCCAGCATAGTGGGTCAGTGGCAATACCTGGACCTGGTATTCAGAAAGATGTGTATTTGAATTTTTATATATGTTTTCATATTTCAGTTTTCTACGGTTTCCTGAAATCACTCCAAGCAAATGCCAGATCATGGCCAAATTCCTTCTCATTCCCGGTCCCCATTCAATAACCACCTCTACTGACCACAAAGTCAACAAGGTGTAAAACCATACGCAAATAAATTGCAATATTTCATCTTATTGAATTTTTTCTGTTTAATAAGTAGCTGGTATCTTTGTTCAGCAATTTTTACTATTTATTTCAGTTTTGTTAGACAATGGAAAGTGCTCTAAAACATAACATTAAAAAAGAATTTTTCTTGCTACACAATTCACAGTTTCCTTAAGTTAAATGATGGGAAAATGTTATGTTTGTATTCACTGCTTTGTTTTATGTAAAACTTGAGTTCCCTGAAAGCAATTAACATAGTGTAATGTATGTTATCAGCAAGTCAAATCTTACAGTGTCTGGGTAAAATAACCATTTGTTATTACCAGGTATCAAAATAATACAGCAGATCTATTTGATTTAAAGAGTAAAGTGGCAATGGGGGAAAAAAACGAATTTTGTTATTTTTCAAACAAGGAAAAGGTAGAACACAATTAAAAAAAGAACCTCAGAGTTTCTCAAGACATGCATGTCCAGCATGTCAGATAAACATAACACTTTGAATGATCCATTTGCCAAATGTGAGGAGTTATAAACATATATTCACAATTACACTTCTCAATTAAATAATGTAGGCAAAAAGCATGTCAAAAATTTCCAGGAGAGCGAACGGTATGGGATGTATCTATGAAATGATCTGAAATGTGACACTTTTGACATCATTCAGAAAATATCACAAGAATCAAAGTGAATGTGACTAATCATCTTAGTAATTCAGGAGTTCATATCAGTGATAAATGCATTCATTTTACTCACACTAGAAAAATCATAGAATGAAAAATTTCTGTTATACTTTTTTTTATATTGGAAGAAAAATTAAATTGTGCAAAATTGGTAGAGACTGTAAAATAAAAATTAAAAAAAGTTAGTAACATTACCTTCAAAAGGTTTAACTTACAGAGTACTGATGGTAACGCATCCAAAGAGTTCCAGCATCAAAGAATAGCATTTGATCAACAACAGCTCTCTTCTTAGGTTCAGAAGGATACAAGGAATCATCCTTGCCATATTGATTAACCAGATAACACATAATGGCACGGCTAAGGAAACAATATTTTTTTAGTTTATCGTTACAAAGAATAAAAAAATCTAAATTTTTCGTAAAACTACACACAGTTAAGAAAAGAAAAATCATTTAAAATATTTTAAGCACATTTGTAAAAGGTATCATTTCTATTAACTATGTTAGACAAACATAATCCTCCAAAAATATCATTCACCAGCTTTTACTGTAAACAATAATAGTATCAATTACAAGGGAAGTTCCATAAGTTTGTGGCCAGACCAAAAAAAAAAAAAGCATACAATCTAGCCAGAATTGTGTATAGTTTGTTAGCTCTTTGTAACATATTATCCAAACACCCTTGAATATATCTTTGTTGTTGCAGATGCCAAAAGTTGGTGAGCTGTAAATGTAATATGAAATGGAGAAGAAATAACATCATGCTGGGATTAAATATTACTATGAGACAGATTCCACCAAACAACATTCTTGAGGAATGATGGCAATAACACAGAAGGATGCTCCTGCCTATAATGCAATAAAAAAAAGTAGGAATTTAATTTTAACAAGAAAGAAGCAACACTGAATGTGAGAACTGCACGGGAAAGTGGCAAGAGATGGAAAATGTGAGCAGGGAACATATAAGTTGATGATCAAAGACAAAAGGTTAACATTTCAGCAGATTGACGATATATGAGACATTCCAAGAACAACTAAATTACATTCTGGCATTATGCTTGAGCATGGCAAAAATTTCGAGCAATTTGTCATAAACAATTTTAACAGCAGATCATAGGGTGGCAGATATGTGTGGAAAATCGTTTCCACTATAAACATGGTCCAGTAGACTTTGGGAAATAATTTATGAGTATGAATGTGACCTGGAGCCATTATTTCACCCAGAGTTAAAGAAAAGTTAATGCAGTGGGAGAATGCCAGATGTCGCACTCTAAAGAAGGCCAAAGCTGTTTCGTTTGCAGGGAAAATGATGGTATCAGCTTTTTGCACATTTAATATGCACTTTGCCTTTAGGTTTCCAAAAGAATGGTGGAACCATTATGGGGGCATATTATGCAAACCTTGTTAAGCAAATATAAACAGCTTTACAAGAAAAGAGAAGAGGCTAGTTTACAAAGCTTTGCTGTTTCATAATAACAATGCTGCTAGTCATCAGAGTCAGATTTAGGGGCATGGGGGGAGGGAGGACAAACCAGGTAGTCGGGGCGGCCTCAATCATGTTTGAAGTGGGGCAGCTTCTGACAATTGGGATGATGACACTCAGGTTGACGACAACGGGGGTGGCAAATTAATCTTTGAAGGGGTGATCATCTCACAGTTTTTGCCCCAGCTCAGAAAACTTTTTTTTTTTACTGCTTTACGTCTTTCAACAGCGAGGTCTTTAGAGACGGGAAAGGATGGGGGGCAAGGATGGGGGCAAGGAATGGGAAGGAATTCGGCCATGGCCTTTTGAAGGAAGCATCCCGGCATTTGCCTGGAGTGATTTGGGAAACCGTGGAAAACCCAAATCTGGATGCCCGGACGGGGATTCGAACCGCCGTCCTCCCGAATGAGAGGCGAGAACGCTAACCATTACACCGCCACGCTCGGTGTCAGAAAACTCCTAGATCTGTCCCCACCAGTCACAAGTCTCTCACGGTCAAAGAATTAGGTGTAATGGATGAAAAGGAAAAGCTGACCACTGACACGAGCTAAAATTGGTTTGAAGTACAAGGGAATGGTAAAATTTTCTTTTGTGGGAAAAGGTGTCAGAGACTGGATTAAATTACTAAGGGGATTGAAGAATAACTTAGCAAAATGCTAAAGGAATTTAAAATTGAAATTCGTAAATTGCAAAAGTATATGGATAATAAAGGATAGGGAAATTCTTTTCTTTATTATTTATATTGCCTGGAAGCCACTTCCTTTTTTCCTTAGTTTCATAAAAGTAGATAGGTGGAGGAGTTTAACACTCAAAGCATATAAGATAATAACAGAAACACATTATAATAGGGGTAATTAGATGACGGTAAAATTGTCGGTGGAGCATTCGCTTCATCCCAATTCAATTCAAATGAAGACTTCAGTGACATGCTGCCAGTCACAAGTCTCTAATTGCCATTATTGCTATTCAGGACTTACGGTTTCATTGGAAGACAGTAGGAGGGTGATGAGAATCTTGTGAATTCACAAGGTGTATATTTATAATGAGCTGTAGAAAGATGTTAGTGTAAGAATGAGGAGTAGTACATGGAAGGCAAAAGATGACCATGACCACAAGTGGGCACTCGATTTCACGAGGGTGTGGGAAGATTTTTTTCTTTCTTCTTTTTCATAAGGAAGAAGGTCAGAGACTGGAATAAGTTACCAAGAGAAAGGATGAATAATTTACCAAAAACCCCGAGAGAAAATTGTAGAGGGCGAAGGTAGGCAGGCACAGGAAAGGGTAAAATGGGAGTGGATGGAAATTGCTACTAGAGGATGCACTCCATTGCAATTAAATTAAATGAAACAATCCTTTTTCACTTGACCTGGATTTTCTGATCCCCATGTATTTCCAAATCTTAAAACAATTCTGCTTACCACACTCTCAAATCAAGTGATTGGATCACATATGCTGTCAACTCAGTATTGATGCTCTTGAGAATATGATGTGGTTGCACTAAAAGAATAGTAATATTGTTGGAGTGTGTGGAACTCAGAGTTGACTATTCTAAAAAAAACTTATATGTTTCAGAGTCAGTCTACTAACTTATTAAAAAATCCTTGTGTCAACAAAACAAGTGGTGGTTTAGATAAATAAATAAACAAGCTTAATTGGTATTAAAATCTGGTGATGCTGCTTCATACTGGCCAAATATTAACACTGCAAGATTTTAGAAACAAAATCAATAATATGTAACAAGAATTGAAGAAAACACGACAGAAGATAATTGTTAATTAGAAGGTTAGAGTGAATATTGGGTTTAAAGTATTTTATGAATCATGAAATAATCAAACAATTTTTGACTGAAAATTTTTTTTCTCAGTAAGACATACAACATAAACATCAACTATTTTTTAAATCTGTTAATCAAACAGTAATTTCCCCTTGGTACAATGTAGTATCAATCCCCCTTAGCTCTTAGGTTAAAGGATTCTTGTCAGACGTACTTGCCGTCTTGGTATTGCCTTCTTTTATTTGGAATGTGATACAATTTTATCTATTGAAACAACTTTCAATTTCCTTTAATTTCAATGGGGTAAAATGCTTCTGTGACCATTCTATTTATCCCTTTCTTATTATTATTTTTTATTATCTTATACCCTTTGAGTGTAAATTGCCCTACTTGCTCCATTTATGAATTTTAATTTTAAATTCTGTCAGTGTTTCTGACAAATAATTTGTCAGTTTCCTTGATAATTTATCCAAACCCTTACCTACAAAAGAAAATTTTCCAGTCACCTTTTGTATGAAATCGAGTACCAGTTTGTGTTTGTGGACATACTTTCCTTTCCATGCGCTACTCCTAATTCTTCGAACAATATCCCTCCAAGCCTCATTGCCACCATTCTCTTAACTCTCTTCCTGTCGTCAAATCCAGCTCCCTTATCTCATCAGTTACTGACTGAGTGCAGTGATAATTTCCACACCCAAACCTTGCTTCCCTCCACTGCATTCTCTCGAACTCCAATATTTAATACCCAATGTTCAAGTGATGACCAAAGTTGTGTAACACAGTTCCCTCACGTCTTTGGTACATTCTTCATTAATGTACTGTATCTTAAGGTCCACTGCTCAGATAACATATTCAGTCAATAATTAACTAATTAGTTCTAAGCAGTTTAAGATAATAATTAACATTAATGTTAATTATTATTTTTTCCAGTAACCTTTAGCAGGATATTACTTAATTATTTTAAACAATATATCATTTTTTATGAATTAGATAGTTTTGCATGGATATTATACATATACTCAGAGTGAGCTCTTGCCTCCAACATTTTATAAGTAAATGAAATAATTACCGCAAACTCTAATAACTATAAGCATTACCACTGTGACATAATGGAAGGAGTATTTATATAACACAGCAATTTTCAGCAGTTAAAATCTTTAATGTTGTAGATTTTTAAAACAATTATCAATCACTTTTCACAGTTAGATGTTCTGTTTATTTTAATACTTTTTTATTTTTAATTATCTTCCTCTTTCTCTCTTTCATCATATTTTTCTGCCCCCTGCTCTTTTCTCTCCATCTCCCCATTTCTCCTGATCTTTTTCCCTTACCTACAAAACAGAAGTAATTAACAATAGCACTACTTATCACCAGTATCTTTAACTTGTTTCAGTTTTGCTTATATATTTTTTCTATTTTTATTTATTTTATACATCGATATCACTTACTACTATGTCATGATACTCTGCTTCACCCAAGTCACCTGAATATATAAGAGAGCTATGCAGAACTACAATGGAAGAGGACCTTGCTCAATTTTTTTTTTCTGTATTATAAATAATCTCAGAGAAACTAGATAGTGGTATGACATCCAGCACAAGGATGCTACTTCTACACTCTTGCAACACTCTTTAACTCTACTTTATCCTTGTCAAAATGAACAAAAATTAATTATAAAGAATCGAACACAAACTAAGTTTATGAAGGAATACAAGTATAAAGAATAGGAACAGCAAAAGACATCCAACTTAACTAAAATAAAAAAATAAAGAAGACTTGCCTTAAGCTATAAGTCTTTAGGAAAAACAGATGTAGATCACATACAAAAAGTATTTATGCATAGAGGTTAGATCTCTTTGGAATTGTAACGAAAGCATCTTGCGACCGCTCGTTACATTCACAAACATCAGGTTTGTTCATAAAAAGTTGAATATTTTAGTAGGCATATAGGCGCTGTAGACAGGTTGAAAGCGGCTGGTCAGGAATGCCAGCTGGCCCGGTTCCTAGAACTGGCGGGCAAGTTGAGTGGTTTTGCGATGCTGCGTGAGGGGCTGTCCTTGAGAGAGGAGAGTATTGTGCTAGCCAGGTAGATAAACAGGGTGATCTGCGAACATTTATGTTTTCATGTGGACGGAGGAACATTCGGTGCTGGCCGGCAAGCACGTGCGGACGATGTAACTTCTGCACTGTCTATTCATTAGTGGGACTGTTGCTGCTGCCTGGATCCAGACACCCGCTATTTTGTTTGAGCAAATGAGCTCAGGCAAAGGACGACATATGAGGAACTGTGCTACGGTGCTCCATAGCAGAGCAGACCGTCATCCAATGTGGCGGCAGACAAGTAAATTCGGTAATTATACACCGCCAATGAAGGACACTGTGCTAGCTACATTTTCAAGTTCATAGCATTGCCCAGCTACGACCCTGCAGATAAGAACTCTCATAGCCCGGAGCAAAAATTTCTTTCAGAAGTGAACAGTCAAAATGTTGAATTTGTTTACTGTTTAATTTTGTGTATTATATATAAAATACCCTGGTGCCCGCAAAAGGACAACTGATTAATTTTAACTAATTTTGCTATATATGTCATGTCAGTAATTGAAATAAAACCATTTGTGATTTCTCATATAAAGTATTCACAGAAGTTCTACCTTTCATGATAATAAAATAAAATAATAAAATTAATTATAATTTTAAATCAGGTAATGAGCTCAGAACATTACAGAATGGAAAGGGGAAAAAATGTGAAATTTGTCCTATGGAAGTATACTGCAAATACTTGTAAAAAAGCACAGTTATAGAGTATAATGAAAATTGTAATTAATTTTCCTATACATTTAACTTTATTTCTCACCTTTCAGACAGATAAAATCCATTATCATCTAGAGTTGGGACCTGATGTTGTGGATTTATCTGAAACAAATTTCTTTATTTGGTTAGAGATCTAGATGAAAAATGAAAGGATACATCAGTATAAGATCTTTTAACATAATTTAATTCAGTATATTGTATGATAATGACAAACTATGTGTTAAGAATAGTGAAATGTGAATATTGTCATATTACACTATCAAACTTTTTCAGCAAATAATCACTGACCTACATTTTAAAAAATCCTTTTTTTTTGTATATAAAAAAGAGCTACATGCAATGATTTTCCATTTCTATTAAACTCATAATATAGCATGATGGGGGAAGTGTTCATTTTTATTGTCCTGAGTGTGTCTTCTTGTCTGTGGCACCAAATCTTTACTTCTTAAGTAAATTAAATTTCAAAGCCATCTCATAGTTGTATATTCGTTTAGAATACGAGCATTATTTGGTCACAACATAGACAATGATGGAACAATAAATAGTTATTGCATTTGTAGTATTATTGCTTGCAAACATGTTTATCATAAAACGAATATGGCAGTTTATCTGATGCAGAAGACATGGTCAGATATAAATGTAACTTTGTACACACATTCACTTGATGGATATATAAATGATAAGAGTCAGTGACAGGTAGAATGGCCCCCATTAGTGTTGGTTGTGTCTATTATTGTTGTCAGGGTTGGTAGAGTATATAATGGGCATGAACAGTGTCAGTGTTTGTGTGATCAGTATGAAGGACATGAACATCCTGCCTCCTCATGTGTCTCCTCTCGAGTGACAGTATTGTTGTGCCATTTTTCAACAGGAGAGTGCTCATCCACAAGTGGCACACATCTCTATGAACTGTCTGTGTGACTGAGGTAATCCCATAGCCGGTAAGATACCTAGATCTGTGCCTGATAAAACATGTGTGGTTCAAGCACGCACGTCACTGCTAGTACCAGGATATCAAGAGCCAGTTATAACAGTTGCAGGCATGGCTTCATTACAGCCTTCCAAACTTAAAGCAGACTGCAAGTTCTTTATAAATTTCACTGGATTTTGTAATAACTGAAATCACAACCAGTGAAATTTTATTTTATTTTTACCTTCCCTTCTGATCCACTTTTTTTTTTTTTTGGTCAAGCAGTGTATTACATACACACATTTGCAGATATAATTTACACTGTACTCTTGATAGGGGGAAAAAATGCAGACAAATGTGAATAATACAAAATTAACAGATGTTATATTGTATAACTGGTGATTTCCTTAGAACATGGTATTGGAGAACTATGAGACAAGACAGTACAGACAGTGAGAGCCATGAGCGCCGACAGGATTGCTTTAAGGGGGGTGCATCTGTTTTTTTTTAATACATTATATATAACGCTTGTTAACTAAGGATACTGAATTTATTGACAAGGTGTTGAAGAAATTTTGGCGCCTTCAGTTATTAATGAATTTAATAATAAAATGTTTGTTTCTTAATCTTTTTCTGTGCATTCTCTTTCATAATAGGGGGGTGCAAGTGCACCCCCTTGCACCCCCATCCCGGCGCCCATGGTGAGAGCAGACAGTATCTTCAAGAAATTCCGTGAATTGTTAGTAAATTTCAGCATGATAATTAAAATGACAGGAAGGTGACTACTGAAAGGGAAAATATTTAACACATCACTCAATAAATGTGAAAAATTAATAAAATCTGGAACACTTTGCTGGTAGGCATACACAAAAAATAAAAATAAAATTATTTTCAAAATGTGGTTATTAGAACAAAAAAAGAAACAGTATCAACCCATCTAAACATCAGCAGTGTGCATCAATGTACTAATTAATTAACCATAGACTATGATGTAACAGCTGCTATCCACCTTGATGAAGTCTGGATGCAGATGTTGTCCTTCAGCAAGGTCCACATTGACCATTTCCACGTCAAGTTTTAGGGTATGAACCAGCATACGAACATATCTACAAGGTGGGCTGGCATCTGTGTGGTACAGCTTCAGCCCGGTCATATCTGGAATAGCCAGCAGAGGAAAGAGAAATACATGTCAGAACTTGCAAGATGGGAAAAAATTGAACAACTGAATTGGTTCCTTAATCAAATTGGAATATACTTATACTGGTTATGCTGATATATGCTGCCATTAAATATAAGAAATATTTAAAAAAAAAAATGAAAAACAGGTATAATGAAACTGGAAATCAAATTCAGGTCCTATCATACTTCACGCAGCACTTACCCGCTTGTCTGTTCAGATGCTGCAGTAATATATAATGAGGTATTGTTCAGTAGTATAAGCTTGAAAGGGGTTTTTGGAATGGTTTCGGGCCACACAATGAGGAACATGTATTATATTCTTACGATCTTATATCAATTCGTTGTGTACATATTTCCTACTATTATTGAAAGCAAGACATAGAAATTGTCAAAAATGCCTACTTACTAACATATATGACCCTAATTTTTTGTTTACCTACTTGTATACTACAGTACTAACATCTTGCATATATTGTATTGTACAGTTATAACATAATAAATATACAGAAACACAGTTACGAAACTTGAACTACTAAAAGTTAATTACGTACTGACCAGACTCTTAATATTTAGCAACCACATGAATAATGATGTTACTATAGGCTGTATGCTACACTGTATCACAGACCTACATGTACAAAATAAAAGACGCTCCACCATACACAATTGTTTACGTTACATCTTACAAACACTACCACCCACAGCGGTACCACAAGGCTCTCAAAAGTGTCATTTACTTAATCCTTAACGAAAGACAATGTTTGATGCCAACTGGAAATGAATAGTCTATTGTAGGAACAATGCTGTCCTAGCCTTATTCTGAAAATGCCAGATTTTTGCCTCGTCATTTACCTATATATCTGCTGTTTTTAAAAGAATGGCTTGTAGTTTATACTCGCTTGTAGCCTTTTAAAGTACAAGTATGGTATCTAAATTTATGATAATCTGCCTGCCGATCATCAGAACCATCCGGTTGAGAAACACTGACTTGGGTGAATACTGGGACGGTCCTCAATCTCCACTTCATAAGCAACATATTTTACAAACAAAAAATACACGTATTATACAGAATATACGTTACACGTTTCGCTTACAGGTGGCAGCACTTAAGCTCCCCCATTAGAATACGTCATTCGTCGGAGCCATAAGACACGGGGGTAGAAACTAAGTATTAAGGCGAGCCAGGCAACCCGCAGACAGTTTCACTCTAAATAATTCAGCTAACGTCATCTGATAGTCTCCTTGCGCTAACTTTACAAACATTTATGATCTGATAAGTGAATGTAAAGTTGTTCCAC
>JARYHS010008074.1:62424853-62463712 GCA_031002005.1 Vandiemenella viatica
ATATATTTGATATTGACGACTAGTTGCAAATTCATAGTTAATTGCGTTAAGTCGGTAACAAAGATGGTCTACAACTGTTAACCTCGACAATCGCTCACGTCTTTATTTTCCTGTTGTAAAAAAATTACTTTTTTATTTTTTTACTTCGCACGCCATGGGAAAAAAAAAAAATATTATTTTCGACTCCTTTTGCTTTTATAGATCGCCCACAGAATATATGTACATTTAGTAAGTTATTCTGTTTGTGGTCAGCGTAATACATTGCATGCACAAATGTGAACTTAGAAATTCCCTTTCAGCGGGGTAAGGCAGACGTGCAGCAAAGCGATAGTGATAGTGCTCCGGTCATCCTTGTAAAAAGGAATAATCTATTTAACATTTGGTAAAATAATCTCTATTGACATTTTATGTTCCATTAATTAAACAGCATATCGGAATTTCTTGGTTTGCTATAGTTCCCTCCATTTGCATTTTTTTTTTTTTTTTTCAAATATGCTACTGATTATCGTTTTTTGGAAGAGTATGTATTTCTCCCTTCAAGGGGCCGACTTAGTGTTTCTTAAATGAATAACTTAGTTTGTTCATCGAAAACTTTCTGCAGTTTATATTATCAAACAATTTCACACTTTGTATACAATTCTTCCTGAAGATTACAGCATGTAGATTTTTATCTTCTGATTTCTTTAGAGCATACTATTTTTTTTAACTATTGCAATGATGATTTAATTTTGCTAAATTTAATCGGGTAACAGCTAACTACCAAAATTTTATAACATAAAATTTTAGGCTAACGAAATTTTTTTAAATGTTAAAAAATGTTACTATAAGCAGTTCTAAGAATCACATTAAAAAAGTGTCATACAGTGATGATGTTTTGGAAATGTTAGTTTTCTTCAGGTTTTTAAGACAAAGACAGCTGGTTTAATATTACACACTAACTCAGCAATCATGATAGTTTAACGTGTCATAATTTTTATGTTGAATGTATAATTAGCGCTGTCATTAAAAAGAAATGAATTTTTTTTCAGTATGTGCCGACAACACCAATTAATCCCAAGAAATTTCCTAATGTGGGCCCATGGATTTCTCGTGCCGAAGCGGCTATACCAAAATATCAGGAGCAACAAAATGTATTCCGTGATGCTCTGAAGACATTCAGGGAATCAAGAAAGTAAATATTGTAATGATAAATTTTCTTTGGTATACAATAATCATGCAGAAAACTTATTTTATTTCAATTATTACTCTAAATAAAGACAAGTCATTTCTGAAAAGTTTGTGTTTTTATTTTTCTACGTTCAACATACTGCTGTCCATACTCAAATGTGACGCTCTCTTTGCAATCTCATTTCATTACACCGAGGGTGAGTTCGAATCCCCGTCCGTTCATCCTCACTTGGGTTTTACATGGTTTCCCCAAATACCTCCAGGCGAATGCCGGGATGCTTCCTTCAAAAAGGGCATGGCCGAATTCCTTCCCGTTCCTCGTCCCCAATCCCCTTCCGCTTCTAATGACCTTAACCGTCGACGAGGCGTAAAGCAATAGTAAAAAAAAAGTCATTTTATTACTAATGATCCTGTTCAGAGCAGAACAGCACAGTAAAACACGGAGAATAATTTAGTTTGTTAGGATTGTTGGAAGTCATAGGCAACGAGATGTTGAACACAATGATTGAAGTAATCCGCAAATCATAATAAAGAACTGCCGCCAGTTTATTTTATTCCAGTTCCGCCTTTTACGAATACTTAGCTCCCTGTCATCTTTTATCTCTGTCCTCTATTCATTTATTCTTCCTTATTTCCTCTGCCGATATATTTTTCTGCATTTCTTCTGTGAACTTTTTCTCCTTAAATCATTCAAAAGTCTCGCCCAATCTCATCATTCTATGCGTGTCGTGTTAGCCGTACGGGCACTTCGGCTGTCTGCATCCGAAACAGGAGTACCTGGAAATAATAATAATAGTTTCTGCTGTCAGATACATTACAACATAATTTACGCAAATTTCTGGTAAAAGTCACTTGTTGCCAAAACCGACATTGTATTTCGCGTAATGTAGGTGGGTGCAGAATAGGGGGAAGTTGAGTGTATAGGGAAATTGCCACCGGAGCGTGTGCCCCATTACAATTAAATTAAAATCCACACATGGTATGAGACAAGAAATTTGGGTACCAACTGGTCATCTTATTTGTCAACCTCTTTAGCTTACAGTTCGCGCGCTACCCTTATAGATAGACATATACAATTTCTTATTTGGTAACCTACATTTGCCAGTTACAAAATTTAATGCAATTTCAGATCTAATTTAAACTTTATGAAACTACATGAATAGCGAGCTATATAAACACCATGTTATATATAAAAATCTCCCTTTACTCCCTTTACTCTCGCAAACGATTTAACCAATTTTGATGAAATTTGGCTTACTGTGTATAATTTGGACCAACTGAAAAGGTAGGATAGTTTTTATCTCTATCATTAACCTCAATATATATTATTGTGAATTAAATGTTCATTAAATGTTTGTCATAGGATAATGGTTTGTAATTATTTGTAAGCTCCGTAAGTTTGAGTGGTCTGGTGGCTCAGTGGTTAACGCGTCTGACTGGAGATCGAAAGGTCCCCGATACTTAGGGATTGTGCACAAACTACGTGGCTCGATATAGGGGGGGGGAGGAGGGGTTGGCTGGAAAGCTACGTTTGGCTACGTGGGGGATAGAGGGAGGGGGGGGTGTTCTAGCCAGGGCACGTAGCTTTTCGTTCATATTATTTGTCATAGTTAAAATGACGTACAGGACACACAACAGGATCTAAATATTTATTTCCGCCATTTAATTATCTCCGTATGTAATTTGCGATAGTCTGACAAGAGAAAACAGTACAAAATGTCTTCTGGAGTCAGTTGGGAAAAAGGCTACGTGCTACGTGGGAAGGGGGGGGGGGTAGAGGCATGGGGGGGGGGGGCAGGGGGTTCACTGGACGCCAAAAAACAGTTACGTGGTTTACGCACGCTCCCTTATACCTTTCTCGGCGGGGATTTTCGTAGGCACTTAACCCGACCTTCACACCTCTGGCGCAGTGTAATGTGAAGTACGCCAGGACGGTACCGTGGTTCGGATTCTACGTTAAACTGTAGGCCCACTGTACCCGGCAGGATTCGCGGGCTAGTTTAAGGCGGCTGCGACAGGGGTGGAATACGCAGCCAATGGAAACCCTGCCACCAGGTCATTACGACCACACGAAATTATTATTATAGTTCCATAAATTTTTAATAGATGGCGATGTGTGAATTTATCGACACAACACTCGGTTATCCGGTAGATGGCGTTGTTTTTCGGTTTCTTTATGCTACAGTCTATTCCACACCTTATGTGATTATGTTTACAACATAGCCGAGTTTCTTGAATTTTTCTTGTATTATTATTTTTATAAGTGTGCTGTGTATCTCTACTAATATTATAAATGCGAAAGTAACTCTGTCTATCTGTCTGTTTGTTACGTTTCTGGGGCTAAACGGCTAATCCGATCGTGATGAAATTATACGAGGTGATGTTACTGGGCATTAGGATAGGCATAGTATACTTTTTCTGTATAAATAATACATGTTGTCACATAACTTTGAAAAATTACTGAACGGCGATAGACAGCCACATAGGATGTGTAAGTCTCTGCATTACCTGAGCACATAGCGGTCAGGTAGCTCAATGGTTCGTTTAGAGCGTGGTCTCCGGTTCAAATCCTGGTGATAGCAAAGGTTTTTAAACATTGTTTGTGATTGTGTAAGTCACGCCTGGACCGTCGGTTGTTCGGTTTGGACGTTAAATTGTATATCACAAATATAGGGGTGCAATGCGAGGCAAATAGTAGGTATATGAAACAGATAATTGAGGACGTAGGCTGTAAGGGGTATGTGGAAATGAAGAGGTTAGCACAGGATAGGAAGGGATGGAGGATTGCATCAAACCAGTCGAAAGACTGACACAGCAAAAAAAAAATAAAAAAAAAAATAAAAAAAAAAAATAAAAAAAAAATTGGCAATCAAATACTCTGTCGCCATTGTCAAGCGACTGCTGCCTGTGGGTAATACGGTTGCTTATATATTGGCGCGACAATGGCGGCAGAGTTTGACCTCCGAAACGTCGAGGTTTACAAACGTTCTCACTCTGCTAGTTCATCCAGAACATAGGTTCCCAACCTTTTTTGATCTACCGCCCACTTTTCGAAAAAAAAAAAACTATTCACCTCCCCCCTGTTTGAAAAAAAAAAAAAAAAAAAAAAAAAAACAGCACCGACGTTATTTGTTGTTGTAATCAACGTTGTGTAATCCATAGCGCTTTAATTTAATTGGCTTGTTGCCCACTTCTTCAAACAGTGATTTGATGGCAGCCCTCTTACGGTGAATTGGACTATATTAAATATTGAAAAACAAGGACAGATTTTTAAAATTACTTTATTAAAGAATATTAACAATATTGGTGCCTTGTACAAAATTTGACTAAAAACATAAATTGAAAATAATTGTAAAATTATCAGTGAGAGGTCTGAGCTTGATGTAATGATACTAATTTTTCTACATTTGGTGCTATATTTGTCAGCAGGAGTCTTAAATCACCGCGTTCCAATACTGACAATCTGTTTCTTTTCTTTGTTAGTAAATTGCTTACTACACTAAATCCTCTTTCAGCTAAATATGACGACGGGAATGCAATAAAAAAAATTTTTTGTTGCAGCCCACAAAATCGGATATAAAACTGGAATTTGCCTCTGTAGCCAAAATTCTTGATATCCGTTTTTTAATTTCAATTTTAATTCTTCATTTGTTAACAGTTCTATCACGTCTTCCTGTAGCGATAAATCTGCTGTTTGTAGGTTTGAGAAAGATTCTAATACCCAATCTGGACTGTTAATGTTAAGAAAATCCTGAAATCTGTTTTTAAACTCTTCGTTAAGTGCTTCCAAATGTTGACAAAATACTGAAATATCTTCATCATTTGTTTCCACAGAGGAAAGATTTGGAAACTGATAGAATTGTCTTCCACCCACATTCTGTTTGTACAAGGCAAGTTTCGACATGAACGCACAAATGAATGACTTTGCAATTATCAAATTCAAATTATCTCCTTGCAGCCGTAGGTTTGTTTCATTAAATTTATTATATAGATCAGTTAAATAAGCTACATCATTCTTATATTTCAATAAATTCTCTCTTAATGAATCATCTTTGTTTTCAAAAACTTTATAATGGAGTCAAAAACGTCATAAAATCTTGTTAAACAGGTACCCTTTGACAGCTAACGAACTTCTATGTGCAATAGCAAACGATTGAAATCCTCGTCATTTTCATCACAAAGTTTTCCAAATAATCTACTATTGAGAGCATTGCTTCTGATTTTGTTAACTGCGGTAATTACATACTGTAGTGAGCAGTGAAGGCGATCACTTAGGTTTTTTGCAACCAAATGGTGTCTGTGAATTACAAAATGCACGGCGACTACATTTGGTACTGCCTTTTTCAAATATGAAATCAACCCTCGGTATCGTCCAACCATTGCCGGAGCACCATCAGTAGCAATGGACACGATATTATTCGGAGGAATACTTTTTTCTTCAAAATAGTGTTCCAAAATATGAAGTATAGGTTTTCCTTTAGTATCAGTTTCTATTTTTTTTGCGAATAGTAATTCTTGACAAATTTTTTCACATTTAATGAAGCGAACGTACGCAAGAAGTAATGAATCACAGTTTGGTAAATTCATCAAGCTGTAAATAAAATTCGGCAGTCTTAAAAAAATTAGAGAACTCTCCACGTCCTCGGACATTTCGTCGATTCTCTTCTATACTGTTTTATTTCTAAGTGGGATTCTCTTAATAATATCAGACGCAGGCTTGTGCAGTAAAGTATGCAGAACCTCACTCACAGGTGGCCGTATCAATTGTTCCCCAATCGTGTGCGGTTTTCCCGATTTAGCAATAAGCAAAGACATGTTGTAAAAGGCACGAAGGCCATCTGCGTCTTGTTTGGATGCTGCTGAAAACATACCAGCTAAAGATAGACATCTTGAATATTCTTCTTTGAGGTTTTAAAAAAATAATTATGAACCACTTTCTTCCCTACTCCATACATTCAATTCGACAAGCTGCTAAGTCGATATACTTTGCTCCTATACTGGACACTCTTTCCATAACCCTAAATTACCATGAGGACCCGAGAACAATAGTTGACCAGCTGACATCGAGAAGAAAGTACACAGCAGAGGCCTGGACCAAGTGAAATAAATTGCAGATCCAAATGCGGTCCCATGCGGGAGAACACAGGCATCACGAGTTGTGAGCTTCAGGGGGTACTTTATGGTCAGAGAAGTTCCTCTACACAATTCCCTCCATAGAAAATAAAAAATTAAAAAAAAAATAAAACTTAATTTTAAAAAAAATGTCAGATAGCCTAAGGGCGTTTTCACACACACCAGCAAAACCGGAGCCAACGCCGGCCTTTTCGCACCGAGTTCAATAAGTTTTTTGCTTTGGTGGAAGAAATAGGCATCCATCATTCAACAAACGTTACTTTAATAGATTATTATATCGTAGAACGAAATATAGTAAACATTTAATTAGCTTACAGTACTGGCTACATCCCGTGTTGACTCAAATACAAAAGAGGCCTAGAATAATAGTGAAATAAATTAGGTACACAAATATTCTGCTACAGTTTTATTTCTTTGAATAATTTTGACCAGTTACGAAGTCAACTGAACTTTTTAAATATTATGCAATAGCTACAACAGCGATTGAAATCTATAAATAGGATACAAAAAAGTGTCGATTTATTGTGTTTCTTCTATTGATTTTTAAGGATCTCGTTAAAGGAGCAAACTTTACTGACTTACATGAGACCTACAGGTTGGGAATAAGCACAAGTAAAGTAAAACATAGGTGTGGAAAGAGATGTATACATTTCTCAAAGAATATTTCGAAATGAAAAGAAAAAGAAACCAACTGAAATATGACAAATTACATATTTATCATTAGTACTAACAAACATTATAATTAACTTATACTTTATTTAAAATGTAAATCTGGTTATTCTATTATTTGCGGTATTAACTGAGCAGTGCTCGGCTCGCATTGTTTATTTTCCCCGCCCTCGATTGTCTTCTGATGCTGGTTCCTGCAGATCCCTAGTGCTAGTTTCGCCCGTGAGAGCGCGCTGTGGCTCTGGTGGTGCCCTCTACCAGCTGATGGAGTTGATTTTCGGGGACACGAAACCGGGATGTGAGTCGGTCAGCAGCAGCGGATTGGTTCGTTGGGCCTAATATTCTCCCTAATTGACTGCGACGTTAGAGGTCTGCTGGTATAAGCGAGGACTTGTAATTTTACCAGGCGGCCTGGAAGTATCGCATGATGTGGATTTGTGACCCGACCGAGACTTTTCCTCGCTCGCATTAATCGAGGGATTTCCTCCGCTCCGCTCTATGTTAGTGAGCGGTTTTCCGCCCATTGGGGAGCACGGCAGCGGGCGGGGCTGGCGGTGGCTTCGAGGTGATAAGTTGCCATTTTCTAGCACTGTCGGGTATTTGAGGTAGAATACCTGATGATTCCAACTACAAAGTGCGTCGCTTACTGCATTCTTGTTAATTGTGCTTAATAATTTTGTTACGGGAATGGACAAAATTCCCCGATATGTGGTGCTAATCGTTCCCGCCACCTTATCAGTGTGTGTGGGTGGTAACGACTTATGCGCCGGCGTGTACACACTATAGTGTGTCAGAACCTTTTGGTAAGAACTTGATTCTTAAGGTTAAACTGAAGGAAGCTAAGGTAAACTGATTCCTGTTTGTTTAAAATAATTGCTGTATTTTTCCTCCTATGTACAAATTTGTGTTTTGTACTAGCTGTAAATTTGTTATATGATGGTAAATTGATAAGAGCCTGCCCTGTTATATTACGTTTCCAAGCACGTAAGGATTTCTGTTTGGGTGTTTAATACAAGTGGATATATTGTGATTAGGGATATTCTCATGGCTTAACAAGCTTGTCATCGCATTAACGTATATTTGTATTGGTACAGGATTTATTAAGATCATAATCGGCAAGATCGAAGCTTTCTTATGTATTATATTGTATTATATTATTTGTGATATTCTGTATAAGTTTAATCGTTGACCATGATTCTTGAAATAAAATGTTTGAACAAGGTCTGCACTTTATAACCATGCTCCCACATGCTTGCCACTGAGTCCTTAGTGGCAACCACACATATCATTAACACAACGATACGTTGTCAGTATCGAGGGCGCTTTGCCATGGCAAATCAACAAAATAAATTGTGTAACCTGTTCTGTATTGTTATAACTAAAAATAAATGTATAGCTGATCAACTTTCAGTTGTTCTTTTTTTCTTTCACTTCAAAATCTTCTTTCAAAAATGTGTAAATCTCTTTGCACGCATTCTGTTCTAACTTTGAAATAGTCAGCTGTTCTATCCCACAAATAAGGTTTAATATCAACTAATTCACTTAATATTATAGTATCGTGCGACTAATTATTACAAAACTAAAGAAAATTGACGGGACTGAGAATAGATCCTCTCCGCCATCGGCACCAGTGTGGAGAAGTGTGCATAAGAAACAATTAAATCAAAGGGCTGGCAATCTACCGGACCAGACTAAGTGTGAAAGCTCTCATTTGATTACATTGTATCCGGCGCCGCGCCGGTGTGAAAACGGCCTAACAATATCCCGTTTCAATATATGCCGGCCTTACACGAAGTATTTAGCAAGTGAGGGTCAATATCTGCCCACGATGCGATATAAGAGCTGTAGGATCCCAAATATTACATCGTTTGTACCGGAAACAGACGCCACATATCGATTTTGGCTGCCTTAGCGCCTCCCGTAGCATATGTTGTAAACGGTATGATGGTTTGTTCAGTTGAAGCCCATTTATTATTGATGAACGTCAATCCGACATCCATCCCGATTTGAGGAACACCTACCTTAGACAGAGAGGCTAACCATAATAGAAATATTATTCCAGTTTAAACTACGAAAGCATACATTTGTTTATTTCATCGTGATACCATTTCCATATTCACGTTCAGTGCAAAGTAAAGCAAACTTACATTAACTGAGAGTTAAAGTACTTAACGAAGCTCCTATTTTGATAACAAGATACGCGCTTCCGAATATGGTAACCACATGCACTACAGAAACTGTTCACCATCGACAGAAGAGACTATCACCGAATCCGTGGACCCGTTCAGTTAACCTGACAGTGTTGCTGGTTTTCTGGATCACAGTATTTTCTTAAATTTGAATTTCATACAACTTCATGTGAACCATAGATACACTGTCAACCATAGGTACTCCCACCCTTTGTAAAAACCTCGAAATGTCAAAAATGATATGATTCTTAACCCTCTTTTCAATGTGTGATAAATGATGTTGATAATAATAACAGGAATAGTAGCAGTTATCAGTACAGAATCGAGTGCAGTTAGTTAGCACATGATACAAAAATTAAATAAAAGATTAAAACTTACTTTAAATTTCACATCACATTCCTCACGTAATATCGACCAGTAAATAGAATAATAAGCAAATAAGAATAATGAATATGTACTAACCACTGTGGCAGATAGATATTCCAAAATAAATAATCTTTAGTAAGTAGGTCCACGTAAGCTGTAGATACTGCACAGGTTCACAGTCACTCTGTCTGAAGGCACTACCTAATAATCGAACACTGACCAGCGTAAACGTATAAACATTGTTGATCGAGCGGGAACATAAACATACCGACAATGGTGATCCCTGTGGTGCACAGTGCTTGCTGCGACTCATTCATTAACTATTGAAGCAGGTGTTAGGAACAAAGATATAATATACTGACACCAACTTTTAATACCCACTGATCCTGCTTAAAGGACATTTGGAATTACTTGCTGAAACATTAGTTCAATGATTTTTGTTATTAATTAATCTTATCGGCAAGTCCTTGCTAGTGTTGGCTAGGGGGGCGCTGGCTGGGCGTCAACGCCCCCCAAATTTGCCTTTGTTCACAAACGCCCCCTTCGAGCTCTCTAACGCCCACCAGGGGGCGGTACGGCCCACGTTGGGAACCACTGATCCAGAACATCTCATCAATTTCCTTCTTGCGTTGTTATAATACATATCGTTTATTACAAGTTACCGCAATTAGTCTTTGGTTCTCCAATTGTGCGATAACCTCAGGTAACACTCAGCAGACCAAACTTCTAAATTAAAAACTATTAATATTGTGACAGGTCTCAGATGTAATATTGGTAAAAATGACCCCATATGTTCTATCTCAATAAACTAGAGCTAAAACAGGATGCGATACTTTCCCAGTGTATAACATATTACTTAATATTAAAACGGTTTTAGTTAGTGAAACGTTTTACATCTTCAACCGAGCGTGGCGGGTGAGCGGTTAAGGTTCTGGACTCGCATTCGGGAAGACGCCGGTTCGAATCCCCGTCCAGGCATCAAGATTTGCGTTTTCCATAGTTTTCTCAAATCACTCCATGCGAATACCTGGATGCTTCCTCCAAAAGACTATGGCCCAAATGCGGGCCTAGTGTTATCGCTAAACAAACCTGCACAATGGTTTTAATATTAGAAACTATGAATATAGTTAGAAATCTCGAGTTATTTATTTATTTCGCTCAGAACAATAATTCACACAGTATGGCTGACTGAAAAAATTTGAAAATATATTTAGAATCAGCGCAATTTCAATTCGATGATTCAAAAAATAGTTTTGTTTATAGATTTTTTTTTTTTTTTTAGATCGATGTTGTTCATCCCACGTTTTCTTGCCTGCATTATCCGCCCGTACATGTCACGTCGAAGAAATGTTTTACAAACAGAAGGAGTTGATTACCAAACTTCAAGACGATAGGCGGATAATCTAAGTGAGTAATCACACACAAGTCGGTTACGTGTTCAGTCCTTGAAGAAACAAACAAGGTGTCGACCATTACCTGGCCCCTCCTCCACGTAATCTCAGCATGACTTGCAACTGCAGACAGCAACGACCCTGGAGTACTCAGTCAGTAACGCAACGCTCCGTACGCCAGCAACAACTAGGTAAGTAGCCATACTGTAATGATATGATTCCGGGACAGAATAAATGACTTGTCTTGTTTTGATGTTCAGAGCAGGAATAATAATACAAAAAATAATCTCACGCCTTTGGTCTTACTGTACGGCACGTATTTATTTTTCTCTCATAAAACTTTAGCATAGGTACCGAAATTGGATTTGTTACTGATAGTTACTGTTGTATTTGATTGCCGAAGAGGAGAGACTTGTCCCAGCTGCTAGCAGCTACTAAAATACTTTTAACTTTAAGGATGGAAGCATAATTAGAACAAGTATATTGTAGCAATTTATTCCCAGAAAATTACCCTCTAGGGCATCTTGTATTAACTATTACAAAAATAAATGCGTTGTTATATTCTTAATTCTTCTTTTCCCGACGTTTCGACCTAGTCTTCGGTCTTTCTTCAGGGGTCTTGTGCCGAATCTGCTAATGCATTGTCTTTAGCAGATTCGGCACAAGACCCCTGAAGAAAGACCGAAGACTAGGTCGAAACGTGGGGAAAAGAAGAATTAAGAATACAACAACGCAGCGATAATCACGTAAGCATTTATATTTGTAATATGACGCCTGCGAAAACAACAAAATCATTTGTATGAACTATGTTTAACGGTGTTTACTGACCAAAACTCTCTAGGATTTTTGGTCAGTTGTTGATCTATTAGTTCGCGACTTCCCGTCACCGGCATGCTATAAAGTGTTTCCCTTATGATACACGCGCCATAAAATTTCATTAGTTCCCGTCACCAACATGTTGATGTTAACAATATATCTGTAGCGGTCTCGTGGCTCAGACATTAAGGACTCTGACTGGGGAACGAAAAGTCCCCGGTGTGAATCACTGTCTTGGCGGGGATTTTCATAGACCCTTAACCCGGACGTTCACCTCTTTTTTATTATTATTATTAAATGGCATTCGGCCGTGTTAGCCATTCAGCCAGTTCAATGTGTTTTCTTCTCTTACAATGTACAGATTTCTTATAAGTATGATTATTTTCTCTAATGTGTAAGGACAACACAATACGAACACAACACTTAATTAAAACCACCCATGCCCTAGGCCGGACTCGAACCGGCGACCCCTGCAACGAGAAGCAAGCACGCTACCCCTACGCTGCCGGGGTCGGCAACGTTCACCTCTGGCACAGCTTGTTATGTAATGTGAAATGCGTCATAACTAGTGTTGTAAAAAAACATTTTTTCTTCTGGCTTGAAAAAAAACATGAAAAAAAAAACTTTGAAAAAAAACATGTTTTTTTTCGGAACACGTTTTTTTTCACAACTACTAAATCTCAAATTTGTAAGGCAGTTATCGTTTAAAATGACTGTTTTAGAGTTTATTCTAAGTACTTCTCTTAGTTTAAATCTGCTATATTTTTCTGGTTCAATAGGGAAAAAAATACGAAAATATTGGCAAAATTGACTGAAATTTTCTTTATGAACGGGGATTTCCCGAAGAGACTAGGTTGCGCGAGAAGGAATCCCCATTCCCCATTGTTTGGATTGCTACTTGCTATTTGAAATAGTGCTGCCAATCCTACAAAATTACCTACAGATCTTTTAAAAAAATTAAGAATTTAAAATTTATCCACGGTTTTTTGCCTCCTTTTTACTACTTATTGGGCTTTCCTTATATTCGTATACTTGTTAGCTCTCAGAGTATAGTGGTACTGACTCATTAAATTGTCAGTAAGGGAGCGTGCATAAACCACATAGCTCCATTTTGGCCTCCTGTGAACCCCCCCCCTCCTCCACCACGTAGCCCTACGTGGCTTTTGCCTCCCCCTCCCCCCCTCCCCCCGCTCACGTAGCACGTAGCTTTCTTCCGTTTTGATTCCAGAAGACATTTTGTACTGTTTTCTCTTGTCAGACTAAATTACATACGGATATAATTAACTGAGGGAAATAAATACTCACATGCTGTTGTGAGTTCAGTTCCTCATTTTAACTGTGAAAAATGTTACGAAAGGAAAGTTACGTGGCCTGGCTCGGACCCCCCCCCCCCCCCCCCTCTAACTAGTTCCTATCAATTTCTTGTACACTTGTTGCACTATAATAAATTATAAATCAATACTTGATGGCTGATTCACAATTTCTAAACTGGAATAGAATTTAAACAGCAGGAGAGACGTGGCAATTTGTTAATTTCGTTGGTATTATTATTGCTTCCCTAACCTGACACACTTATGTAAACTTAGCTCTTGTTAGTTTCGACGAAAACGGCTAATTTGAGTGATTTTATTAAAATCCTCACTTTCGATGAATAACCACAATAAAATACCAGACAACTTTCTTCCTCCCCGAACTAGACAAAAGACCAACTTTGACGGTTACCACAGACAACTGCCAAAAGAAATTAAAACTTCACTCTGGACCGAACGTCCTACTACCGAAGAAGACTGATGATGAAAAAGCCGATGCTTGGTGGCTGCTGCTCTATTTATATTGACGCTTCTTTTTGATGCAACCCTTACCCATACGCTGAGAACTTTGTCGCAATTCTTGCCGCTACGCGTGGATCCTAATATTACACTACGCTCGTAATACATAATTTTTACAATAAAACTCAGACTAATGTCTTAAAATACACTTTGTAAAGTCATGGAACGTCCAGAGTGTAACAGAATTTGCGCCTTGTTCTTCCTGCCTAAAATAGGATTCTAGTAACTGAGTAGCTTCAATCAAGCATATTACCCAGGAAACTAACCCGTGTCTTTCACTTTCCTGGTGAGGCTGTGATTACAGAGTGCGACTCAGCTAAAAATACTAGGAGAAGGAACTATATACTTTTGATTTCACGTTTAAGATTTTAGCTCAACACATACGTTTATATATTTCCAAGTCAGTGAAACGCAGTTCGGAGCTAGACACCGAGGCGACAACTTCCATCATAGAGCTCGTGAACGTGTTATTGTCGATTTAGTTCCTGTTGTAACGTGTGCGCGCTCTACGCGTCCGGAAGTTCGCGAGGCCGCGAAAGCGATTACTTTTCGCAATATTTCAGCTTATTGTCTTTAGTGAACAATTAGAATTAATTAGTGAAACTAGTGGTACCAGCAAATTATGGCCGACCCGCCGGATACGGGTCAGACGATTAAGATGGCACTAGAAACGTGCTACACCAGTAGTGAAATCCCAGCCTCAACATCAAGGGAACTACATCATGGTAGAAAGGTTAAACCCTCAGGCAGTATCCACAGCAAGTGAGCAGATAATCATCCCTTACGAAGCAGAAGAGGAGCAATTAAGATATCAATACTCCCAACATCCTCAACAGCAACCAGAACATGAACAACAACAACAACAGCAACTGCAACAGCATACCTTACAGCAACAATATCAGATAATAGAACAACATCAACAGCATCATCAGCAGCAACATCATCAGCAGCAACATCATCAACAGCAACAGCCCTTGGAGATGGAACTGGACCGGGAGATGACCAGACACAAGAACGGCATGCCTCCGCAGATGTAGCTGTTCACCTCTTAGCTCGGAGAGGAGACAAACCTACAATTATGACCTCAAATTATAATCACATTGCTACCCAGGTATCGCAATGTCAACGGCTGTGATTCCCAATCGACCATCAGAAGAAGATAGCCCATCCGTCCACCATGCCGACTCCGCGCGTTCCTGTATTAGACGATCCGATGCGTGGCAGCCAATCCATCAGCTTCAAGACGACCAAACTCAAAGTACCAGAAGAAGAGGAGGTAAGAAGACTGACGCGATCAGCGGAAAAGATGGCAAGACTATCGTCAGATGGCGCTACAACAGCTTACTCAACAGCTCCCTGCAACACGTCACCAGCAGACACCAGCGCCAAGTTAATCAACACATTCACAACTACAGGTGAGCAGCTAGCGCCACTCACCGACCAAGCGCCCGCAGGCAGCAGTGTTACTAGTGCGCAGGATAAGGCCGGGACCTTTGCAAATAATAGATTCAGTGAAACTGACAGAGGCCCGTTTATAGTAATAATAGAAAGTGTTGACAAAAATGTTGGAAATTGGCACCCCATGGCCCTAGGTAAATTCCTTTTTAATAAGCATCACCACCTCAAACAAAACATTATCAACATTTCTCACGCGGGCAGAAACAAAGTTAAAGTAGAATGTAGATCTGGCGAATCAGCTAACCAACTAGCATCCCTAGGGTCCCTCCAAGAAATAGGTCTAAAAGCATCTATCCCAATGTACTTGACTTCAAAGCAGGGAGTTATTAGAAATGTGGACATTAAATTAAGCATAGAAGAAATCTTGGAAAACATACAATCCCAATACAAAGTGACTAGCGTTAGAAGATTTATAAAAAAACATTCTCCAAATGGAGAGGTAAACGCAAGAAATCTTCCCGTATGCCAACTATCATTCAGATCCCAGGTCCTCCCAGAAGCAGTATATCTGTTTGGCATGCGTTGTAAAGTAGAACCATATATTCCCCCCTTAATACAATGCTTTCAGTGTTTAAGATTTAACCATGTCAGAGCACAATGTAGAGGTCAGCAAAGATGTAGTAAATGCGCGGGACCACATGGTCTAACCCACTGCCCCTCCCAGGAAAACGCATGTTGTTTATTCTGTGGAGGAAATCACCTAGCAACGGACAAAAACTGCCCCGAACATCTTAGGAGACGATCTGAAAAATCTAGTAGAGTTCAACCATTTCACTACAACTCAACACTCCAGATGCCAAACAGCTACGCAAAAGTCGTGGCCGAACCACCCAGATCCTGGCACCCGCAGTTAGAAAACACAGACATTAATCAGTACGACACAAAACCACCCCTCAGCAATACAGAGTCAATCCCCCAAACAGATACATCTGGACAAAAGGACCTAAAAATTATAAGAACGCTAAATATACTACAGATAACCCATCCTTCAATACAAGACAACTACTATACACATACAATGGACCTATGGCTCCCATCAATACAAGCTTGATCCACCCTGCAGCAACAGGCAGCTATACGGAAATTCCACAAGTACCCAATACGCCCAGGGAGGACACACAAACAGACCTGCATGCGCAATCTGCTAAATTAAAACAATCTAACGATCCCACTAAGAGTCCACAATCGCTAAATTGCATTTTAATAGAAAAAATAGTCAACTTAATCATGATTCTAATCAAAGAAGCAAAATCTCAATCAGAAGATCTCTTAAACCCTACAGCGATACTAGGAATGGTAACCAATATCCTCCAACAAGACGGCCAAAATTAAGTGCTTACAGTGGAATGCCAGATCAATAAGAGCGAATAGGGAATCTTTACAAAGAGAACTAGACGTAAACAACATAACGATAGCTACTATTGCAGAAACTTGGCTGAAACCGGACACTAATATCTCATTTAAAGGATTCCATATATTACGAAAAGACAGGGAAGATGGAAAAGGTGGAGTGGCAATATTAATAAAAACATCTATACCTTTCACAGCTGTATACATCGATCATACAAACATCAAATCTTTTCAGGCTATAGCAGCCAAAGTACACAGCCAAAATATGAATTTAACCTTAGTCTCAATATACTGTCCTCCCAAAACAACAATCAGAATAGATGAATGGCGAACACTCCTCCACCAAATAGAGGATCCCTACTTAATCTGTGGAGACTTTAACGCCCATCACACGCTATGGGGATGCGAGCTGAACGATGCATGTGGGGAAGCGATGATAGAGTTCATAGATGAATTCAACCTATTTGTACTCAATGACGGATCTCCTACTCTTATTTCAAAACCCGGCCAAAGGAAATCGGCAATTGATCTATCCATGTGCTCCGCATCTATCGCCACCGAATTTCAATGGGAAAATCTAAGACAGACCTGGGGATCGGACCACCACCCTATCCTAATATCAACAAAACAGCTGAATTTCCCACAGATCTTTCAACCGATCAACAAATGGAACATAAGAAAAGCAAATTGGATAAAATACAGGAAACACATTGAAGAAAATATAGGACGAGTGTACTCAGCAAACACAACCAAAAGTCAGTACCAGCTACTGCTAAATGTTATAAACGAGGCGGCAAAATGCTCGATCCCCACCTACAAAACAACACCAAACGCAAAAGGACTACCCTCCCCTTGGTGGAACGAGGAATGTTCTAGAAAGATAGCCAAAAGGAAACTAGCTCTGACAGTATATAAACGAGAACCCACTTGGGAAAACTATATAAATTACAAAAAAATAGATGCGGAAACAAAAAGATTCCTTAAATCAAAGAAAAAAACCTGTTGGAAAGAATTCTGTAATAGTTTAAATAGGACCACGCCAACAACTTTAATATGGAACATGATAAATCGGTTAAAGAAGAAACCAGTGGGAATAAAAGCGCCAATGAACTGTATCGAAGAATTCGAAAACAAGGTAGCCCCGCCATATGTGCCTACAGAGCCTCTAAAACTAACAAACCAACACACGGAAAATAACCGACAAAATATCCTATCAGAGGAATTTAAACTAAACGAACTGGAAATGGCCCTGAAATCAACCTCAAATACAACACCAGGAATAGACAACATTCATTACCTCATGCTCCACCACCTCCCTCACTGCGCCAAGGTAGCTATCGTACAGATCTTTACTAATGTATGGTTAAAAAGTGAATTTCCAAGTGATTGGACAACACAGATAATTATACCGGTACCAAAACCAGGTAAAGACAGTACAAATGCCAACTCCTTTCGCCCAATAGCCCTTTCCTCCTGCATAGGCAAAACGTTCGAACGAATCGTAAAAAGGAGGTTAGAATGGTGGCTTGAATATCACAATTTACTGCCAAAAACTCAATATGGATTTAGGAAAGGAAGAAGTACATATGACTGTCTCAGTACGCTCACATTAGACATAGAACGAACTTTTATCAACAAAGGTTTTCTTACAGCTGTTTTCCTAGACATTACAGGAGCCTATGACAATGTTCAAATTCCGATACTAATAGAAAAGCTCAAGGCACTACATCTTCCTGAGGTATTTGTCTGTGGAATATATAATCTTCTCTATAGTAGAACTATATATATACGGCAACAAAATAATTCTCTACATGGACCATTCATAGTCTCAACAGGAATCCCACAAGGAGCAATCCTTAGCCCCTTACTATTCACTATTTACATAGGGGCAATAGAAAAAATATTCAGTCCCACAATAAAAGTATTAAAATTTGCAGATGACATATGTATATACACGATGTCCACATCCCTAGGAATAATTCTCTGGAGGTTAAAAGAAGCTGCGGGGAGATTATATGATTGGGCACAACATCTAGGACTAACCATTTCAACAGCGAAATCTTCAGCAGTGATATTTTCTAGGAAACGAACTATATATCGAGAGACTGAGCTTCATCTGGGACCTTACTCCTTCCCGGTGTGCACATCTGCCAGACACTTAGGCTTAATAATGGATAGTAAACTAACATGGACGGGACACATCAACCATATTATAACTAAAACGGAACACCTCTTGAACATATTAAGATCCGTAACACGCACCTGGTGGGGTGCAGATCCGGCTATAATGCTTAATATATACAGAGCACTAATCCGTCCCATATTCGATTATGGAAGCATCTGTTACGGGAATGCCCCCAAGTATAACCTCCGTAAATTGGACATAGCACAACATCGAGCTATTAGAATATGTATTGGAGCAATGAAATCTACAGCATCAAATGCGCTATTAGTTGAAGCCAGAGAAATGCCTCTGGAAACGAGGCGACAACTCTTATCAAATATCTACCTAATGAGACGCGCTTCAATCACCAACCATCCGGTGTCTCAGAAGGCAAAGGGACTTGCAACAATAATGGAAAGGAAGGGAAACATCCCTCGCCGCTCCACGCCGTTATTGGCCACTAGCTTCAACCAAATAAAACACAAAATACCATTAGTGATCCAAGAAAGGACTCTTCCCTGTTTCACAAAACAATACGATATCATCAGATTTAAACCAAATGTCTACTACCTCCCAGAATGGATTATTAGAAGCAACAGGACAAATAACATGACAGAGAGATTTCTATCTTCAACTTGGCCCGACTTTACACAAATATATACCGATGGATCAAGAACAGCAAATGGAGTCGGATTCGCCTACTACTGTCCACTCACGAAAGAACACCAGAAAATACGCTTGCCAACAGAGACCTCGGTTTACACGGCAGAGGCTATGGCCATTAGACAGGCCATTCAATACGGATACAACCGATATAATAAAATACTTATATTGACGGATTCGAAAAGTGTAGTACAAAGGTTGGAGAATATTAAAAGACAAAATGAAACGAATAAGATTTTATATGATATATTACAAATGATGTATATAGCCTCCGCAGAAGGAAAAGAAATCCATTTATTATGGATCAAGGGCCATGCGTCCATCCAATACAACGAGACGGTCGACAAACTAGCAAAAGAAAGCACTCTGGAAGGACAGCAACAATACACACAACTCCCCCACACTGATTTCATTAGAACTATAAAAAGAGAGGCCCTTACAAAATGGGCAAACGCATGGACTTTCATCACAAGTATACAAAGGGAAACACTACGCATCGATCCAACCCCACATTCCACACAAAGCATGGTTCGAAGAATCAAAACTCGCAAGAAAATACAAACATCTATCATTCGCATAAGATTGGGACACGGATGTTATCCCAAACACCTCCATAGAATTGGCGCAGCAAACTCCCCATTCTGCCCTGTTGACAACGAGAAATAGCAGACCTAAATCATATAATATTGACATGCACCCTTTACCGAACTCCACAAAACAATCTATACAATAGACTGACTAAAATAAATATTCCACTGCCTACTTCAATCATCTCCCTCATGAGAACTGAACAACAGGACGTGTATCAAGCTATAGCTCACTTCTTAAGGGACGCAATATTACGATATAAACCAGGCAATATATCCAAAATAGAATTATTATACCACCTCACTTTCAGAATTATTACAGAATTGTATATTAATAACGTAACACAATCATCAATAGTTATATCAACTCTGAATTATTGTTACTAATAAAAATTGTATAGAATTATCATGACAAAATAATATTGTATAGAGCTGATATGTCAAAATAATTTTGTAATACAAACTTTGTATATAACTATTATGCCATATAATATTGTAATACAAAATTGTGATCTGGCTGTATGGTCGTCAGACCAAAAGCCATATAAATAAATAAATAAATAAAATAAATAAGTCAGTGAAACCGCTAAGATGTTGGATGATATAGTTCTCGATGTGTAGAATGGAGCACGTGTTAACTCATTTGGTTTGCAGCCTTCAAGGTTCTTCAGGGACATTTACACTTACTATGGTTGTGACTATAATGGCTTCAGATATATCTTTACCGTCACAAAATATAAATCTTCAGTTCCACGTGTAGTACTGCACACTTCACTGTTCAGAAAGGTGTGAATTACAAACTTTCACTCAAACCGATGCATTTCACGTTACCTCTGTTAACTCATCCGAGACGTAAAGAATCACTTATTCCGGTAGAAGAACACATGAAATAAATCACTTTGTTCTGGATTTCTTTCTCTCCCTCTATTTTCTTTGGGTTTTTTTACTAATGGCTTAACGCCTCGTCGACGTCGAGGTCATTAGAGGCGGGATGGGATTGAGGATAAGGAACGAGGAGGAATTTGGCCATGGTCGTTTGAAGGAAGCTTCCCCGAAATCGCCTGGAGTGATTTGGGAAAACCATGGAAAACCTTATTCTGGATGTCTGGACGGGGATTCGAACCAGCATCCTCTCAAAAGCGAAGCAAGAGCGTCACTCACCACGCTAAATTTCTGATGTCAGTTTTGCTAATATACGACTTCGGTTGCAGTGTCTTTTAGCAGTGATTTTACCTACGAAAAAAGTTGATCTTTTCAGTAAAGGACGATGTTGAAGCTGTTGGCCTGTACAGAAAAAGCTCGCAGGTGGTTTGTTTCTGGTGCTTAAGATTAGATTAGTTCCAGTTGTTTTTGTTCTATTAAGGAACTTGCTACAACATTACACACATCTTTATCAGACCCGACACGTTAGTATTATGAATCAAACAAATCCATTCGTTTCCCATGTCATCAGTCCAGGAAAACTGACCGAGTATCGAAAGATATAAGATCGCGTTAATTTGTCCATGCAGGTTGTTACGGGTCAAACACCCCTTCCTGGTCGTACAGTGGTGTCAGGTATTCTAGGTACTTATGAGGCTCCAAGTTGCGGTTGATCTGCCCTTTGTTGACTGAGCGACCTGCGACACTTACCCCACTTGTGGGTCTGTCCCAACACTTACTAATTGTCGGCTGAGATATCAGGTTCCAGTCGGCATCTGTAAGTACCTGGCTAGGCTAAAGCTTACTTAGAATCAGGACGTAGATACTCCTTGGAATGATATTCGATAGTTATGACTACTTGATTTATTACAGAAAACTGTTGCATTGTATTATTACATTGATAGGTACATATATCAGGAGGTTTTCCTACTGGAAATAGTGGATCATATGATCCAAAATGATAGCAGTTGGCTTACTGAGCCAGCGGAGTGGAGGATGATAAAAATACCTAAAAATGGCCAATTTGGGTTGTAATAGGTCTGGCCTCCGTAAATTCACATCGCGAACTGGGTTGGTGACGCTAGCGCCAAAAAGCGTTCCCGGCTCTGAAAGAGGAGAATCCACTTCTCCCATTGGTTGAATAACATGCCGTTTGGGCGTGTACTTCACGTGCTAACTAGCTGAGTCCCTCGTGGAAAATATCACAGTAACACTGCTAAGCCAGCGGCCTTGGCGCTGGTGTCGTATAAAGCACCGATGTGCTGGCTTGAAAACAACTGCCTTTCTTACCGCTAAAAACTACACTACAAATTACTGTCCGCGACAGCTCTTCTTCACGAGCTTGACGACCTTGTTTTGGTACTCGGGAGCTGTCTCGTCGAGTTCGAAGCTGCTGGTGATGATGGAGAGGAGGAAGGGCAGCAGGAAGTAGCTGCAGTAGGCGCCCATGGTCTGCATGTGGTGCATGTCCCTCCTGAGCTCCTGTAGGTGGTACAGCTCCGCCGTGTCCTGCAGTCCCAGCGCCTGCAGAGTGGAGGTGAACGTGTCGTGGTACTCAGTCAGCAGCTCCTCAGAGTGGTCCCTCAGCACGTCAGCGGCCAGGCTCATGTGCATGAAGTACTGCAGGTCCTCCGCAGGGCTCCCCACGTGCACGCCCTGCAACGTGTATCATAAACAATCTGTTTGATCATCTCATAAACGTACTCAGTCAGCAGCTCCTCAGAGTGGTCCCTCAGCACGTCAGCGGCCAGACTCATGTGCATGAAGTACTGCAGGTCCTCCGCAGGGCTCCCAACGTGCACGCCCTGCAACGTGCATCATAAACAATCTGTTTGATCATATCATAAACGTACTCAGTCAGCAGCTCCTCAGAGTGGTCCCTCAGCACGTCAGCGGCCAGGCTCATGTGCATGAAGTACTGCAGGTCCTCCGCAGGGCTCCCAACGTGCACGCCCTGCAACGTGCATCATAAACAATCTGTTTGATCATATCATAAACGTACTCAGTCAGCAGCTCCTCAGAGTGGTCCCTCAGCACGTCAGCGGCCAGGCTCATGTGCATGAAGTACTGCAGGTCCTCCGCAGGGCTCCCAACGTGCACGCCCTGCAACGTGCATCATAAACAATCTGTTTGATCATATCATAAACGTACTCAGTCAGCAGCTCCTCAGAGTGGTCCCTCAGCACGTCAGCGGCCAGGCTCATGTGCATGAAGTACTGCAGGTCCTCCGCAGGGCTCCCAACGTGCACGCCCTGCAACGTGTATCATAAATAATCTGTTTGATCATCTCATAAACGTACTCAGTCAGCAGCTCCTCAGAGTGGTCCCTCAGCACGTCAGCGGCCAGGCTCATGTGCATGAAGTACTGCAGGTCCTCCGCAGGGCTCCCAACGTGCACGCCCTGCAACGTGTGTCATAAACAATCTGTTTGAGCATCTCATAAACGTACTCAGTCAGCAGCTCCTCAGAGTGGTCCCTCAGCACGTCAGCGGCCAGGCTCATGTGCATGAAGTACTGCAGGTCCTCCGCAGGGCTCCCCACGTGCACGCCCTGCAACGTGTGTCATAAACAATCTGTTTGATCATATCATAAACGTACGTTTTAATCATAAGTTCATTAAAACGTTCGAGAATAATTTTTCACATTTGTTATAAGCTAATGCAGTTATAACATATTCTGTGAGATGTCCTACGAGGTAATGAGAAAGACCGAGTGGTAAAAAGATTTAATGGCCAGATAATTTTTTTTTTACTATTATTTTTTTTTTTCACGCTCACTCTGAAGTTCAATAGAAAACTGCAAGGGAACAACAATCAACAGAGTTGTGGTATATAACATTTTTGACAACAATTGCTGAACGAATTGTTTTCTTACGTCATTGAAGGAGGTAGAAGTTTGGGGACAAGAAACGGGTACGAATTTAACCATGGAATTTTGAATGATCCAACTGGAGTACTTTCGGAAAACCACGGATGGCCAGACAGGGTTATGAACCCGTGTCCTCCAGAATGCGAGAACACTGACCACGCTCGAATTAAAAGCACGTGTATAGAAAACGTAGAAAGAAAGTTTTTACAGAGATCAATAGTAGTATATCTAATGATTTGTGAATTGAAATATGTCAGTGTAACGATCGATCATTGGTGTGGAAGAAGTCAATGAATCAATTAGTCCCAGACAAATCGTGGAACTGTCACAGGGTTTTCTATGTTCTTGCGCTTACCTCTTCATCTCAACATACCTCTTATAACTCACGTCCTCAATTATTATTATTTTTTTTCCTCATCCATGAGCTCCAAAATTTTTTCTGTGCTCCAAGGTTTTCGGGTGGTTTGTTCCCTGAATCCTAATGTTTATTTACCAGTTTTCATTATTTCTCTCTTCAGTGCATTCTATTCCTACTCGGTTGAGCTCCTTTCAGCGTTACTTCTTAGACCCAAGTCTACCATTTCTGCAAAAAATGTTCTCGTGTTAGTTGTTTAAGTTTATTCACTTCAAGTCTGTTAAGCTTATATTGCTTCCTTATTCTTTTGTATTTCAACATGCACTTTCTAACTATCAAATTATGGTTAGAGTCTATGTCTGATGATGGGTATGCTTTATAGTCTAGAAGTTGATTCCTGAATCTCTGTTTGACCATGATATAATCTACCCGTATTCCCTGAACGTTTCCAGTTGTATATCCTTCTTGCATGGTTCCTAAATAATGTGTTTGCCAGGACTAACTTATATCATTCACAAAATTGTGACAACCTGCCTCCTCGCTCATTTTTTTCTCCTAGACCAAAACTTCCTACAGTAATCTCTCCTTTTCCTTCTCCCACTAAAGTTCCATACTCATTGAATAGAGATAGTATTTTAAACCTATGTTGGAATGAAAGACGTTTGTCAGCTGCGGTATATAGAAATTAGTTTGCTGTGATAAATACTAATCTTGCTACAGCAATCTGAAACAACGCTCCAACACAGCTCAGCCGACATGAAGTTGAAAATCACGGTGAATTATCTGCTACAGTGATAGCAGACACTTGTGGTTCAGTATGACGTCAGTGTTTAAATTTATCACCCAATCAAATTGCATGACTCAGGCATCTCACCAGATGTTATATAAAGGCATATGCTTTAGCTTTAATGTTCTGCAAAGGGACATTCCAGTATATACAATCACAGTGAGTACTCTTTAATTTAAAACTCTAGTGTCGCACCTGCTAATGCTTGTTCTCCTGCACTTAGTAAGTGCCAATATCACTATCATTGATATTGATTTCAGTAGTCTACAAAAAGCAGTTAAACTTTTACATTCCAATAGATCTCAATGTTTGTGGATTCTTGATGCTGTCTTAACAGTTTTCGGTAAGATGATCTCTCTAACAGATTAACATAAACATCGTAGCTCCATTAATTAAAATGAGATAAAGTTATGGTTTTTTTCCTCCAGGCTTTACGCCTCGTCGAGATAGATTTCAAGAGGTTATTAGAGGTGGTAGAAATAAACGGGAAGGAATTCAGCCTGGTGTGTTTTCGGAAAACCATGGAAAATCAAAATCTGGATAGCTGGATGGGGATTCGAAGCCAAGTACTCCCGGATAACAGATCAGAGAGTTAACGCTCAGGCATGGAGATCGCTGATTCATATCTCTAGAATACTCCAAAATCTATTAAAAAAATTGTTAAAAAGAATTTGTAAATACGGAATTCGACACAAGAGCATGAATGTAGGTGACAAATGGTACAAAGAAAGCTACGTTCAAATACAATTACAGATTCCGTTCGAAAATGAAAAAGAGACACGATGTTCTCACTGCCGTCTTGTCCAGCGACACAGATTCTTTTCTCTTTGGGGACTCGTCAAAGACAAAGTTTTCCTCCCTCAACTTCATAACGTGAAAAAGAGCATCGCAAGATTTGTGGCAGGTATAGAAGCAGATATTTTAAAGCTAGTTTGATGCATGTTGTGAGGCAAACACTGAACATATTGAACATCTGCGAGCTCCCATAATCAAGCATTCAAAGTTTTTTTTCAATTCATTAAAAAAATGGTAAGACCAGAGATAGTTTTATGAAATAATGATCCCGTTGTGGACAGTATGAGTTCCGAAAAATATTCGTTTCGTTAATTCCATTTTTCACCTGAATAAGTGGAATCTTGGTCGTTATGTAAAATCGACCTATTTCTTGCTGGTATTAACAACTAACGTTACTGAAAATAAAGTATTCAAAGGAACAGTTTGTGGATTTTATAGTCATTGATTTGATTGGCCTTGAGCCCTAAACAGTAATACGCATTTTTTACCTAAATATGATTTCTGATTTTGTTTGTATGTTCATCTTCTATACGTTCCTATACCATTCATCCGATTACTTTCACTGGTAAGTTACTATGTGCACGCGTGCGAAGGTTTCTGACAAAAAAAAATACCCTCTCCCCTTTACAAACCTTAATTTTATACGAACCCACATTTTTTATCCGATTTCGATGGAACATTGCACACACATATGCTTTAAAATAAACAGAAAAATACTGTCAACATTTGGTTTTCAAAAACCCAATATCTCCAATCCTTTCCATCACCATATTTTTTACCAATGTTTTTATACACACCCACAATTTTTTTTCGATATCGACTGAACTTTTCACTCACATGCTTAAAAAAAAAAAAAAAAAAATAATAATGTTTACATTTGATTTGCAAAAACCCAAGACCTCTCCCCCTTTCCAACCCTTTAATTTTTGTCAATATTCTTTTCACATACCCACAGCTTTATCCAATATTAACGGAACTTTGCACACATATTCTTTAAAACCAACATTTGGTTTACAGAAACCTTACCCCTTTACACCGACTTATTTTTAAAACGTTCTTTACACTTACCCACAGATTTCATACGATTTCAATGGTCCTTTGCACATGTATACATTAAAACAAACAGAAAAATACTGTCTAAATTTGAATTTTACAAACCCAACCTTTCTCATTCTTTCCACCCCATTAATTTTTGTCAGTGTTCTTTATACAAAGCTACAGTTTCTATCCGATTTTGAAGGAACTTTGCACACGTATACTTTCAAGCAAACAGAAAAGTACTGTCTACATTTGCTTTACAAAAATCCAACCCCTCTCCACCTTTAGTCCCACCCATCTTAATTTCAAAAATTGTTTATAGAAGCTCACAGTTTTTATCAGAGAAATGTATTGCCTACATAAAGCCTCGTTCCCACGATCTCTTGTAACAGAGGCGGGACGGGACGGGACGGATACTCAACAACACACCATGGGAACAGGGCCACCTCTACTAGCGGAAATGAGACGCAGCTACCCACTCTGTGTCGGTAAACATCACAGGCGTGTGTAGAGGTGCGCTGTTGTCGTCGGTCTGCAGCAGCGGTGCGCAGCCCTTCTGTTGCTGTAAAGTGCTCTGTGCCAAACGACACTAGGCAACATGGTGAGGAGGTGGCGGCGAGGTAAGCTAGGGCTAACCTGCGGCGCGCGCTCGCCCCTACACTTTGGCTAGTGAGATCCCGTCCCGTCCTGCCTCCGTTCCAAGAAATCGTGGGAACGCGGCTTAAGTTTTACAAAAACGCACCCACTCTCACCCACTTAACAAATAAAAATAGATATTGCAACGCATGCCGGGCAAAGCTAGTAATTAATCAGTCTCATCAGTTCACAATTGCTATTTCGATTTAATTTTCTATTTTACTCTTGTGTATTTCTCGTGCAATAGTTTCTGTCACTTCCTAAAAGTAATTTTAATGTCTGGTAAAGTTACAGATATATGTAATTTTGTTTGTACACGATTATAGTGTGATCGAGTTGAGCGGACGGGAATTGCAGAAATGCGGATGTTTATGGTGTGGCTGCTTGTGGCGTCCCTTGCAGTGTTCGGGGCGTATGGTGACAACTCTTTGGATGGTGACATACAGGGAAGTTGTGATGCGGATCTGAACAGTTGCGACAGTGTCGGTGAGTATACATTAACACTACGCCTGGTTACCCGCGCAGTGTGGGGTAAGATTTTCCATTATGTGGGGCATAAGAAAGACTATCACCGAGATCATTAAACAGGATAGAAAGTAATTTTTGAATTTCAGAGTGGATGCTACCATTTATCTGTACACATCCCTGCCGAAACGATCTTTTTGTGCGTTAGACATGGATGGTTCTATCATTGAAACCAGCAAGCGGACATATGTGCTTTATAAAACTTCAACCTGATCTTGGCGCGAAATTTAAAGGAATTATTTGGGTGTCACTTGAAACTCTTCAGTTGGGAGTATTGTTATCCAATATGATCAGTTGCTTTAAAGGATTATTATCACTCGCATCTCAGAATAAATGTCTTGTTAGTGACTGTAGAGCGAGAGTTGAAAAAATCTAGAGAGCAGAATAGTTGCCAAGATTGGCTTAGTAAAGCATCTAGTTATATCACACCCCCGAACCCAGAATCGAATATCGTATTTAAAATTTGTGAAATTATGTTCCGATATTCTGGGCAGAGGAAGGTTATTACAGCGGGGAGAGAAAGGAATGGAATAATCCGATGGCCCTTTTGTAGGAACCATACGGGCATTTCACTGGTGATTTTGGGAAACCATCGAATAACGAAATCTGGAAGTGGGATGGAGTGCTCTGTGCCCTATTTCTGATGCTCCGAGGCCTCTAGCACTCACACGAAACAAATTCGGATTTGTATGTATAATGTGCTTCGTTGACCCAGAATAGAATATCGTATTTAACATTTTGTGAAACTGTGTTCTGATATTCTGTTCAGAGGAAGGTTATACAGAAATAAATGCGGTCGAAAAAAAAAAATACTTTTTTCCTAAAGCAGCTTATGAGGTTATGATTACAGAGTGGTAAATATAAAACTAAGATATTTTTTTCATCTTATTTACATGAAAAAAAAGCATCAGCTGCAATAAAAACTGTCATCTTTAGGCCATTATAAATACCAGGCGTAGCTAAAAAAACTGTACTGAATACCAATCTAATCCTGTATTTAAGCGTAAAATACTAAACACACTTACTTCTTTCTTTTTACTGCTTAACGTCTCTTAAAAGCGAGGATCTTTAGAGACTGGTCTTACTTCTAATATAGGTTTATTTGTAGCAAAATAAGCTCGTCTACACTGAAGAGCCAAAGCAACTGGTATAGACACGCGCAGGCAAACACAGAGATATGTTAACACTGAGGGTACAGGTGCTGCGGTCGGCAACGCCTATATAAGACAACAGGTGTCTTATATGGGCGTTAGATCGGTTTCTGCTGCTCCAATGGCAGGTTATCACGATTAAAGTGAGTTTAAACGTGGTGTTATAGTCGGCGCACGAGAGCATCTCTGAGGTAGTGATGAGGTGGGGATTTTCCCGCACGACCATTTCATGAGTGAATATCGGGAATCCGGCAAAACATCAAATCTCTGACACCACTGCGGCCAGAAAAAGATCCTGCAAGATCGGGATCAACGACAATTGAAGAGAATCGTTCAATGTGACAGAATTGCAAACCATCTGCAAATTGCTGCAGATTTTAATGCTGGGCCATCAACAAGTGTCAGCATGCAAACCATTCAACGAAACATCCTCGATATGGGCTTTCGGAGCCAAAAGCCCACTCATGTACCCTTGCTGAGTGCACGACGCAAAGCTTTACGCCTCGCCTGTGCCCGTCAACTCCAACATTGGACTGTTGATCATTGGAAACATGTTTCCTGGTTTGAAGAGACTCGTTTCCAATTGTATCAAGGGGATGGACGTGCACGGGTATGGAGACAACCTCATGAAATCATGGACCCTACATATCAGCAGGGGGCTATTCGAGCTGGTCGATGCTCTGTAATGGTTTGTGGCGTGTGCAGCTGGAGTGACATGTGAACCCTGATATGTCTAGATATGACTCTAACAGGTGAAACATGCCTACGCATCCTGGCTGATCACCTGCATCCATTCATGTCCATTGTGCATTCCGATGGACTTGGGCAATTCCAGTAGGCAATCCTCACACGTCCAGAATTGCTTCAGAGTGGCTCCAGGAACAAGCTTTCTGAACTTAAACACCTCCGCTGGCTACCAAACTCCCCAGACATGAACATTATTAGGTATATCTGGGATGCCTTGCAATATGCCGTTCAGAAGAGATCTCCACCCCCTCGTACTATTACAGATTTATGGACAGCCCTGCAGGTGTCAATTCCCTCCAGCACTACTTCAGACTTTAGTCGAATCTGTGCCACGTTGGTTTGCAGGGACTCTACACGATATTAGGCAGGTGTAGCAGTTTCTTTGGCTCTTCCAGTGTATATCAGACCACTGGGCAATGAGATGAGTTGGCTGGCACCTTCTCCACTTTTCCCCATCTCCCCTGGGATCTATCGGAAGATATTGTTGATAATTAGGGATGCTGAGGTTTGATGTACCACCTTGTTGTTGACTTTTTCCCCCGACCTAAATACTGCTGCTTTACCCCAGTAGGGCAAATAGCCAAGTAAAACAAGTGATACATAACAAATAAATTCTCTGGCCATAAATTTTATTGCTAGGTATATTTATAACAACACCGTATACTGAGAATGATAAATTTTGTTTCTGACTTTACTGAATGCTTACACCTTAAGTATTACAAAAAATGAGATGCCATAAGTTTGACGATTCATGGTTTTAAGATTACAGTAATGGTACTGCGTCATCAAATCTTGCGCACGTTGATGTCATTACATTTTTACCGATTATAAATCCTCCCTGAAATCTTAGGAAGCAATATTTTAAAGGTAATACAGTTTAATTATTAAATTTAATGAGACATTCATAACTGTTGCAGAAGGCACGACAACGGCACCTACACTTTACAACAGCAACCTAAGCCCGCCATGCCGCCTTGTGCGATTGGTTGCCGGCGCTTTGGGGGTAGAGCTCAAGATAGAGAACAAGAATGTTGGTGCGGGAGAGATGAAGACTCCAGAAATGCTCAAGGTAAAATTTAGTCCTAACAATGTTACTTAGATCTACAATAATTTAATTAGCTATTCGTTACAAATGTTTCGCTCAAGAAGCACCATTGTGTTAGTGTATCTGTCAGACTAACCAAATTGAGAAAATACTGTACAAAAACAAATCACTGCAATGATTTTAGAACAAGAAAAATGAAGCAGATTCTTTATCATGCACAAAACGCTATGATTAATGACAACAAATTAGAATAGCCATAAATTAGAAAGAGGGAGGTAATCATAGGAATATGTGACAATGATTCTCACAAAAGGTAGAATTAAATTTTTTGGTATCATTGATTATAAATTAAAAAATTAAAGAGTGGTGGATTTCTACAGATTTCTTTTTTAAAAAACACTTAATCATTCCCTCATGTCCCATTTTCTCTATACCAAAAAGTACCATAACACAAGCTACAGACGTTAATAGATGGGATAATTATTATTTAAGAAAAAGACCAATGCAACTGTTGTTGGATATTATTAATTTCGCAGACGCATTTCACCTCTCTTGAAGGTATTGTCAGCGTACACCTTTCTTCTGTAACATATGATTAGTTTTAACTTTTGAACATAATGGTTTTTGTTTATGTATAACAAAATTAATTCTGGGTCTATTGGAGATGGCGATTCTACTATAGCAACATTCAGTAATGATATCATAATACTGCTGTAGTCACTCACAAGACATATTATTTTCAAGAAGTAATTTGATTGTAACACAGCCTGGACCATAATTTTCAAGCATAATTTAGGTTGTAACACTGCCTAGACCAGCATGACACCATTAAATGTACATCAGAAAGTATTTCTAGTGGAGTCTTGCATTTGACTACTTCAGTATTGTGATGCCAATACATTGCGGAATCACAAACTCCAGTAATCCCAAGGTGTCATCAGTGTACACTGTTTTCTGGTAACATATAATTAATTTTAACTTTTGAACATAATGGTTCTTGTTTATATATGAAAACTGAAACATACAGAATACAACACAACTCATTGAAAACATGAAAGACATACACATCCCTGATACTGCAACTCTGGTATCATATGCCATTAATAACAGGTATACCAACATCCCCAAAGCACAAACAATGCAAATAATACACAAGAACCCACAAACACATAACACAATACCAAACAAACACATAAATTAATTAAAATGCACTCTAGAACTGATAACAGTGCAGAATTACTTCAGCTTCACAACAATCAACAACAACAGGGACGCCCCATGGGATCTCCAATATCAGAAACACTAGCCAATAGCTTCATCAACTAAAGGAGAAATATTCAACACAATAATCCCCCAAAAAGGTTTTCAGATAATCTATTGGTTTCATCACGTTGATGATACTGTATGTCTCACAAATGAAACATCATAACGCATAAATGAATTACACTAGGAATAAAAACTCTACACAGAAATATCACTTTTACACTAGAAATAGAATACAATGGCCAATTAAATTTTCTGGACCTAACCACATCAAAAAAAAACCAAAACAAAAAAACATTCCGGATACACAGAAATCCCAAAGCAACAGACGAAATAATATACTCCTCATCAAACCATCCACACAACCACAAGCAAGCTGCAGTAAGACATATGTTGAACAGAATAAACAGAATCCCTTTAACCAGGGGCGTAGCTACTATGGGGCTAGGCGGTGCAGTTAGGGATTGCAATCCAGCAAAGCGGGATCCCGCATCATTAGACAGTCTGGCGGATCCCGCACAAAATTAAGCGGATCCGCAATCCGCAAAATCCGGCGGAAACGCGTGTCAGTCTGCGTGACTCGCTGCCCCACTCGGTCTCTGTCGGATATTTTGCACTGTTCGCCTGTATCCTTCCAGTTGGTATTTGACTCATGTGAACAAGCGTTTGTTTTTGTCAACCTTCGTCATTCGTAAGTAAATAAATACACTTTTACGTATTCATCAAAACTTACGTTTGTTTCGAGTACACATTTCTGTAATTTTAGTTATGTTCCGTATTTAGAACGATTTTCTAACTATATAATTATTTTTTATGTGTCGCTCACGTTATCTGAACTACACGGTTACAGCTTTTTATTCACATTTCCTGTATTTGCAGATAAAGAAATTGTGACATTTTCCTAATTTGCGGCTGAAAATTTGATTATTCGTTGATATGAAACTAATGTTATCGTAATTTTAACGATCGCGTACCTATTTATTTAACAGCTATTAAAAGGAAATTGTATATCCTTTGACTTGTTGTTTTGGCCGCTGCCTCAATGCGTTTCTTTGACGAAAGCCGCCTGCTTACATGTGTCTCTCAAGCTTTCGATTAATCCTTCTTCTCCTTTTATTATTTCGAATAATGGTAAAAAACGTTATAATGAAATTTTCACGGGTGTATCGACGAATTGTGTTGTAGGAACACCATACTTCGACGGCTGCCTCCGCCGTCTTTCTCACGTGTGTAATTTCGTGTGTTTGCAATGAAATCCGGAGATACAACCTATGAGGACTTCACTGCAATCATTCACAGAGAAGGTCTCCTTTCTTCCTAAAAAATAATAATTTCCACTCTAAAAACGTCATTACGCCACATAGGTAAATCTGAAATAGTTGACAGTTTACGTGTTGGTGAGTAGTTTCTTTTAATAACATTGAATCAACTGTAATATCAATCAAGGAACCAGGAGATATAATAATGAATTACGCAAAAAAGGCCAAGTCTCTTGCTTGTGCAGTGACAAAAAGTTATGAGATCTTGTTCTGACCCAAGTCTACACTTTACAGAGTATATTAGCTTCACTTTGTGAAATGGAATGCTTTTCTCGGTGTTATGGGACGTTTATTTAGAATTTTTTTTTTTTTTTTAAAAAAAACCTTGGTAACTTGGCCACTAAGCAAACCATATTTTTAAACTTATGTGAGGTATTGTAAGGCACATAATAATACCTAAGACTCAATATTTTTCATTTTTATTATTTATTTAAAAATTGTTTTAGATTAAAAAACAAAAATGTAAAACCTCGAAATACACTTAAGACACGCTAAAAAGTTTTTATGTCATTTTGCCAATCAAAATATTGTTAACTGTAATTTTTATCAATTAACATTAAAAATTATTTATTAATTTAATTGTTATTAAATTTATTAACTTTTTAAGTAACTACGTTTTAAATATATGCGTTAAAAATTGTTTGTACCAATCCCGCGCGGATCCCGCGGGATTGAAAACACTGCGGGATTGCAATCCTTAGGTGCAGTGCACTGGGGCCCTCACGCTCAGGGGGGCCCCCAAGCATACCTCAAGGGGCCCCTAAGCGCACCTCTAGGGGCCCTCAAGCGCAATTTAGAGGGCCCACGATCCTTCATGGAAAACTGGCGACTTTTTTTTTTTTTTAGCTCTACCGTCGTCCAAGGGGCCCCTGAGAACACAGCACAGGAGCCCCTCACTAAGGGCCCTCGCTGCTCAGGGGGGCCCCCAACCACTGCTCAGGGGCCCCTAAAGAACAATTCAAGGGCCCCCATCCTCAGTTCAGAGGACCCCTACCAGCACACAAAGCAAAAAAAAAAATTCGCCTGTCTGGCCTGAGGGCCCAAAATAAATTTTTTGCACCGGGGCCCTTGTTGACCTAGCTACGCCACTGCCTTTAACAAAACAGAATTATCAAAAAGAACTCAGTACCCTAAAACAAATAGTCAAAAACAATGGATACAAAACACATATGGTTGATTCAGTAAATAGAAAGATAGTAAATCAGTTGAAAAAAGCAAAACTAACTACATCACCACACTACACCAATTCAATAACCAAAGCACAAAAACTTCAACAACCGTAACATGGAAAATCACACATACATCCAACAACATGGAATACAACAGAAACAAATGGTATACTGCGACTAGGGATTGCAATCCAGCAAAGCGGGATCCCGCAATCCCACGGGATCCCGCATCATTAGACAGTCTGGCGGATCCAGCACAAAATTAAGCGGATCCGCAATCCGCAAAATCCGGCGGAAACGCATGTCAGTCTGCGTGACTCGCTGTCCCACTCGGTCTCTGTCGGATATTTTGCACTGTTTCCCTGTACCCTTCCAGTTGGCAATTGACAAATGTGAACAAGCGTTTGTTTTTGTCAACCTTCGTCATTCGTACGGTAAGTAAATAAATACACTTTTACGTATTCATAAAAACTTACGTTTGTTTCGAGTACACATTTTTGTAATTTGAGTTATGTGCGTATTTAGTACTATTTTCTAACTATATAATTATTTTTTAAGTGTCGCACACGTTATCTGAACTACACGGTTACAGCTTTTATTCACGGTTTCATTATTCCCATCTTCTGTATTTGCAGATAAAGTAATTGTGACAATTTCCTAATTTGCGGCTGAAAATTTGATTATTCATTGATATGAAACTAATGTTGTAATTTTAACAATCGCGTACCTATTTATTTAACAGCTATCAAAAGGAAATTGTATATCCTTGTTGTTTTGGCCACTGCCTCAATGCGTTTCTTTGACGAAAGCCACCTTCTTACATGTGCCGCTCAGGCTTTCGATTAATCCCTCTTCTCCTTGTTATTATTTCGACTAAAGGTAAAAAAAGCTAAAACGAAATTTTCACAGGTGTATCGACGAATTGTGTTGTAGGAACACCATACTTCGACGGCTGCCTCCGCCGTCTACCTCACGTGTGTAATTTCGTGTGTTTGCAATGAAATCCGTAGATACAACCTATGAGGACTTCACTGCAATCATTCTCCGAGAAAGTCTCCTTTCTTACTAAAAAATAATAATTTCCACTCTAAAAACATCGTTACGCCACATAAGTAAATCTGAAATACTTGACAGTTTATGTGTTGGTGAGTAGTTTCTTTTAATAACATTGAATCAACTGTAATATCAATCAAGGAATCAGGAGATATAATAATGAATCACGCAAAAAAAGGCCAAGTCTCGTGCTTGTGCAGTGACAAAAAGTTATGAAATCCTATTCTGATCCAAGTCTACACTTTACAGAGTATATTCACTTCACTTTGTGAAATCGAATGCTTTTCTCTGTGTTATGGAATGTTTATTTATAATTTTTGAAAAAACTCTGGTAACTTGGCCATTAAGAAAACCATATTTGTAAACTTATGTGATATATTGTAAGGCACATAATATGACCTAAGACTCAATATTTTCCATTTTTATTATTTATTTAAAAATTGGTTTAGATTAAAAAACAAAAATGTAAAACCTCGAAACACACTTAAGACACGCTAAAAAGTTTTAATGTCATTTGCCAATAAAAATATTGTTAACTGTTAATTTTTATCATTTAACATTAAAAATTATTTATTAATTTAATTGTTATTTAATTTATTAACATTTTAAGTAACTACGTTTTAAATATAAGCGTTAAAAAACTGTTTGTACCAATCCCGCACGGATCCCACGGGATTGGCGCAAATCCCGCGCGGATCCCGCGGGATTGAAAACACTGCGGGATTGCAATCCTTAACTGCGACATACTGAAACCAGATACACACCCGGTAACAAATATATTTGTCTCAAAATAGACAACTCAATACAAAAATGAGCTCAATGACATACAAATAAATTCCATTACTCTGACATATAGCAACTGATATGTCAAAATTGTGATGCAGTTTACATTGGTCAAACAAGAAAAAAATTCCAGACATCACTTACGAGCTAAAAATTAATATAATCACTCAACATTTGCCAAACACCTCTTAGACAATGACCATTTTCCCACAAACATAAACATGAGAACGCTAACAACAAACAACACAATATTCTAACTTTTCAAGAAAAGTATCAAATTCAAAAGGCAATAGTCTCAGGAAAAGGCATACTCAATGACCATGTAACATTAATTAACCAAACCCTATTCAAATTGATAAACACTGAAACTGACACAAAACAGTATTAAACACACAAAACTTCTTTACAACAATAATTTAACACCACCTTGTTTCCCCTCCTCCACCACACATGCACATATTGGCTAAAAAAAAAAAAAAAAAAAAAACCCCACACACAAATGCAATTACCAAATTCAAACTAGCCAACAACACTTCTAACTGAGCACTGCCAGGGAGAAACAGCTGACCAATAGCAATGTGCACAAGAAAACTGAAGTTTGCTGACATGCATCAGAAAACTGTGCTTCAAAATTGACTATCAGCAAGTCAAAAGATCTCAACTTCATCCAAATTGTGTAATTAATTGCAATATTGGAAGAAGCATGCTGGTTGAGGATACAGGTGAGAAACAATAACACCTTAAAAAGGAAATGTAAAGGTAAGCTACAATATGAATCCTATCTGGTCTTATGTAAACAAAACTTTCAATATGAAATTCAAAAAAATGATAACAAATAAATATGTCACATTACTTCATATATATAAAATAATTGGATTACTGGAGATCACGATTCCACAATGTATTGTCCTCACAATACTGAAGTAGTCAAAAGCACGACTCTACTAGAAATACTTTGTGACATAGATTTAATGGAGTCATGCTGGTTCAGGCAGTGTGACAGCCTAAATTATGCTTGAAATAATAGTCCAGGTTGTGTTACAACAAAATTACTTCTTGAAAACAATACGTCTTGCAATTGACTACAGAAGTATTATTACGTCATTACTAAATGTTTTTATAGCGGAATTGCCATCTCCAGTATACCTGACACCTTGATGAGAGGTGAAATGCATCCGTGAAAGAAATAATATCCAACAATAATTGCATTGGTGTATTTATTAAATAATAATTATTAGTTCAATAAGCAACTGTGGAGGAAATGGCCTGTGGTAAACACATTAAATTTAATTTAATGGCAATGGAGCACAGGCTCTGGTGGCAATTTCCCTACACACCCATCCCACCCACCTACATTTGCTCTCTACAAAATTCAACTTAAACTCTTTCAACGTTTTTGTTAAATTACTCATCATTTCCCTTACTAACTTAACTAAAAAAGAGACTCTTCCTACACCATTTTGCCTGAAATCAAGTGCCAACTTCTGGTCATGGTCATCTTTTCCCTTCCATGCATTACTTTTAATTCTTACTCCAATATCTTTCCATGCATCATCTCCAATATATGTCTTGTACACTCCCATGACCCTATTCATCCTCCTCCTGTCTTTCCATGAATCCCATTCCAGCTCCTTTAACATATCTGTTACTGATTGTATTCTGTGGTAATTCCCATAAACAAATCTAGCAGCCCCATTTTGCACCCTCTCCAACTCCTGTATTTGATACTCAAAATGTGGGTCCCATACTACACTACCATATTCAAGCAATGGTCTGACCAAAGATTTGTAACCTAAGTCCTTTACTTCACTCGTACATCCCCTCATCACTCTCTCCATAGAGTGCAGAATTTAAAACCCTTTCCTACTGCCTGACCAATATGTCCTGCGCCAGTTAAGCTTGTTATCAAATGTAATGCCAAGATATTTACTTTCCCCACCTTATAATCATACTCAAACATTAGTTTTTTATTCCTTTATCTGTGCATTTACTAAGCTGACTCTTCTTTGCATTTATCTTAATCCCATGGTTAACAACCCAACTATATATCCTGTCCAGATATGCCTGCAGCTTTTCTACCATTTTCATCCATGTATATAGCCTTATGTCATCTGCAGAAAAATCTAATTTCAGACAGTAAGCCATCAACACAATTAGTAATTAGATTAATGTTTAGCAATGGTCCCAATACACTATCCTGTGGCACTCCCACTTTTACTTCCACTTCTTTTGATACTGTATTTGCTACCCTATATTTTTGCTTTCTACTTTTTAATATTTCTTCTACCCAGTAAATTACTTTATTATCCATTCCAATAGTTTTTACCGTATTCACTATCATTTTATGGCTCACTCTGTCTAAAGCCTTTGAAAGATCTATTGTTATACTATCAATTTTGCCTTCCTTGCACGTTTCATCTGAAATATCTTGCACATATCCCGCCCTCTGAGTTTGCATGAATATCCTTGCCCAAACCCATGTTGCTAACTTTAAAATCACTTATACTCCTCACGGAAGAGCTACTTGGGAAAGGCTTTAGTTCCGTCTTGGGGGTTGTGCCTGTGAACACCATTGGTAGGTGGGGTTTCACTAGGCATGGCCTATACCTAAATAGTAGGGGC
>JARYHS010008074.1:62464712-62502696 GCA_031002005.1 Vandiemenella viatica
CATAACTATCGATATCATTCCAAGGAGTATCTACGTCCTGATTCTAAGTAAGTTTTAGCCTAGTATTAGATTGTTCGTGGATTAATTAATATGATAAATAACTAGTTCCACGATACAGTTTACCCTAAACTTGCATTTATTTTTATAAACACGACGTCAAACATACTGTTTACATGTATACATACAATCCAGCGATTGTATACAACACTTCTTCCACAGACAAGACAGTTCTTGGCCGTCATAAATTGAGTCGGTGAAAACTGTTACTGTCTTTCTGCTGATTTCTTTATATAGGCTCCATCGAAATTTCTAGAACACTACAAAAGATTCCGCCAGATATTTCTCGAACATTAACAATACTTAAACAGGTGAAACATATTAAAAACAATCAGAATTAATACATAATCATTTACAATCAATACAAAATGGTCAGAAATGGAAATTAAAGACACTTGAACACAAAATTATTCACAGAAACTATTTTACATTGTAGCAAATTGTCCTTTAGACATCGTAACTTGCCTTAATACTTGGAATTACAAACATTTAACCAATTCTCTTGCACAATTATGTTCTTAAACATATTAAATGGCTTCTGAATAATTTCTTTTCATAAATCAAGTCTATATACATTGATTTACAGTAAATTGCAAAACAAACAAACCAGATCATATTAAACCAAACTCTAGCTTAGTACAAATGCTTCATAAAATACAATTACATTTAATTTTTGGTTTGAGGGCTGTTACACTAGCCAGGTACTGACAGATGCCGACTCGAACCTGAAATCTCAGCCGACAGTAAGTAAGTGTTAGGACAGACCCACAAATGGGATAAGTGTCGCAGCTCGCTCAGTCAACAAAGGGCAGATCTACCGCAACTTGCAGCCTCATAAGAATACCTGACACCACTGTATGACCAGGAAGGGGTGTTTGACCCGTAACATCCTGCATGGAAAAATTAACGCGATCTTATATCTTTCGATACTCGGTCAGTTTTCCTGGACTGATGACATGGGAAACGAATGGATTTGTTTGATTCATAATATTAACGTGTCGGGTTTGATAAAGATGTGTGTAATGTTGTAGCAAGTTCCTTAATAGAACAAAAACAACTGGAACTAATCTAATCTTAAGCACCAGAAACAAACCACCTGCGACCTTTTTATGTACAGGCCAACAGCTTCAACATCGGTCATTTACTGAAAAGATCAACTTTTTTCGTAGGTAAAATCACTGCTAAAAGACACTGCAACCGAAGTCGTATGTTAGCAAAACTGACATCAGAAATTTAGCGTGGTTAGTGACGCTCTTGCTTCGCTTTTGAGAGGATGCTGGTTCGAATCCCCGTCCAGACATCCAGAATAAGGTTTTCCATGGTTTTCCCAAATCACTCCAGGCGATTTCGGGGAAGCTTCCTTCAAACGGCCATGGCCAAATTCCTCCTCGTTCCTTATCCTCAATCCCATCCCGCCTCTAATGACCTTGACATCGACGAGGCGTTAAGCCATTAGTAAAAAAAAAAAAAAAAAAAAAAATAGAGAGAGAGAAAGAAATCCAGAACAAAGTGATTTATTTCATGTGTTCTTCTACCGGAATAAGTGATTCTTTACGTCTCGGATGAGTTAACAGGGGTAACGTGAAATTCATCGGTTTGAGTGAAAGTTTGTAATTCACACCTTTCTGGACAGTGAAGTGTGCAGTACTGCACATGGAACTGATGATTTATATTTTGTGACGGTAAAGATATATCTGAAGCCATTATAGTCACAACCATAGAAAGTGTAAATGTCCTGAAGAACCTTGAAGGCTGCAAATCAAATGAGTTAACACGTGCTCCATTCTACACATCGAGAACTATACCATACAACATCATAGCGGGTTCACTGACTTGGATATACAGGGTGTTACAAAAAGGTACGGCCAAACTTTCAGGAAACATTCCTCACACACAAACAAAGAAAATTTGTTATATGGACATGTGTCCGGAAACGCTTACTTTCCATGTTAGAGCTCATTTTATTACTTCTCTTCAAATCACATTAAACATGGAATGGAAACACACAGCAACAGAACGTACCAGCGTGACTTTAAACACTTTGTTACAGGAAATGTTCAAAATGTCCTCCGTTAGCGAGGATACATGCATCCACCCTCCATCGCATGGAATCCCTGATGCGCTGATGCAGACCTGGAGAATGGCGTATTGTATCACAGCCGTCCTCAATATGAGCTCTAACATGGAAAGTAAGCGTTTCCGGACACATGTCCACATAACATATTTTCTTTGTTTTTGTGTGAGGAATGTTTCCTGAAAGTTTGGCCGTACCTTTTTGTAACACCCTGTATATAAACATATGTGTTGAGCTAAAATCTTAAACATGAAATCAAAAGTATATAATTCCTTTTCCTAGTATTTTTGGCTGAGTCGCACTCTGTAATCACAGCCTCACCAGGAAAGTGAAAGACACGGGTTAGTTTCCTGGGTAATATGCTTGATTGAAGCTACTCAGTTACAGGTATCCTATTTTAGGCCGGAAGAACAAGGCGCAAATTCTGTTACACTCTGGACGTTCCATGACTTTGCAGAGTGTATTTTAAGACATTAGTCTGAGTTTTATTGTAAAAATTATGTATTACAAGCGTAGTGTAATATTAGGATCCACGCGTAGCGGCAAGAATTGCGACAAAGTTCTCGGCGTATGGGTAAGGGTTGCATCAAAAAGAAGTGTCAATATAAATAGAGCAGCAGCCACCAAGCATCAGCTTTTTATCATGAGTCTTCTTCGGTAGTAGGACGTTCGGTCCAGAGTGAAGTTTTAATTTTTTTTGGCAGTTGTCTGTGGTAACCGTCAAAGTTGGTCTTTTGTCTAGTTCGGGGAGGAAGAAAGTTGTCTGGTATTTTATTGTGGCTATTCATCGAAAGTGAGGATTTTAATAAAATCACTCAAATTAGCCGTTTTCGTCGAAACTAACAAGAGCTAAGTTTACATAAGTGTGTCAGGTTAGGGAAGCAATAATAATACCAACGAAATTAACAAATTGCCACGTCTATCCTGCTGTTTAAATTCTATTCCAGTTTAGAAATTGTGAATCAGCCATCAAGTATTGATTTTATAATTTATTATAGTGCAACAAGTGTACAAGAAATTGATAGGAACTTAAGTAAATTGAAATCTTAAATTTCCAGTGTTGCGCAATTTGTGTGATATAGAAAGAAATGGTTAGGGTTGGTAGCGAAAAGTATTAAGGAAATCAAAGGATTATTTGTGGTCGTATGAGAATTGTCTTTCGGTTTTTTTGAAGAAGGAAAAATCATTTTCGTGGTGAAAAGAATCGGTTGTGTAAGGAATCTTCTTATAGAAAATTTAAATAATATACCGGTCAGTGGGTCTAACAAACATTTAAGGAAAGCTGTGCATCAAAGACTTGAATTAAAAAAATTTAATCTCTATTTGTTATGATTTAGTAGTTTCGAGATTTTCTTCTAACCTTTTATAAATTTCAGAGAAGGTTTGAAGTGGTCACGATCGAAGAGAATCACTTGATATTTTCCAGGTAGGCACAAGTAAACTCACGAGAACAAGAGACAAGGTAAGAAGCTTTATTTTTCGGTAAATGTACAGAAGGTGAGCAGCATAAAGAAACTGCTAGGGGCACTGTAATTAACAATACCTCCACTGATAAATTTTCAACAAATCTATAGGTAGTCTAATTGCTGTGAAGGATCAGCATTCTAAATTTATCTCTCATGTATTTGTCACTTAAACAAATTAAGTGATGTTAAGTCGTAAACTACTTTGTCTGAAATCTGCGAACATTAGAAACTACAACGGAATTCAAATCAACATTGACTGAGTGAAGATTGTTTTTTCTTACAGGTTTATGCCTTGTCGATCTCGAGATCATTAGAGACGGGATGGGACAAGGAACGGAAAGGAATTCGGCCACTGCAAACATTTCTCAAGTTGCGAAGGGTATAGGACGACATGGTTTGATCCCAAATCACTCCAGGCGAATGCCGGGATGCTTCCTACATTAGGCCATGACCGAATTACTTCCCGTTCCTTGTCCTCTGTCCCATCCTGCCTCTAATGACTTCGACGTCGATGAGGCGTAAAGCCATAAGTAAAAAAAAAAAATAATAATAATATTTTGAACAGATTGATTGATAGAATCAAGTAACATTCAGGAGTTTCTTGAATCGCAAGACGAAGATTTAACTGAAATCGGTTCGGAGGATATGTTAAATCCCCAAACCGTTGAAGAGGTTTCAACGAGCACTGAAATGGTGACATTTAATTTAAAAAAACCTGTGTTAAGGTCTACGGATGGCAAATGAGCTTTGTGATTGCTTCATAAAAATTGATCCGTGTATGGAAAGAAGTCTTGTTTTTAAAAGACAAATTGTTAATACCACAGCTGAATCTCAATCCGAATTGAAAGATCGTTTAAAAGTGGCAAAATAAATTTTTTTATGAAATTCTTTAAAACATTGCATAAGCCTAACAATAATAACTAAAACATGTTGCTTAAAATCTCTTAATAAATTGATTTCAATTTTTTTTCGGAACCTTGAAACGTATCCCCTATAATCCCATACAAATTACAATTCCATATTCGCTGCATTTTTACGGAACGTATCCCCCGCGAATAAGGGGCTTTTACTGTATTCACAGTTTCAACTATACAGCATTCTTGCATTGTTTGTGAGAGGCATAATTGTTAGAAGTGTTTTGTGTGTTCGGCAATTTTCTGCTGTCGACAAAATTGGATCAAAGATTTTCCATCAAATCTTGCGTAAAAAAGATGGAATTAAGTCCTCAGTTAAACTTTTCGGCAGCTAACCGACCTTACCTTTAACGACACAAATGGCGAAGTCTTGATATCCCTATCTCGTCACCTAAATGTTGCGTTTCGATTGACAACAGACGACGGAAGTAAAAGCTATTTAAAAAGTGTATTTCGTGGTTGGAGAAAACGTTTTGTCAGAGGCAGCTTATTTGGTATTTGCAGTCAGAAATATGAAGAAACTTAACACTAATGCTAAGGAAAACAGGATTGTACTGAATACAGAATGGTGAGAATGAAACACAGTTGAACTGACTGAACAATAAACCACAGAAAAGAACCTTGTTATTCTTGCATAGTGTGATAGAATTTCGAGATTTACTGCTGTCTTATCTCCCATCCGTAATGGTTTGGGCTAAACTGGTTTTTCTGTCGCTGGTAATTGATATAGTATATATATTTGTAATTCAGTAACACGACATACAATTGCTTAAAAAAAGAAACAGCATTCAATGGGGCTCTGTATTAGCTGCCTTAACCTAACCCGGTAGCGCTACTATGTACGGAGGACCTACAGTTTAACGTGGAATTCGAACCACGGAAGTGTTCTGACGCATTTCACATTACATAACAAGCTGTGCCAGAGGTGAACGTCGGGTTAAGGGCCTATGAAAATCCCCGGCCAGAAAGAGATTCGCACCGGGGACTTTTCGTTCCCCAGTCAGACTCCTTAATGTCTAAGCCACCAGACCGGTACAGATATATTGGTAACATCAGCATGTCGGTGACGGGAACTAATGAAATTTTACCCATCCAAAGAGGGTATGGCGCGTGTATCATAAGGGAAACACTTTATAGTATGCCGGTGACGGGAAGTCGCGAACTAATAGATTAACAACTGACCAAAAATCTCTAGGAGCTTTGGTCAGTAAACACCGTTAAACATAGTTCATACAAATGAGTTTGTTGTTTTCGCAGGCGTCATATTACAAACATAAATGCGTTGTTATATTCGTAATTCTTCTTTTCCCGACGTCTCGACCTAGTCTTCTGTCTTCTTCAGGGGTCTTGTGCAGAATCTGCTAAAGCACAATCTGAAGAAGACCGAAGACTACGTCGAAACGTCGGGAAAAGAAGAATTAAGAATATAACAACGCATTTATATTTGTAATAGTTCATACAAGATGCCCTAGAGGGCAATTTTCTGGGAATAAATTGCTACAAATATACTTGTTCTAATTATGCTTCCATCCTTAAAGTTAATAGTATTTTCATAGCTGCTAGCAGCTGGGAAAAGTATCTCCTCTTCGGCAACCAAATACAACAGTAACTATCAGTAATAAATCCTATTTCGTACCTTTGGTAAAGTTTTATGAGAGAAAAATAAATACGTGCCGTACAATAAGACCAAAGGCGTGAGATTATTTTTTGTATTATTATTCCAGGTATGAACATCAAAACAGATGGTAGCATAATACTGTTTCACAAGACATTTATCTGTCCCGGAATTGATTGTTTACTATCTGAAATTAGGTGAAATAATGCTGTATAAAAGAATCAAAACGATAGAGGATTGTAAACAGTTGCAGGGTGATCTGGACAGGATATCTAATTGGGTTGGTAAACATGGAATGAAGATAAATGCAAAGAAGAGTCAGCTTATTAGATACACAAATAAAAAACAAAAGGTTAATTATGAATATAAGGTGGGGAAGAAAGAATTGCTTGCTGAAGACTTGAAATGTAAATATCTTGGCATTACTTTTGATAACAAGCTTAACTGGGCAGGACACATTGGAAAGGTGGTAGGAAAAGGTTTCAAAGTTCTGTACTTGTTGGAGAGAGTTATGAGGGGATGTACGAGAGAAGTAAAGGAATTGGGTTACAAAACTTTGGTCAGACCATTGCTCGAATATGGTAGTGTAGTATGGGACCCTCAGTTTGAGTATCAAATACAGGAATTGGAGAGGGTGCAAAAAAGGGCTGCTAGATTTGTTTCTGGAAATTATCGCAGAATGCAATCAGTGACGGATGTGATAAATGAGCTGGAATGGGATTCTTTGCGAGACAGGAGGAGGATGAGGAGGGTCATGGGAGTGTACAGGGCATATACTGGCGATGAGGCATGGAAAGATATTGTGATAGGTATAAAAAGAAGTGCATGGAAGGGAAAAGATATCATGACCACAAGCTGGCACTCGATTTCAGGCACAAGGGTGTGGGTAGATTCTGATTTTTAGGTAAGGTTGTCAGGGATGGGATGAGTTACCAAGAGAAATGATGAATAATTTACCGAAAACTTTGAAAGGATTTAAAGATTAAATTTATAGAGGACAAATGTAGGTGGGTGCAGGATAGGGGGAAGATGGGTGTGTAGGGAAATTGTCACCGGAGCCTGTGCTCCATTGCAATTAAATAATAATAATAATATCATTACAGTATGGCTACTTAACTGACTACTCCAGGGTCTCTGCAGTTGCAAGTCATTCTGAGATTAGAACCAGCAGATGCGTTTACGTGGAGGAGGGGCCACGTAATAGTCGACACGTTGTTTGTTTCTTCAAGGACTGAACACGTAACCGGCAGGTGATTGCTCACTTAGATTAGCCGCCCGTCGTCTTGACATTTGGTAACCAACTGCTTCTGTTTGTACAACATTTCTTCGACGTGACATGTAAGGATGCATAATGCAGCCAAGAAAACGTGGGATAAACAACACCGATCTAAAAAAAAATCTAAAAACAAAACTATTTTTTGAATCTTCGAACTGAAATTTTTGCGCTGATTCGACATCTATTTCTGATTTTCTCAGTCAGGCATAGTGTGTGAATTATTGCAATTTTAATTTTTTAAATATAAATCAACAATTTAAGTTTTGTACTGAGTGAAATAAATAAATAACTCGATATTTCTAACTGTATTCATAGTTTCTAATATTAAAACTATAGTGCAGGTTTAGTTAGCGGTAACAGTCGGCCCGCGTTTGGGCCATAGTCCTTTGAAGGAAGCATCCGGGTATTCACCGGGAGTGATTTGGGAAAACCATGGAAAACGCAAATCTTGATGCCTGGACGGGGATTCGAACCGGCGCGGCGTCTTTCCGAATGCGAGTCCAGAACCTTAACCACTCACCCGCCACGCTCGGTTGAAGATGTAAAACGTTCCTCTAACTAAAAACATTTTAATATTAATTAATATCGCATCCTGTTTTAGCTCTAGTTTATTGAGATAGAACATATGGGGTCATTTTTACCCATATTACATCTGAGACCTATCACAATATTGATAGCTGTTAATTTAGAAGTTTGGTCTGCTGAGTGTTACCTGAGGTTATCGCACAATTGGAGAACGAAAGACTAATTGCGGTAACTTGTAATGAACGATATGTATTATAATAACGCAAGAAGGAAATTGATTAAATGTTCTCGGGAATTAGTCGAGTGAGAACGTTTGTAAAGCGCGACGTTTCGGAGGTCAAACTCTGCCGCCATTGTCGCGCCAATATATATGCAACCCCATTACAAACAGGCAGCAGTCGCTTGACAATGGCGGCAGAGTATTTGACCGCCGAAGCGTCGTGCTATACAAACAATCTCACTCGGCTAGATTGCCGAGAACATTTCATCTTTAAACAACGTAGAGAAAGCATCCACTCTTATAAGAAGGAAATAATTAATACAGAATTAAATGAATATATATTTAATACGATGGCATTGGTGGATCAGTGGTTAAGACACTGGTTTTCTAAATTTCGCTGATGCGGTCCAGGGTCCAAATCCCAGAGGACATAGTAATTTTGAAAAGTCGTGTTTGGTCATATGAGCTATGCCAGGACGTTCCGTGGTTCGGATTCCACGTTAAACTATAGGTTCCAGAGGAAAGAAAGTGGGCCTCCTACCTCTGACACAATAGCTTACTATCCATCGCGAGGATCCAACCAACCTTTCGGTTGTGGAGTAGTTATAAATTTAATACAGTTTTTGTAGTGGATACAGCCCGATTCTAATACTTTTGTTTACTTAGATAACGCTCTGGCAGGGCTGCTGCCGCGTGAAATGAAGTCACAGGCGCATATACAGGTCAGTGTGCGTCTATAGGGATGGTAAATGACGTCGCGGAAAAATTAATTCACGTGGGTAAGCTTACTCTGGTACTTCACCCGACACAGCACAGGCTAAAACTGATGACTTTTTATTTATATGAGCACACAAGCATTAACGCATACTCGAAGTTCACCGCTTTTAGTCTTCGATTTCGTATCGAAAGCAGACATTCGATGCACGACACGAGTTTGATTCCAGATGATGATAATTTGCGCTAAAAAAATAAAAATTATTATCGAGCGACCCTGATTGCATCCCTTGCTCGGGTTTCTGACTTCACCGGTTAGATACGCGGTGATGATAATTCAAATAATTTTTAACATCTTCACACAAAGCTGTATCTTTCTATGATATCAGCACGTAATCAGATCACTGTTGCACGCAAAAAGATCTATACTTAGAACTGATACAGTATTTGGCTCCATAATAATGTTCCAATTCCCGAAGGTATGTGGTCGGAGTTACAGATTCTTTTTTTTTTTTTTTTTTTTTTTTTTTAACTGCTTAACGTCTCTCTAACAGCTTAACGTCTCTCTAACAGCGAGGTCTTTAGAGACGGGAAAGGATGGGGGGCAAGGAATGGGGAGGAATTCGGCCATGTCCTTTTTGAAGGAAGCATCCCGGCATTTGCCTGGAGTGATTTGGAAAACCATGGAAAACCCAAATCTGGATGCCCGGACAGGGATTTGAACCGCCGTCCTCCCGAATGCGAGGCCAGAGCGCTAACCGTTACACCACCAATCTCGGTGTTACAGATTCAATCATCTTGGATATTAATATTAATATTTAATTAAAATTGCAATGGAACGCACTCTCCGATGTCAATTTCCCTACACACCCATCTTCCCCCTTTCCTGCACCCACCTACTATTTTGTCCTCTACAAATTTCTACTTTAAATTCTTTCAAGGTTTTTGATAATTATTCATCACTTCTCTTGGTAAGTTGTTCCAATCCCTGACACCCTTACCTAAAAAAGAGAATCTTCCCACACCCTTGTGCCTGAAATCGAGTGCCAGCTTGTGGTCATGGTCATCTCTTTCCTTCCATGCATTACTTTTAATTCTTACACCAATATCTTTCCATGCCTCATCACCAATATACGCCTTGTACGAGTATATTCCCATTATCCTCTTCACCTTCACCTTGATGTTCAAATAGTTATAGATTATCAGTATGATTATATTAAATGTTGCTACTTCTTCTCATACAATTTAAAACCAAAACCGCCAAGGAAAAAAAAAATTACGCATTACTTATAATCATTGACTTACGCATCCCTATAGCCGACTACCACTACCGTAATTTGCACTGCTCTGTCTAAATAATCTTATATTCCATGCCTGTAGTTATCGAAAGTAGTACTCGTTATCACCTCAGAATGTGCTCTTTTTATTTTCAGATAAAATTTTTTGAACTATTATGAAAGAAGCACTAACAGATTAATTTCGAGAATATGCAATCCCTTACACAGAGATAGATATGATCGTTGACAATATATCTGAAATGGAGGAATATTTGTGTCACACCAACAACTACTTTATTAGCGCTTGTGCACCACATAGAATTTAATTGTATCTTTTAATAATGAGGATTTTTTTCTCTTTTTTTGCGCGCGCGTGTGCATTGGTATGTGTAGAAACAAATTTATTGAGTCTTAATCCATAACCATTTTCAACGTAAAGCATGTAACAGGTAACTTCGTTACTGATCACAATTTGCGAAATTAGAATGTGCGCAGTTGCAACAAAACTAAATTAAGTAATACTGTACGAGTACAGATTGGCATTCACAGGTAAGAGTGATACAGTTTTTAAATTCCAGGCACAATCAATTCCACTGCTTTCTAGCTCTTTTCGAAACTACATCAAATGAAGCAATAAGCGGTTTTCTATATGTTACAGCTCAGAGTAATTTTGTTCTATGTTACAAGGCTGCGTGTTAAATATGAGGCAGTAGCGGTAGTAACATCAGCCGTACTTTTCTATCATTATTAATTTCAAATGGCATTTGGGTTCTCTTAGCCCATACAGCCAGCTTAAGTATGAGTTTAGTTCATCCAGTGCTTTTACTTTTTCCATTTAAGAGCCGAAGAAACTGGTATAGGCATGCGTATGCAAACATAGGCATACGTAAACACTCAGAGTACGCTGCGGCGGTCGGGGCAACGCCTATATAAGACAACAGGTGTCTGGCGCAGGCGTTAGATCAGATACAGCTGCTACAATGGCAGGTTATCACGATTTAAGTGAGTTTCAACGTGGTGATATAGTCGGCGCACGAGAGATTGGACACAGCTTCTTCGAGGTAGCGATGAGGTGGGGATTTTCCCGTATGACCATTCCACAAGTGCACAGTGAATATCGGGAATCCGGTAAAATATCAAATCTCCGACATAGCTGCGGCCGGAAAAAGATCCTGCAAGAACGGGACCAACGACGACTGAAGGGAATCGTTCAACGTGACAGAAGTGCAACCTTTCCGCAAATTCCTGCGAATTTCAATGTTGGGCCATCAACAAGTGTCAGCGTGCGAACGATTCAACGAAACATCATCGATATGGGCTTTCGGAGGCGAAGGCCCACTCGTGTACCCTTGCTGAGTGCACGAAACAAAGCTTTACGCCTCGCCTGGGCCCCTCAACACCGACATTGGACTGTTGATGATTGGAAACATTTTGCCTGGTCTGACGAGTCTCGTTTCCAATAGTATCGAGCGGATGGACGTGTACGGGTATGGAGACAACTTCGTGAATTCATGGACCCTGCATGTCAGTAGGGGACTGTTAAAGCTGGTGGAGGCTCTGTAATGGTGTGGGGCGTGTGTAGTTGGAGTGACATGTGATCCCTGATACGTCTAGATACGAATCTAACAGGTGACACATACGTTCACATCCTGGCTCTGATCACCTGCATCTATTCATGTCGATTGTGCATTCCGACGGACTTGGGCAATTCCAGCAAGACAATGCGACAACCCACATGTCCAGAATTGCTACAGAGTGGTTCCAGGAACAATCTTCTGAGTTTAAACACCTCTGCTGGCCACCAAATTTCCCAGACATGATCATTATTGAGCATATCTGGGATGCCTTGCAACGTGCCGTTCAGAAGAGATCTCCATCCCCTCGTACTCTTACGGATTTATGGACAGCCCTGCAGGATGCATGGTGTTAATTCCCTCCAGCACTACTTCAGACATTAGTTGAGTCCATGAAACGTCGTGTTGCGGCACTTCTGCGTGCTGGCGCGGGCGCTACACGATATTAGGCAGGTGTACCAGTTTCTTTGGCTCTTCAGTGTATATCTTTCAAGTAATTCTAGACACACCACAGGACGGACTCGACAAGCACACTCACATTCAACACTTAAACACCCATGTCTTCGGCCGGACTCGAACCAGCGACCCTCGGCACGTGCGGTCAGTGGTTTAGCCCCTTCGCTACCGACGCCGGCATATCGGATGTACTGCATTGGACAGTGCGACTTTCTCTTCCAGAGGGTGCTGAAGCATTCATCACAGTACCTGATGCAAACACCAGGCGTAAATTAATGGCACGTGCCGGAAACTGATGCAGAATGGATTCGGTTGTTCCACGAGATGAGTCGAGAGTGTATCTACTGAGTTGTCGATAGCGTCCTACATTATTAAACAAAATGAACCTGGAGTTGGTCTTTGACACTGGGAGCAGATCCAAGAAATCCTTTCTCCTGTTCTGCTTTATATGTAACTTTTTTTACTGTCACAATCCTCTGCAGGCAATGTGGATTGTAAGCCTTCACAGTCAGATGTTACTTTAGTTTCCAATTTATAGTATATTAGCTGATACCCGCGACTTCGTACGCATGGATTAAGAATTTCTCCGTCAGAATTGAATGTAGAAAGCTCTTGGTAACGTAGGATTGGTCGCAAACAACACTGAGACAGGATAGCCATCACTATATCATTCTACCGTCGAACCTGTATCATGAAGACAAACAATTTCCAGCATATTTTAAACAGAAAAACAAAAGAAGGTGTTGGGATGTGGGGGGAGGGGGGCAGAGGTTAACTAAGGGCACGTTTATTTCAGCGCTGGTCTCTTCTTCTTTCTTCAGCATGAGCGTCTGATTCTTGTGTTCTAATAACATTAACTGCTCGTGCTCTGCTAGAGGTTTACCCTAGGCTAGTTTACGCACGCAAGGCATCTCAAAAAACAGGGCAAAATAAATTGGTGCCAGAAACATTTAAGCAGACACAAAGTAATAGTACACAGAATATCGACATCTATACTAAGAAATACGTTTTGTCTGTTAACGAAATTTACCAACAAATCATACACTAACATAATGGGCGAGAAGCACAGCTTGAGCAACCAACGTAACTTTTCAGAATAACACACTCATGCGTCTCTCCGTCATCATTCGATAAGTTCTCAAATTTTCGTGAATGAAACTATTATTCATACCGAAAAAAAATTACCTGTGCCCTTCCTACAGGTACAATGTATTTCCTTGTCAAATTCCATCAATATCGGTATAGACATTTAATCGTCAAAACGTAACAAAAAGGCAGACTTACTTCCGCATTTATAGTATTATTACTGAAGGTCTCTCTCTCTCTCTCTCTCTCTCTCTCTCTCTCACACACACACACACACACACACTAACTGCGAGAGTAACAACCCCTGAGGGTTCAATATAACGTAATTTTTTTTATACGTACAGCGTTGCTAGACTACCTACTATTTGCTTCGCATTGCGGCGCTAAATTTGTAGTGTCTACAGTTTAACATGCAATCCGATCAACCGGCAGTCCATACGTGACTCATACAATCAAAAACAATTTTTAAAAATCTTGGTTTCCACGGTGATTTGAACCTGGACCACGCTCCAACCATCAGTAAGCAAGCGCTTTAACCACTTTTTTTTTTTTTTTTTTTTTTTTAAAAAAAAGGATGGCTTTCTTTTTTTCCATCTCAGCCATCTATAAGTTCATCTTTGATTATTCGAATTTGTCTGTACTACATTATCGTTTTCTCAGTGCGGACAACACAGGACGGACACAACACCCATGCCCTCGGCCGGATTCGAACCGGCGACCCTGGCATCGCGAGGCAAACTCGCTAGCCGCTATGCTACCAGGGCCGGCATAATAACTTCGTGTGTTGGTAATGACCTGGCGACAGGGTTTCTATTGGCTGAGCATTCCGCCCCTGTCGTAGGCGTCTTAACCTAGCCCGCCAATCCTGCCGGGTACAGGGGACCTACAGTTTAACGGGGAATCCGAACCACGGTACCATCCTGGCGTACTATACATTACGCAGCAAGCTGCGCCAGAGGTGAAGGCCTGGTTGAGTGCCTATGAAAATCCCCGCCGAGACAGGGATTCGAACCATGGACCTTTCGATCTCCAGTCAGACGCCTTAACCACTGAGCCACCAGGCCGCTCCAGCTTACGGAGCTTATAAACCATTGTCCTATGACAAACATTTAATGATAATTTAATTCACAATAATAAATACTGAGGTCAATAATAGAGATAAAAACTAACCTATCTTTTAAGTTGGACCAAGTTACACACAGTAAGTCGAATTTCATCAAATTCGGTTAAATAGTTTCTGAGTTTATCTCGGACAAATATGGTAACGCGATATACATATATATATACTAGCTGACCCGGTCACACGTTGCTGTGACTTACTAATTATAGTACGTTGGATTAATGTTATTCTAAACTTCCTCAAGTAGTCAAATTAATATTCACTAATAAAGACAAAAACATTGTAGTCGATTTGGAAATTCAAATGTAATTGGTAAAGAGTTATGGAGAGTTGAAATTAAGGACAAACGATCATAAAAAAATTTAATTTACATTTCATTACAAATTACTTAATTGAAATTATATAAAAATTGATATTTATAAAATAAATAAATAAATTATTTTTTATTTATTTATTTAAACTGAAATTTCAGTTATATCTTCAGTCATACTGTTTTTATATTTTTCCCACAAACTCGAAGATTGTGTTGGGTAACATGTTGTCAAAATAATTGCAAACAGTTTGACGAATACTATTCGGCGTGGCTGTCAACGCTGCATCAGAAAGTGTCAGGTCCCAATAATTGTCGTCTACCAGCAGCTGCAACTCGCTACATGCATCTTGACATGTATTGAACAATCGACATGTATTGAACACTCGACCATGTTCGTAAACATACGAAAGAAGCTGGTGCGGGAACATTCACCAATAACAAACGCTGAAAGAAACATTCACGTTGTTTTGGATACACTGTGTAAAGTCTTTGCTTTGAATATGCCTGCGATCGAAGGATGTGGTTCTCCTTGTTTACGTGGCTACGATTTTTTACCTAATTTGTTCCATGAAAAATGGCTTGGAACATCTGTATATAATAATGATTTTGCGAATTGGCGGAACACACCAGATTTTTGACACAATGTGAAAAATTCAGTTTGTGGTTTGTCGTTTTTGGTGGCTCAAGTATTCTTTGGAAAATATTTTCTTCGGTGAAATATACACGTTGACCATTTTAAAGATGTATTGCAAGATGGTGGATGGAAGGGTCTCTTTCATGGATGCGAAAACTAAAAATATGCCAGATAGCTTCGTTGCTGCTGATGTATCTACTTATTTGGTATCGTGTTATTTCGTCATTTTTATTTACATTTTGAACTTCAAATACGGCCAAATCACTGCCTTTATTAACATATTTGCAAACTTACTTAATGGATTTTACATAACTGCAAAACTCGACATTAATATGAGCCTTATACGTTTTTGAAAGCAATGGTGAGTATGGTACCACTCACTGATTGTCAATTTCCACTTGGTTTCTAGAATTTGAAATTCGCATTGTAAATGTTTGGCCACCATTCTTGGCGTTTCTGCGGCGATACAACGGATAACCATCGATATCCGTAATAGTATCATTCGTATATTCCTTTTGAAAACGCTTCTTACGTTTTCCACCTTCAATGCATGGCGATGTCATGTTAAAAGCACCGCACTGTCCGTGGGTCGAGTGACTGGTAACAATATCAAACAATTCTTGATCAATTAATGGGTCCGGAACTTCGGCTGAAATTATTTGATCAATTTCTTCTGGACGGATTTTAACATCAAGCCAAATCAAAATGTGAGAATGAGGCAAACCTCGCTTTTGCCACTCAATCAAATACAGATAGCAACGTGTGTTACCGAAAACCGAATGTTTTACGATTAAATCAATCAATGATTTTAATTTTTGTTTGAACACACTTGCCGTGAGATCATGACGATGCATTGATTGATGGCCTGGTAATAACAAAGTTTGTATTTCCTCCCAATTCGGATTACATGTAAATGTAATAAACAAATCTGGACGACCATAATGACGTACGTAAGTCATCGCATCTTGTATATATTCCTGCATGTTCCGTGGACTGTCGATGTAGCTTGAAGGTAAAGTAAATGCATTACCGATATCATTGGCGTTTAAATTTTCATAAATATTGTCGATAACAGTATCTCGTAAGAGCATGTATTCCTCCGATCGTAATTTAGCCTGGTTGTATCGAATAAATCGCAAATGCTTGTTTTCAACCTTGGCGTACATATCCACGAAGTATTGAAGGCACAGTTGACGATATCGAAGGATATAGTTTATCCTAATTACGTCTAATCATCAATCGGGGGGCGTAGTACTTCATTGAAGTAACTTTTTTTATTTGTTTTATTACCTGAAAAAATAATAAATCAAATAGTAAAAAAAATAAAAAAAAGAATAAGAAATCAATATAGTGGGCCCGCTATAATTTGGCCCCTGTTCGGAATACCGCAGGTCTACTGTACTAATAAAATAACGAATTAAATAGTTGAATATTAAATTTACCAGCAACTGGATCACGCTGTTTGATGTTGATGTGATATACTGGAGTGTGTCATACGAACGTTGTAGATCCGAAATTATATGTACAAACAGTTCTATCTTTACGTGTAACTTTAATCAACTGAGTCACCAACCATAAAAACTGCAACTTCATCTACGGTTGGCGCGTTGAATCTGCCAGCGTGTTCTCCTGATGGTAATTTGTCAGCTTTGATGACAATTTGATAGTTGTCATTTTTTAATTGTGGCGACACAATTGAATAAGTTGATTATTATTTTTCAAACAATTTTCCAACAATACCACAATTGCTCTCTCTTCTGCTTGTTCGATGAAATTATACTGGCACCTAGTTTTCAAGCGTTCCTCACAATTTCCAATAGATTTGGAGAAACTTCGGGTCATCGTTTGGCATCGGTATCAACGTCCCAATCTTATGGTACACCTGGTCTTGTATTTTGAATTTAGTTTCAAAATGACGTCCATCAGATGTAAGATCGCAAATTTTTGTTGCCCCAAAAGACGTCATCTGGAAGCAAGAATTGATTTTGCGTGTCTTACGAAGAAACAATTTCGAATCATTTGATTCGCCAGCAAGAAGGATTGTAAATGTTCTGGCGGATTGGGTAGTGGTAATAATACATCTTTTCCTGATGCACAACACATGCCGGCTGCTTCATTGCGGATTTTCAACGCCTGATAATACTGGCATATTTTGCTCATTGCAGTTTTAGAATGTGCAGAGTAATCAATGGCTGGTGCATACAGGAACGCAAGACGAAAAAATTATACACGTGTTAAAGCACGGTTGATTTCCTGTATTTCTCGTTCTCTTTTTCTAAATGTAGCTATGTGCTGTTCTCGTGCCGCTCTTGTTCTCGATATATTCTGTCACAGACGGTCATCACGCTGTTCTTGAGATTCTTGCATACGACGCTCAGCTGTCCTGATTCATTGAACATCCTTTCTTGCCGCGATTTGTGTTGCTGATTGATGAGCTCTCTCATCGTGCGTAGTGCCTCTCTGCTACACGCATTGTCGAGGTTAGATTCTTTGGCAACATATCACTGAAAAAAATTTGAATTACCACAAAAAGTGCCTTTCTGAAATCCTTAAAATAAGACATTATAATACAGTGGTGAAACCATAATTTTTGGGTCCATTGAAAAATACAGTAAAATGGAAGTTAAGAACTAATGAGGAAATATAAAATAACATTGAAAAAATAACAGGAAAGAAGAATGATATTTTTTTCGATTCATTTATAGCATGGATGACACCAGGCTTTCAAGAGGTTTAGAAAGATTTGAAACGAAATAATACCAGTGGACTGTATGGAAAGAAAAAATTTTCGATAGCAGACTTTGAATATGGTAGGATTCAAAGGTAGAGAGGAGTGCAATAATGAAGGAGTACTGGGGAGGAAGAAAGAAAAAACAACAGGAGAGGAATTGAAATTGACACGTGGTCTCTAGCTGACCATAACAAAAAGAAGAAAAATGATAAGCTAGCGAGAAATACTTACACGATTCGAATTTATCGTAACGTTTTCTTCAATGTTATATTCATGTGTGTAATTACTTTGTCGTTAGGTATAAAGACACACAAACGATGAACAACAATACAGTATAATTATAACACAATAAACAACACAATTAAAATTGAAGAAACTCACACATATGGCGTGGAATAGACCGTAGCATAAATAAATCGAAATACAACGCCATCTACTGGATGGTTCGATAAATTAACACACCGCCATCTGTTAGGAATAAACTGTAGCATAAATAAATTGAAACAGAACGTGATCTACTGGATGATTACCCAACCTAGCTAACCAAGTGTTGTATAGATAAGTTAACACATCGCCATTTGTTAGAAACTTATGGAACTATAATAATAACTTCGTGTAGTCGTAATCATCTGGTCACATGGTTTCTACTGGCTGGGCATTCTGCCCCTGTCGTATCCGTCTTTACCTAGCCCGCCCATCCTGCCTGGTACAGGGGACCTACATTTTAACGTCGAATCCGAACCACAGTACCGTGCTGGCGTATTCCACCTCACACAGCATGCTGCGCCGGGGGTTAATGCCGGGTGAAGTGTCTATAAAAATCCTCGCCGAGACAGGGACTCGAACCGGAGACCTTTCCATCTCCAGTCAGACTCCCTAACCACTTAGCCAGCAGACCGCTTAGCCTTGGTGGCTTACAAATAATTACAAACCATTGCCCTATGACAAACATTTAATGAACATTTATTTCGAAAATAATTAATATTGAGGTCTATAATCTAGATAAAAACTATCCTATCTTTTAAGTTGGACTAAATTACACACATTAAGCCAAATTTCATCTAAATCGGTTATGTAGTTTCGGAATTCATCCCGGACGAACATCGTGACACGAGATTTTTATATATATATATATATAACACGGTGTTTACAATAGCTCTCTGTTCGTGCAGTTTCAAAAGGTTTAAGTTAGATCGGAAATTGGGGTAAAATTTGTAACTGGCGAATGTAGGTTACCAAATAAGAAATTGGATATGTTTATATATAAGGGTATCGCGCGAACTGTAAGCTAAAGAGATTGACAAATCAGATGACCAGTTGGCACCCAAATTTCTTATTTCATACCATGTGTGGATTAGGTGCAATGCAATGTCGGTTTCGGCAACAAGTGACTTTTACCAGAAATTTGTGTAAATTACGTTGTAATGTATCTGACAGCAGAAATTATTATTATTATTTCCACGTACTCCTGTTTCGGATGCAGACAGCCGAAGTGGTCGTGCGGCTAACAAGACACGCATAGAATGATGAGATTTGGCGAGACTTTTGTATGATTTAAGGAGAAGAAGTTCACAGAAGAAAGGCTGGAAAATATATCGGCAGAGGAAATAAGGAAGAATAAATAAATAGAGGACAGAGATAAAAGATGACAGGAAGCTCATTAAGTGTAAAAGGTAGAACTGGAATAAAATAGAGTGACTGGCGACAGCTCTTTATGTTGTTTTGCAGATGACTTGAGTCATTGTGTTCAACATCTCGTTTCCTATAGCTTCCAACAATCCTAAAAAGCTGAATTATTCTCCGTGTTTTACTGTGTTGCTCTGCTCTGATGAGCATCATTAGTATTAAAATGAGATTCCAAAGAGTGTGTCACATTTGAGTATGAACAGCAGTATGTTGAACGTAGAAAAATAAAAACAGAAACTTTTCAGAAATGACTTGTCTTTATTCAGAGTGATAATTGAAATAAAATAATTTTTCAGCATGATTATTGTATACCAAAGAAAATTTATCACTACAATATTTACTTTCTTGACTCTCTGAATTTCTTGAGAGCACCACGGAACACATTCTGTTGCTCCTGATATTTTGGTATAGCCGCTTCAGCACGAGAAATCCATGGGCCGACATTAGCAAATTTCTTGGAGTCAATTGGTGTTGTCGGCGCATACTGAAAAAATACGACCAAGTCATTTCTTTTAAATGAAAGCGGTAATTATACTTTCAAAATAACATTTATGACACGTTAAACAATCATCATTGCTGAGTTATTATTTTTGCGCAATAGCCATAAGCTAAATAAATAAATAAATAGCTGAGTTAGTGTGTAATATTAAATGTCAACTATCTTTGTCTGAAAAACCTGAAGAAGACTAACATTTCCATAACATCATCACTATATAACACTTTTTTAATGTTTGTTAGAACTGTTTATTGAAACATTTTTTAACATTTAAAAAAAATTCCTTACCCTAAAATTTCATGTTATAAAATCTTGGTAGTTAGCTATTACCCGATTCAATTTAGCAAAATTAAATCATCATTGTAATACTTACAAAAAATAGTATGGTCTAAGGAAATCAGAAGATAAAAATCAACATGCTGTAATCTTCAGGAAGAATTGTATAAAAAGTGTGAAATTGTTTGATAATATAAACTGCAGAAAGCTTTCGAAGCCAAACTAAGTTAATCATCTAAGAAACACAAAGTCGGTCCGTTGAAGGGAGAAATACATACTCTTCCAAAAACGATAATCAGTAGCATATTTGAAAAAAAAAAAAATGCAAATGGAGGGAACTATAACAAACCAAGAAATTCCTATATGCTGTTTAATTAATAGAACATAAACTATTAATTGAGATTATTTTCCCAAATGTTAAATAGTTTATTTCTTTTTATAAGCCCATGAACAAGTATGATTGGAGCCGTATCGCTTTGCTGCACGTCCTCCAAGAACCTTACAACTTTCATTCTGAAAGGGAATGAATTACTAAGTTCACATTTGTGCATGCTATGTATTTCGCTGACCTAAACCGAATATCTTACTAAATGTACATTCATTCTGTGGGCGATCTATAAAAGCAAAAGCAGTCGAAAATAATATTGTTTTTTCCATGACGTGCGAAGTAAAAAATAAATACTTTTTTTTTTTTTACAACTGGAAAATAAAGACGTGAGCGATTGTTGAGGTTATCAGTTGTAGACCATCTTTGTTACCGACTTCAACTCAAAAATGCAATTAACTTTGAAATTGCAACTAGTCGTCAATATCAACTATATCGTGCATTTAAGCAACAAGTATTAAAAATACTTACCTGTGAAATATTTTGTAAGTTAGCAGTAAAACATGAAAATGTTTTCATTTTCACAATACTTTGAAATAGATTAGTTCCGTTTTATTGAATGTACTCTCAATTCCTAGTACACTGAATTATAGTGGATGGGACAAGTAGTGCCTGTTATAAATTGTGACTGAATGATTAATTTAGCAGTGCGATGTTGAGACCTGTGGGTCTGATTCTACTAGCTTAACCTGAAAGTATGTGCCGCGTTGATTTTTTCACCAAGTGACTGTCGTCTAGCTTATTACATACGAGATATCTGTTAAGGCCGTTAGGGTACGGAATGTCGATTTAGAAAGGCTCAACTCGTAGGTGTCAATTTAAATTTTTTTCCCCACGATCGTCAACCACTTAACAACAAAATCCGCTAAGCCGGTGAAAGGAACGGGGAACGAGGAGTAGGAGGAATAACATCGTTACAAAACCTTGGTTCAACTCACTCCTGTTGATAGCATAATGGGTGTGTCCTTTGCCAGGGTAACGGTGAAGACGGCAGTGGCAGCGGAGAAGGAGACTGGCTGTGTCTGCACGCCGGCCGAAATGTCAACACTGGCGGATGGTCCCGGAGAGGATCACGAGCGAACAGAATCAAAGTCCAAGATGAGATATACAGAGTTCAACGAGAAACCGAACGTGAACCGAGACGCGCAACGATCAGAGTCCGTTATGCGATGCACTGAGAGATGGCAACGACACTGAGTAGAAGTAAACACCAGCACTGGCCTAGGTGGTACCACGCAGCTGTATTTATACCAAGCGAGTCGTTTCCGATTGGCTACTGCGGAAACTGTACTACGCGGTGGCGTTAGCTGGTCTGCTGCTAGCGCCGCATATAATTTGTCCACCTCCATCTCTTCGGCCAGGAGACCTTTAGAACGGTGAAGATGACGTAAGAGGCACCTCTGCTCTTGAGATTCAATAAAGAAATTATATAACCACGGTTCTCCAGAAGAGCGGCGACAAACAGTGTCTGACTCATAGCGGGGGTCTGGTTTTAGCCTGGGCGATCTGCTGCCTATGTGGAACGTAATGGGATACTTCAGAAGTAGAACATTGTATGGTTCTCCTGGTAGAGGAAATAGAAAGATACTACGCAAAACCAGCCTTAGGCCTGAACACTGATGTTGATGATTACGACATAACAACAAAATAAAGACTCTCGTGATATCGGGATTTGAAGTGGTGTCGGTCTCAACAGCTTGACGTTATCTACTATATAAACAGTAGATATCAGGTAACTTGACGTGGAGTAGGAAAGCTGATAAGGTCTATGTAACACGTAGTAAACCTCACCTCAACCGCCGACAGTGAGTTAACCACGGAGTAGTCTGCGACAGTGATGTGGTCTCCAGCCAGCCACTGCTTGCCCTCCAGCATCCTGTCCAGAGACTCCAGGCCGTCGTTAACATTATCCACCACACTAGCATCCGGTTCTTTGCTATAAAATATTGGCCGCTATAAAAAGAAGGATTGATGAAAGTTATGTTACATTAAAAAGTATTAAACATTATGGTAATTTTATCTATTCTAGTTGGAAACAATAGTATAATCTTCAATTGTTAGAATTAAAAAAAAGTCTTTTGGCGATGGTAATTACAGTGAAAACAGCGAGGATAACTGTGTAGCACGTTATTTTCCATGGTGGGGCAAACGTTCTACATTACCTTTATCAACTACGCGTGCCTCTAATCTGTGACTACTTTGTTTTTAGATGAAAATCCGATAATAGTTTAACACAGGATTAATGGGCATAGAAGACTGATTCTCAAATTTAGCTTCGTTGATGCATATCTGGTTTCATTAAAATTTAAATCATGAATCCCTATTTTCTTACGAGTCCTTTTACTTACTGAGTACACAAAGGCTTCCTAAAGACTTTTTGGTGGAAAGGGATAAGTTTGACGTATACACGGTCAGTTACAATTTTTGGAGTCTGCAGCTTGTCTTCCAGTCAACGTTCCAATTTATCTATAATATACTCCAAGCTGTTAGTTTACCGTACTGTGAGGATTACTGAAATCCTTGGACACCTGACAGTTCACATCACTCTTACGTAGAAATTTTAGAGAATCTGCTCCACAATGTGGAAATTACAGTACCATGAAGAACCTTGAGTTTAAGTAGCCTTGACGACAGAATGAAATTTTCGCCAACCCCATCTAACATGTTACCGAAACGCTGTGATCACCTGGTATTGTTCAAACAGGCTTGTAGTGCAGCAGGACTGATCATTCGAAAGAACCTACGTTATCTTCTGACCATTCAAATGGTATTGTGCGCTACGCTTTCAATTAGAGCGCGCTTCTTGACGTCCTTGGGGTACAGCTTATCGTCCTTGCCGTACTTAGATACCAGGTACATCGCAATGGCTCGGCTGTGGGAAAAAATTTTACCATTCTTATCAAACATACTAATTTTATTTAAAATTATTATAATTACGTTGCTGCATAATTTCGTGCTGACCTAATGACCTACTACTATGCATGAATCTGTAGCTGGGCCCTTCTTAGGAATTTATTTGTTCTGGTATCACGTAAAAACTACATAGTAAATTTGGTTAGTGTTTTCACAGTTTGAAAACTTAGTACTAATTTAAAATCTGCGGTATGTCTCTGAGTACACGTGGCCTAGGAACGGGACAAGAAATGAATGTTTATATGAATAGATAGGAGCCTGTGACACGCTATGTCAAAGATAAACCTGAAATATACCCACCAAAAATCACTCTTATACGCTCAAAAAAATTGGATTTTGTTAATTCTGTTGTTTAGTATGTACCTCTGTTTTTTAATTGTCTCAGTTTTATTTAAAATAAACTGAAAACGGAAATTAAAACACCATATACCAACATTAACATTCCTTTAAGAGAAAACGTTCCTTAAACAATCGTGCAAATCCTTTTAGTGCTACTATTCGTGGTTTTGTGAAATAAATAAATGAGTTTTACAGAAATTCATCAGATTTTGTATCGTGTATATGAAGACTGTTAAAGTTTCTGATTTTAACAGTAGTGTACAGGCAAAACTATTGATGAAAAAGCAGCAGAATTGTTTAGTAGTAAAAATTGTGTGAAGGAAGATTATTACAGTTTCAGCTTCTGAGAGCAGTTTACTAGGAAAATATCTAATCCTGGCTGTGACGGTCAAAAATATTCTCCTCAAAACTACACTTAAATATAATGGAAAAAAAATTAAACGACTCGCGTACAAATTGCGGGAACAACATAACGAAATTTTCATTACGTCCTCAAAATCGAGGCCTAACTGGATATTTAGCAAATAATTCTGGTCTATACAACATTTAAAAATATCCAAAGTCTCCGTTAATATTACTATTCGAAAATATTAACATATACTGTATGTCACACACATTGGTCTTCATACTTAGGCTCAAATGGACAAGTTGACTGAAATATATTTCAACTAATGGAAAGATCTTTTTTGAATTGGGATAGAAATTAATTTCCCTTCAAAGCACCCTTTATACGTGACAGAGAGTAATTCTTTATTCTGTACAGTACTATGCTAAAGAAATTCATTCATATCAATGCTACTTCCCCCTCTGTGTCAGTGTTATGTTTTGTACCACCAAGCATACATTTCATTTTTCTTATTTGTCTTTTACTTTTGAGCTGTAACTTTAGTTTTCTGTTTCACTCCATTAAGGTTATAGTCACATTTACCTCTGATCCTATTAGAGATTCCAGGCTTCATTCCCTTCCGTTTGGTTATCCACATTATTTCATTCGCCAGTTTTTTCCACCTGCGTCGATGTCTAAATCTTACATAATATTGTCGGTTCTCTGAGATCACGTTTGGTATTTCTTACCAGCAACAGCACTTTTTTGCTCCTTCAGTGAGCCTATTCTTGGTTTGTCTGCCACTACATAGTTCTTTCCCCCCAATTAACTTCGTTGCTGTAACAATTTTTTTGGCATAAATAATTTTGAACCACTTTTTACAAATGAAACGTTATACGTAGTTCTCTTTTTACCTGGACGATATTACAATTTATCTTGCAGAAGGAGGCATACTAAGCTATTATGTCAATGGTAGGACTGTCAGTTCCTTTCCTATGGGACCTACAGTATAACGAGTTTAACGTGGAATGCGAACCACCGAACCACCTGGTGCGGATCATATGATCGGATCATGTTTACCTACAAAAAAACACGAAACCATGTTCAAGTACAAATCTCAGACCGTAGAGACACCATGTATACATTTTTTTGTCAATTTGTGATTTTTATTTTCCGTAATTTTTAATTTGCGCGTAAGTATAAATTTTACTAGTCATCACGAAGGAAAGAGAATGGACGAAATAATAATTATAAAAAAAGTATTCATTTGCTTTAATGTCACAAAACTGGTACTTAGAACAAACATAAGGAGTACTTTTGTATTCTGGATGTAACAATTTCATTTCTGGCATATAACTTGAAGTCGAAAGTATGCAGAACTATAGACAGTCGTAGGTCACAAATACCAAAGTGTATTACCGAGTCGGGTTGCTAGTTAGACAATATACACTCCTGGAAATAGAAATAAGAACACATTGACGCGGGTGTGTAAGACCCACCACACTTGCTCCGGACACTACGAGAGGGCTGTACAAGCAATGATCAAACGCACGGCACAGCGGACACACCAGGAACATCAGTGTTGGCCGTCGAAGGGCGCTATCTGCGCAGCGGTTGGGCACCGCCGCAGTCAGTGTCAGCCAGTTTGACGTGGCATACGAAGCTCCATCTCAGTCTTTAAAACTGGTAGCATGCCGTGACAGCGTGTACGTGAACCGTATGTGCAGTTGACGAACTTTGAGCGAGGGCGTATAGTGGGTATGTGGGAGGACGGGGGACGTACCGCCGAATTGCTCAACATGTGGGGCGCGAGGTCTCCACAGTACATCGATATTGTTGCCAGTGGTCGGCGGAAGGTGCACGTGCCCGTCGACCTGGGTCCGGACAGCAGCGACGCACGGACGCATGCCAAGACCGTCGCATCCTACGCAGTGCCGTAGGGGACCGCGCCGCCACTTCCCGACAAATTAGGGACACTGTTGCTCCTGGGGTATCAGAGAGGACCAGTCGCAACCGTCTCCATGAAGCTGGGCTACGGTCCCGCGCACCGTTAGGTCGTCTTCAGCTCACGCCCCAACATCGTGCAGCCCGCCTCCAGTGGTGTCGCGACAGGCGTGTATGGAGGGACGAATGGAGACGTGTCGTCTTAGTGATGAGAGTCGCTTCTGCCTTGGTGCCAATGATGGTCGTATGCGTGTTTGGCGCCGTGCAGGTGAGCGCCACAATCAGGACTGCATACGACAGAGGCACACAGGGCCAACACCCGGCATCATGGTGTGGGGAGCGATCTCCTACACTGGCCGTACACCTCTGGTGATCGTCGAGGGGACCGTGAACAGTGCACGGTACATTCAAACCGTCATCGATCCCATCGTTCTACCATTCCTAGACCGGCAAGGGAACATGCTGTTCCAACAGGACAATGAACATCCACATGTATCCCGTGCCACCCAACGTGCTCTAGAAGGTGTAAGTCAACTACCCTGGCCAGCGAGATCTCCGGATCTGTCCCCCATTGAGCATGTTTGGGACTGGATGAAACGTCGTCTCACGCGGTCTGCACGTCCAGCACGAACGCTGGTCCAGCTGAGGCGCCAGGTGGAAATGGCTTGGCATGCCGTTCCACAGGACTACATCCAGCACCTCTACGATCGTCTCTATTGGAGAATTGCAGCCTGCATTGCTGCGAAAGGAGGATATACACGGTACTAGTGCCGACATTGTGAATGCTCTGTTGCCTGTGTCTATGTGCCTATGGTTCTGTCTGTGTGATCATGTGTTGTATCTGACCCCAGGAATGTGTATATAAAGTTTCCCATTCCTGGGACAATGAATTCACGGTGTTCTTATTTCAATTTCCAGGAGTGTACTAGCAGAGTTCCCGGCGTTGTCCGGTATGATCTAGGTTGATATTTTGCACACACAGTAAATATTGTAGCTCATAAAAGTGGTCAGTTTTTTGCACTTGTGAATTAAATTTCATGTCAGTCGCTCCATTTTTCTATACGTATTTAAACGGCTAACCCCCGGTGTAACAGAAAAGAGATGGGGTTGGGGTTGATTTATTCTTGCAATATTTTTAGCCATGATATCAGGATCATGTGTACTAAGTTTAATCATAATAACCACAGCGATTCGTGCAGCAATAGAAACAGTGATTTTTTTTCAGGAAATGTGGTAAAGACAGAGTCGCTCATCAATAAATTAAAAAAAAGAAAAAAAAACCAGTATGTTAACACTAAAGTTTTTAAACAGTTCATTTTCATGTTCAAAGTCACCAGAAATGCATTACTTACTATTAACAGCGATATTAATTCACTTCAAAATATCAGAGATTGTAGCTGTGTGACCTCAGATAGAAGCTTCAAAAAGCAACTAATTTCTAAGAAGGTTCTAAACTGAAGGTTCGAACAGTTCACTTTCATGTTCAAACCCATCAAATATGCTTTACTAAATATCAACAGCGAAAATAATTTCACAAACACCAGAGATTGTAGCAGTGCGGCCTCCGATTGTAACTTCAAGAAACAAAGAAGATATCGAAAGTATTTTCATTATATTATTAAAATTAATATTTTCCACTATACGCATTAGATATAGCCATGTATGGGGTTCAAAGACTAAAAACCAAAATTTAAGAAAGTAAAAGTTACATGCGATGATAAAGCCATTATTTTTTACGCTGTGTGACGTATGGGCCGTATTTTTTTTGTTTGTTTTGTTTTGTTTCAGACTGTTCTTTCAGATTTTCATTTACCGCTCCGGCGTTATGTTACGTTGGAGTATAAGACATACCAAACAATTCAATTGAGATTCTAAGCTTTATAACTGTGAAAACCACATCGAAATCTGCGCAGTAGTTTTTGAGTTTTTCTGGTATAAATATACTAGGTATCCGTTTTATAGATATAGATGGCTGAGTTCATTGTTTCGTTGGCTGTGCTCAAGGATATTTATTTATATAAATGAGCATAAACAATCAATTATAGGCAAGCAGAGTAAGTACTAGGTGTTTGCCGTGCGCTCCAGAAAACTCGGTTAGTGCTTGTCTGATTTAAGTATTTCCTACGGAGACAAGTAAACTATCAGGTACATGATGGTGACAGACAAGAGAGTCCATATATTTTGCAAAGTCATTGCATACTACCGGATAAGGGAAATTTATTATCTCAGACTGTGCTTTGCAGTGAAGTTAAACGAATCTTATCATATAATTTATTTTAACTGAACATTGTTTACCTTTCAGCAATAACGATGTCGCCATCTTCAAGAGCTGGCATTGTGTGAGCGGGATTTTTCTGAAACAAAATGTTATAAGTAAGCTTTCCCGTTTTTGCCAGTGGCACAAAATATTTTTTTCGAATCATTGTATTATAATCGACAAACTAAAAATAGTAAAAAGATAACTAGCAGAAATTTTTCTTTAAAATTACGTTTACAAATGTGTTGCGAACTCGTACTGATTTTTTGGGATATATCAGTTTCTGAAAACTTAGACATGTTTCAATCAAAAGAAAATGTCAGATTCAGGCAAACAAGGGCTTGTTTCTCTCATAGTAAAATGTATGATTCTTAATTGATCTTTAGATCTCCAACCTATTCAGCCTTGAAAATAACTGCGTATTAGTAAGCTTTGGGATATGACTGTCGTTTCCAAGAGAGCTCAGGGAAGCGGCTAATCTCCTTTGAGATTGAATAGTTAATGGATTCAGTATTAAATTGACGGCTATTCGCGTTGTTTTCTAAGTATTAGGCAACTATACATTACTAGCAGTGAACGCTGAAAACTAAACTTCAACTTATCCAAGTACAACTGATTTAGCACATGTAGTTCTCCACGTAATGTCAAAACCATGAATTCCGGCACAATCACACCTAATGCTGTTTCTTGCCTTCTGTGTCTTGAAGATACTTACTCATATGATTATAACTCTTACATTGCCACTGTCAGCCTTCCTTTCCGTTCCTAAAATTTACAAAGCTTAATTGTAAAGATTTTTCTTCGACTCTTCCACTTTCCCGTACATTCAAGTATTTATCTAAAATACTCAAAGCCTTAATAATGTCGCAGATATTACATTGGCGAGTGATTGATTTACGAAATGGCCCTTTCTAACAGATTACTCAGTGTTTGGTGAAAAAGAGAAATTAAATAATTACGTTTAACGGTAGAAGTGAGTTAACACTTACCTTGAGCATTTCCGGTGTCTTCAGCTCTCCCGCAAAACCGTTCTTGTTTTCTATCTTGAGCTCTACCCCCAAAGCGCCGGCAACCGTTCTCACAAGACGACAAGGCAGGCTTAGGTTGCTGTTGTACAGTATAGGCGTCATGGTTGTGCCTTCTGCTACAGTTTAAAATTTTTTTTGTCACATAAATGGTATAAACCAGTATTTTTAGTAGCTGCGTCAGCATTTCAACGTTGCAGGGTTCATTACTGAGCGGCACGCAGCCAACCTTGTCAAATCTTATCTAAGCTGTTATATTAAAAGCTTACTGTATCTCTATGCAAGCAATTGCCTCTAATTTGTAGAATACCGGTATCACAGATTACAATGTGAACTTTGAGACAACATGTTATATGCAGTGCTGAAACATCGCATAATATTTTGCCGTGAATAAAACCCAAGTATGAAGAAACAAATCAAAAAGCTAAAATTAAGAATATAAGCATCAAATAAATTAGTATCAAAGTGTAGTAAGGTAGTTTCGTTTCATCTTTGTGACATGGTGTTTTTTTTTTTATTATTTGTAATCTTTCTGTGTGTAGGGAACTACAGTTTAATGTTAAGTACGAGGAACGAAAGCATTCAGGAGTACTTCTCACACACAAAGCAAGCTTTATCAGAGGGAAAAAACGGATTTAGTGGCTTTGGAAAATCCTAGTCGAGACGGGGTTTTTGAACCGGGGATCTTTGGAGAACACAGCCACAAGACCGCTTATGTCAAGATAAAGTATTGTGTATTTGGGCTAGAAGTAAATCGTGGAAGTTGTTCTGCTGGAAGGTGAGGAGAGAGGTAGAGGAATAGAGAATGTAACAGAGTATTCATGTATTCGTTTCCTCCCTCGGAAAGTAACAACTTTCTCGTGGCAAAATTAATGTGCTTTATATGGTTGTGGAATTAGCAGTTCCTGGAAATTCATAATAAAGCATATGATTCTTTTTGGTTCTTTGCTTATAAAGACGGATTGTAGAATTATTGCTAAAGAATGGAAAAAAAACGGTCTTGGACCTTGTAAAAGTTTACTCTGGAAATAATCGAAATTTAATTTACTAGAATTGCTGAAGAATAGATACGAGGAAACAATATTAATGCCCAAAACCAGCTATAGTCGGAGTTAGATTTAACATTCTTTGTTTGTGTACGAATCAACCTAATCCTTATGGTCCCGTACGTTAGCTGCTTCAGCGTCTAACAGACATTTTCTTCTGAGACGCAGATAGGGAAGTCTTGTAGAAATCGAAACATATATAACAGACGGCGAAAGTGAAAGCCATTTGAAAAATGTGTTTGGTGGTTGAATAAACACAAAAATTATGTCAGAGGGAACTTATTTGGTAGTAACACTGTTAGAAACAGGAAGGTAACGAACAGGGAAACAAGAGTGCACTAAAATATTGGAGAGAACAAAATACAATCAAACTCACTGAGTAACAAACCACAGAAAAGAACATAATTTTTCTTGTGTTGTGTGATTTCAAGATGCGCTGTACATTACGCTCCCGCGATGCTTAGGCATAAAGTGATAATTGACAGATTTTTTTTTTTGGTGCTGAGTAAATTAATGGCTTGTATGTAAAATACAAGATGCAACTTATGACTTTTTTAAAAATAGGAAATAAAATGCAAAGGTTTTGTCAGTTTGCTTTTAAGCATGGCTCTTACATGATGTTGCAGATAGTAGATGATAATTTTCCGGCAATAAATCACCAAGATTTACTTGTTGTGTTTGTCCTTCCACCGACCAAATTAAACGTCTTTTGCACAGTTGGAAGAAACTCTAGAAGCCATCTCGTTTTCAGCACCAATGATTAATGCCTGTCAGTAACAAAACCAACACTTTTTTTTTTTTTTTTTTTTTGTATAAGAAGTTTTCTGTGTTCGTAGAAAATAGATACATGCCGAAATGTGCAGTTAATCCAAAGTGAAAATAAGTTTTTTTCTTCCTCACATTGCAGCACAATCCTGTTTCACAAGATCACAACGTTCTGTTGGCCAAAATTCTCTTACTATACCAGTAACATGTACAGTCGGGGACAGAATTCGAGAGACCCCTCGCCTTTCGATTATGCTTCGTTCTAGACACGAATACCGCATGGGACAGCATAACTGGTAGGTGGTACACTAAATTCATGATAAAATAGACCTCTCATACCCAGCACTTTACCCAAGACTAAAAAAATGAGCCCGCGCAGCAAGAAACTCGCAGACGCTCAGAGGGAAAGTTCGGAGTTCTGCAGTAAAAATAATCACGAATATCACCATTTTAGTCATAATAATTATTTAAATAACCAAATTGATTAATTATAGAGAGATGGTAACACTTTAATCGTAATTTTGATAACCGTTGCGTATTTTCTTTCCCTCGAATAAACAGTTAACAATTCGCTAGCAAACGCAATTATATAGCGAATACAGAAAATAATCGCTAAATTACGCACGGAAAACCAATAAGAGAGTTTGAATGGACTCAGCTACACTTTCTAACGCTGCAGCGTTATAGAACTATGCGTGTGACAAATACACACAAAGGTTAAGGGTAAGTAGAAAGAGCATTCACGAAGGACTCTAATTGTAAACTAAGTCACGAAATATAAATAATCTATTCCCAGAAAATTAAATGGTGCGGAATATTAACACCTTAATTTTGTTTTCATCATAACATATTTAGAAGGTAAGCTAAACTTGAACGCTAGTAGCAACAGTTTTAGTAGTAATAATAATCATTAAGAACAGTAAATAAATAAAAAATCCGTCTGCAATGTGAATTTGCGGTTCCACATTTTAAATCTGGAAGATGAAAGTAGTAAAACTATAATCTCTCTCTTTGTTTCTAACTAACACTGATACTTCTATAAAATTTTCTGTCAAGCTTTATTTCCTGCCGTCCAAGCCCGATGGGTTATAGGTAACACTGCTGCCTGGCATTCGGGAGGGACGCGAATTCAAACCCGTCGGGGATCCAGTTTCAGTATTCCATGATTTTCGTAAATCTCTCCAGCTGAACTCCAGAAAAGTTCCTTCAAAAAGCGGTGGCTGAAATTCTTACCCGATCCTAGTTTCCAATACTATCAGGATTCATATCACATTGCAGCCGAAGATATGACGAAGACAAAAACAAAAAAAAAAAAAAAACGTGGTGGGTATGTGGTATCCGGCTTTCGGGAGGTCGTGGGTTCGAATACCCATCTAGCCATCCAGGTAAACGTTTTAGATGGTTTCCCCAAATCACTCCAGGCGAATGCCGGGATTGTTCCTTCAAAAGGCCATGGACGAATTCCTCCCCATTACTTGTCCCCAGCCCTTTCCTGCCTCTAAATGACCTCGATTAGATGTAAAGCTAGAAGCAAAATATAATTGCTCAAATAAAAATAATTACATCTCTGTGGTGTGTTTTAGACCTTTTCCTTGTTGGATTTATCTTATTCGACGGCCGAACATGGTAGCGAAGGGACTAGAGTGCTATTTCCACATGTGGAGAGTCTCTAGTTCGGTGTTGTATTAGGGCTGGTCGACGTGGAAATCATTATAGAGAGAAAAGGACTTGGGGCATGTTTCGGGAAGGAATTCAGCCTTGGCCATACCAGAGAATCATCCCAGCACTCACGGAGTGATTTCGATTAATCGGTATTGTGGTATGTCTTGTATCGTCTTTCAATTGTATGAGCAAAAAGCATTTGGAAATACATCAGTACACAGGATAAACACACAAAACGGTTTAGCTGGATGAATGGCTATCGGGAGGAATGCCATTAAAAATTTAAAGACTTTTTATTGAACCAAAAGGCAATTGACCTCCTTCAAAAATATCTCGCTGGTCCACCTCATCTCACAAAAAAATATTCCTTGTTTGGTGCCAAATAGTAACATGGCTGAGTTCTAAACACGTATTAGGATAAAAAAATTTGGCAAGTAGGTGTACTTGTAATGAAGCTCTTTAGTGCACACGGGAGGGGTATTTAATTTCAGTTGAGTGTATAGGATTTAATCTCTTTAACATTATGCGTGGTTATTTCGTAAGAAGAAGATCTTCCTGCTGGCTCAGTTCAGACGCAAGGAGGAAGTAACCGTCCGACAAACGTTTCGAGGAAGTGTTTATTTACCAGTGGCTCTGAGGAAGTGAAGAACACTTGTTCAGTAGAATTAGCTCTAATAAAATTTGTGAATATGACCATCCGTACACGAAATATTCCATTTTCGAATTACGAGCACCTACAAATGCAGTGACAGTCATTTGCCGAAAGTAACAGAAACAACTTCATATAACATATTAAAGTACTTCATCATAATTAGAAGACCGATGAAAATGTTGAAAAATAATATTGAACCAATATGTATAGGTCATTAAAAATTTCTGAAAAATTATTTCTCGAGGATTTTAACTTCAGTATACCCTCATTGCGTCTTGTAATGTTCTACTTGCATTATTTGATTACAAAATTAAATAACCAATATTCCGTGATAATGGAGCTATTTAAAAAGAAGAAGAAAGAAGAAAAAAAAAGAAAAAAAAAAAAAACTGGAAGTGCACGTGTGCACGTGTGCACGTTATTGAAAATTGACATGCCTCATCTACTGATGTAAATATTTTATGACCTTCCGTGCCTTTGACATTTAACCTGCTGACTATTGTGTCAGCCTTTGTTGAGGTAAATGTGAACTCTATTGTGAAGTCAACACAAGACGAACACTACACTCATTCAAAGCAACCATATGCGCAGAAGAACTCGAATCAGTGACCTTTATTATTATTAATAAATTTCTCTCGGGCTTTCCAGCCGTGTTAAGATGTTACATTTGTGGGACCGTTCGAAAGCGTCCACTCTGCCTTCATTCTCAACCTAATTATCATATCATTAAGGCAGAGTTAGACGCCTTCGAAACGTCCCAAAAATGTAACATCTTAACACGGCTGGAAACCCGAGAGAAATTTATTAATATACAACGCCGTGAAAGATTACGATCTTACTTTATTATTATTACTCCGCGATTCACTAAACGTGTGTGGTGGAGGGTTATTGCTCTATCCGAAAGGGTAATGGTATTGGAAGGGATATGGCAGGAGGCCTTTACAATGCGATGACAGTGTTCTAGCCCCTACACTGCTAGCGCCTGCTTAAGTATCTTGGTCGGACTCTTGCGAAGGAATTTGTGAATGTGTCTGCGGTCGTGGTTTGCCAACACGGAAGACAATTCCGTAGGCCCCACAGAACAAGGAAATTATCAGACATTTCAGGCATGAGATTTTCCTCATACTCGTTCAACTAACTTGCTTATATTGCTACCATGAGGCTCCACACAGATAACAGACGAAAGAATTATACAGTTTAGAACCGTATATTCCTCGAGGAACTTTCTGAACTTTTTAAAATTTGTTTCCAGCTTGACATCTCGACTTTGAGGTCATGGGAGACGGGAATATGGACTTTTTGAGTGAACTATACCGACGTTCGCTGTACAGTGATTTGGAAAAACTGTAGAAAATCCAAATCTTGGACGGCCAGTAAGCGGATTTGAACCAGCATCCTCTCGAATGCCAGGCCAGAACATTATCGCTCTCCACTACGCTCAGGATTTTTTAATTGAACCGTACATATAGATATATAGGAACAATAATTATAGACTGACTCGGCCATGAATCATTTTAATATATCTATTTTTGCAGCCTAGTAGTAGACGAAAAAATATTAGATCAACTAAAGATGCCAGATCTTAATCACATCGTTTCTCACGAACCCGGAAACAACCATAATACACCCTTTTATAACCACATATGTAACGTTTCAATTAGTTTATCGATAACATCATTTTACTTTTACATATCCAGCGTATTCCAGTTTGAAAAGCAATCATCCTTTTCCTTCAGAATGCAGGCATAAGAATTTTAAAAGCTCCACTGCATATGGAATTAGCCAACGTCATTAACTGTAAGACTGACAGCAGTCTTTTTCCAAGACCATTCTTGCTTGTAGAAAATGCCATGGTGGCTCCCAAAGTGAGAAGTATTATTGCGCCGGTTCAAATTCCTGTCGGCTATCAAATTTCGTTTTTTCCATGTTTTCTCAAAACCTTTGCAGATTAATGCCAGGATGATTCCTCTGGAAGGCATTGATCAACTTGTTTCATGTTCTTTGTTCACAGTTCTCTCCTATATTTATTTACCTCGACAGTAAGGAGGCGTTTAGCGCTAATTATTAAAAATGTTTAATGTATATAAAATAAGAACTGATGTGCAGTTTTCAGACGTGAAATTTTAATTCCAAAATACTGTAAAATAGAAATTTCAAATATACACAAGTTATAGCAATATCTGAAAACTTATTTCGGATATTTTTAAAAATATTATCTTTTCTTAGGCGGGATTAGGGGTAGTAAAAGATTCTTGTTTAATTTTTCTGCAGCGCGTCACAGCGCCTAGTATTTAAAAGTTATTCACACATCGAAACGAGATAATTCTTTGCAGTTATCATTTTGTAAACGAATCTAATCCAGCAGTACTCTTGTCAAACTTTTACAATTACAAAATTTTATTTTGATACTGCTTTGTCTAGGCTCTAATGAAGGAAAATGTAGTTTTATCTCGATGACAGATGATTCCGAATTCACAATACAAGGGCCGGCTTCGGTAGCGTAGGGGCTAGAGTGCTAGCTCCGCGTGCCGAAGATCGCCGGTTCGAGTCCGGCCGCGGGCATGGGTGTTAAGTGTTGTGTGTCTGTGTGAATGTCATGTCCGTCCTGTGGTGTGTCTAATTATCTGGAAAAGCTCATCAAGCTGGCTGTCTAAGATGCCAAAAGCCATTAAAAAAAAAGGTCACAATACAAGGAAATATGTATCGTTTCCTGCCAGAAGACTTCCTCATCGAATGTACGAGTTATGTTCAAACATTAGTATGCTTCAGTGTCAATCGCTGCACCAGCCACATCTAGCAATTTGAGTGATCCGTCTACTGATTGATGAATATTCTTTTTTTTTAATAATATTTATAGTCCGACCATTAAGCTTTGTGAGGGGGAGGGAGGTAAAGTAAAATTGGAAATGGATAAGAAGATAAATACAGGAATGAGATGGCAGAATAGTGCAACATCTGTGTGGCTCACTGTTGGGAAGAAGCAAAAGAACACAGTGTTAAAAGTTCCAATAATTCATAGGGAAAATTACGTGTAAGTGATATATGTTAGAAAGTCGTCGACATATATTCCGTCTTTCTTAGAATGTAGACCATTTCAGTCTATGCACTATGTACTGGGTTCATGTCAACGTTTATGATTGGATGATCAGTTTCCTGCGTTCTTGGCTCCTCGAGAAACATCAGGTGGACGAAATATTTGTCCTGCTGCGACATGATATGGGAGACGTAATTCACACCCTTATAGAAGTTAACATCTTGTTATACGTAACTAGACACCCAATTTTCAAAAATACGTCGGTCACAAATGACTATCCTGCAATCCCAACCTTTACAAATGACAATATTTCACCTCAACGCTGAATTATTTGTGACGCCTCGTAGACGAATATTCTATTGCAAACATCAATCCTTAATGTATCTTTAAACTGTAATGATCTTTAAAAAAAAGGAAGGTTCTGCGCAGGTCCATCCTGGCCAGAAGTGTTTTTGCGTGGAGTATTTGTGTAGGACTGTTCAATTAAATGACATTCCTTTCGATAACCAAATATACGGCATACCACGGTTTATTGTTTATATTTCCAGAAACAAATCTAGCAGCCCTTTTTTGCACCCTCTCTACTCCTGTATTTGATTCGTAAAATGAGGGTCCCATACTACACTACCATTTTCGAGCAATGGTACTGACCAAAGTTTGTAACTCAATTCCTTTACTTCTCTCGTACATCCGCTCATCACTCCCCCAACAAGTGAAGAACTTTGAAACCTTTTCCTACCACCTGTCCAGTATGTCCTGCCCAGTTAAGCTTGTTATCAAAAGTAATGCCAAGATATTATCGCAGAATGCAATCAGTGACGGATATGATAAAGAGCTGGAATGGGATTTATTGCAAAACAGGAGGAGGATGAGGAGAGTCATGGGAGTGTACAGGGCATATACTGGCGATGAGGCATGGAAAGATATTGCAATAGGTATTAAAAGTAGTGCATGGAAGGGAAAAGATGACCATGACCACAAGCTGGCACTCTCGATTTCAGGCAAAAGGGTGTGTGAAGATTCTCTTTATTAGGTAAGGGTGTCAAGGATTGGAATGAGTTACCAAGAGAAATGATGAATAATTTACCGAAAAACTTTGAAAGAATTTAAAGATAAAAATTTGTAGA
>JARYHS010008074.1:62503696-62600208 GCA_031002005.1 Vandiemenella viatica
CAATGGTGGTTTTGGCACATACTGAAAAAAAATATATACGACAATGTCATTTCTTTTAAATTAAAGTGGTAATTGTACTTTCATCATAAAATTTATGAAACGTTAAACAATCATCATTGCTGAGTTAGTGTGTGATATTAAATCAGTTATCTTTGTCTTAAAAACCCGAAGAAGCTAACATTTCCAAAACATAATCACTGTATGACACTTTTTTTGTGATTTTTAGAACTGCTTATAGAAACATTTCCTCGTGGAAAAAAATAAAATAAAAAAATATTCGTTACCCTAAAATTTCATGTTATAAAATCTAGGTTGTTAGCTATTACCCGATTCAATTTAGCAAAATTTAATCATCATTATAATACTTAAACAAATAGTATACTCTAAAGAAATCAGAAGATAAAAATCAACATGCTGTAATCTTCAGGTAGATTTATATAAAAAGTATGAAATTGTATGATAGTATAAACTACAGAAAGCTCTCGATGAACAAACTAAGTTATTCATCTAAGAAACACTAAGTCGCCCCTTTGAAGGGAGAAATACATACTCATCCCAAAACGATAATCAGTAGCATATTAAAAAAAAAAAATAACCTGCCAATGGAGGGAACTATAAAGAACCAATAAATTCCTGTATGCTGTTTAATTAATGGAACAAAAAATGTTAATGGAGTCATTTTTCCCAAGAGTTAAATAGTTTATTCCTTTTTATAATTCTATGCACACGGATGGACGGAGCCTTTGCTGCACGTCCGCCTTACACCTCTCATTCTGAAGGGGAATGAATTTTTAAGTTCACATTTGCGCATGCTATGTATTTCGTTGACCACAATCCGAATATATTGAATATCTTACTGAATGTATGTATATACATTCTGTTGGCGATCGATAAAAGCAAAATCAGTCGAAAATAATTTTCTTTTTCTTTCTATGGCTTGAAAAGTAAAAACTATATTCTTTTACAACAGGAAAATAAAGACGTGAGTGATTGTCGAGGATTTTAGTTGTGGACCATCTTTATTACTGACTTCAACTCAAAAATGCAATGAACTATGAATTTGCAACTAGTCGTCAATATCAACTATATCTCCCATCATGGTCGGTGGCGTACAGACTGATGGCCACTGCTCGACGCGCTGCAACGCACCGCCCTCACCACCGCCATCGGAGTGCTGCGGCGGGAGTGGGAGGGCAGGGTCGGAGGGTATAAATATCGATGCGCGCGGAGCAGACCAGCAGTCGCGTTCTGGACTGCGTTCCTCACGCCGACCACCGGAAACTACCTGAAGATGATGGCACGTAATGCCATCGAAAATTCGTATATCTACGACCAAATGACCCGGCTGCACGGCCGAGAGATCTTCAAACAACTATATCCTGCTTTTAAACAACAATTATTAAAAATACTTACCTGTAATATATTTTGTAAAACATGAAAATGTTTTCATTTTCAGATTACTTTGCAATAGATTAATTCCGTTTTATCGAATGTACTCTCAATTCAAAGTACACTTAATTATAGTGGATGGGACAGGTAGCTGTTATAAATTGTGATTGAGTGATTCATTTAGCAGAACGATGTTGGAGAGTCATAAGGCTGAGTCCGCTAGCTTAACTTGAAAATATGTGTCTCATTGATTTTTGCGCCAAGTGACTATACCTTCTTGTTATATACAAGGTCGTTACGGTATGGAATATTCTTTGCTAAAGGCTCAACTCGTACTTTCCAATTTATTTTTTCTCCACAATACATCGTTAACCACTTAACAACAAAATCAACTAAGCTGGTGGCAGGAACGAGGAACGTGGAGTAGGAGGAAAACTCTCGTTAAAAAACCTTGGATCAACTGGCTTCTGTTGATAGCACAATGAGAGTGTCCCTTGTCAGGGTAACGGCGAAGATGGCAGCGGGAGTGGAGAAAACAGACTGCTGTGTCCACCCCCCGGCCGAAATGTCAACACGGGCGAACGGGCCCGGAGAGGATCACGAGCGAAACGAATCAAAGTCCAAGATGAGATGTACAGAGTCCAATGAGAAACCGAACGTAAACCGAGACGCGCAACGATCAGAGTCCACTATGCAATGCACAGAGTCCAAAGGAGAAACCGAACGTAAACCGAGACGCGTAACGATCAGAGTCCGAAATGCCATGCACTGAGAGATGGCAACGACACTGAGTAGAAGTAAACACCAGCACTGGCCTACAAGGCACCGCACGGCTGTATTTATACCATGCGCGTCGCATCCGATTGGCCACGGCGGAACCGCTGCTATGTGGTGGCGTTAGATGGCCTGCTGCTAGCACCGCCTATCGGTTGTCCACCTCCATCTCTTGGACGATGCATGTGAAGGTGTCGGGCCAGGACAACAGAGAGACCTTCAGAACGGTGAAGCTGGCGGAAGAGGCACCTCTTCTCTTGGGTTTCAATAAAGATATTATATAGCAACAGTTCTCCAAAAAGGCGGCGACAAACAGTGTTTGACTCATAGCGAGGGACTGGTTTTAGGCTGGGCGATCTGCTGCCTATGTGGAACGTAAAGGGATACTTAAAAAGTAGGTATGGTTCTTCAGGAAGAAGAAATGGAAAAATACCAAGAAAAAACCAGCCTTAGGCCTGAACACTGATGATGATGATTATGATATAACAACAAAACAATGACTCTCGTGGTATCGTGATTTGAAGTGGTGTCGGTCTCAACAGCTTGATGTTATTCACTATATAAACAGAAGTTATCAGGTAACTTGACGTGGAGTAGGAAAGATGATAAGTTCTATGTAACACATAATAAACCTCACCTCAAGTGCGGAGAGTGAGTTAATCATGGAGTAGTCAGCGAGGGTGATGTTGTCTCCAGCCAACCACTGCTTGCCCTCCAGCATCCTGTCCAGAGACTCCAGGCCGTCGTTCACTTTGTCCACTACACTAGCTTCTGGTTCTTTGCCAGAAAATATTGGGTGCTATTAAAAAGAAGGATTGATGTAGATTATATTACATTAAAAAGTATTAAAAATTTTGGTAATTTTTTCTACTATAGTTGGAAACATTAGTATAATCTTAAATTGTTAGAATAAAAATTTAAAAAAATCAGTCGCGTTGGGGATTATAATTAGAATAAGACAGAGAGGATAACTGAGTAGCAGGTTATTTTTCATGGTGGAGCAAACCTTCTTCATCACCTTTTTCAACCACGCGTATCTCTAAACTGTGACACTTAGTTTTTAGATGAAAATCCAATACTAGCTTTACTGAAGATTAATGGGCATTGAAGACTGCTTCTCAAATTTAACTTCGTAGATACATATTTGGTTTGATTAAGATTTAAATCTTAAGTCCCTATTTTCCTGTGGGTCCTTTTACTTACTGAGTAATATTATCCGCCATTTTACGAGAAATATCACTACTCAATCCTTCTCACCTTTTCTTACAACAACGGAAGGAACTGTAAGCACCTTAGAATTTTGTTAAATTCTAACTTCTCACTTTTAGGTATATGGAAGGAAGCTAACACTCTAGTAACAGATAGTTTCATTACTTATATAGGTTAGGAAAGGGACGCTTTATATAGCATGCATATACCATGACCAAACTGACTAAATAAACTCTTTCAAAAGCAGTAAAGATATTTAAAAGTTAATAAAAGACCTAAATAAACTTTCTATGATAGTAAGAAAACATTATTTTGGCAGGAAATAGGTTAATTCACATTAATTCAATTTTCAAACAATAAACTTTGCTATGGGTCAGTTTCACAATTTAAACGCAGTAAAGAATGTCAGTATTTAATAAAAGCCCTATATAAACTTTGTATAACAGTAAATAAACCCTATGTAAGTCGAAAATAAAATAATTAATAATAGTTCAATTTGGAAAGAATGAACTTCTGCTATATGAGCATTTCATCATTTTTATACCGATTTGAAAGCGATAAAGTGACTCAACACTTAATAAAATTAATAAACTAACTTTCTATAATGATATAAAAACCTTATACTAACCTGAAGTGAGGTAATCCATAATAATTCAGCTAACCAAACAATAGATTTTTGATATTTGATATTTCACTATTTCTGCACACTTTCAAATGAAATAAAGTAACTTTAAAGGAACAATAATTTAATAAAAAGGTAAATTCACTAAAATTCCGTAGTTTCTGGATGTGAAAATAACTTAAATAAATTTTTAAATACTTCGTTGGAGACACTTCACTTTTAACATTTTTTATCACTGAATCCTAGTAAGCTTTCGGAATAAAAAGTGGATTTCTCGAAAGAACCAAAAATCTAGCATCACACATATTAATTTCAGAACATTCCATGCTATAGAACAGATTTTATAAAGATTTTAGAAATTATTTCGTCATGAAACCATGTGTTTCACTTAGGAATTTATTGCAACCAATTGAAGCCATCTACATAGTTAAAACAACTTTTAAAATACGTAATTTAATTCAGAGAAAATTCTGGTAATTTTACTTTTTCAATAAAAGCAATAGAAGTAAAGTTATTAAATTAAAACCCATATATCATTTTTGTAAATCTTGTCACTATCCCGGCATCAATCTCGATATAACTTACACCATTAAATTCAGGAAGTTTGGGAGAACACGCTGACAATAATTTTATTTAAATAAATTGCGATTCAAAAGAAATGACGAAATTGCACAAGTTTAAACGAACTGGTATTTCCCCAAGTCGACAACAGGCCGTGTCAGTACGCGAAGGTTAAAATAGACATTTAAAACCAACCACTTAAAATTACTCACTGAATATCCACTGATCTTCTATTAAAAAAGTCTAAACACTGGCAGCCTTTAATTGCCGCAGCAGAAAGTTGTGTTTCGGCTGTGACGTCATGGAACCTATATAATCTCGTGCTTGCATGCTACTTATCTCTTCTCTTTTCCTTTTGTACGCGGAGCAGTATGTTTGAATAGTCTGCGCAAGTTTAGTGTAGAAGCTGGGAGGAAGGTGGTTGAAGGTGAGCTACCGAGTCAGCCATCTTGGGACTTTGGTGTGATGGCACTCGAGGTTAAGTTTTAATATGAACTTATAAATTCACTAAAGGGGTCGGTCGATTAAATTTCTCTCCACAACTTGCAACCTTGTGGAAAAGTGTGTTCGATTACCTACTCAACAGTGTAATGCTATTTTTAACATGTGATTTTTTTAAATAAACTTCAGATTTTTCGAGTAAAGTGTACTTGTGATTTCACAGTTGACAGTAAACCTTTTCTAGATTTGTGGTAGTAACAGATCTAGTGGCGACCTCAAGCATTTACGTTGAGTCTGTTAGGCTACATGATCAAATCCAAATTATTTTATAAAATTTCCGCATTACTTTGAATCCGTTAGATCTGTTAGTTGAGGCACTAAGGTGATGCTACAGCCCCGGTATCAGCCTAGGGTCTTACAGAACGTCTACATCTCTCTTACTCTCTTCACTGCTCCATAGCTTGTAGCCATATCGAAAGGCTTCCGAAAGACTTTTGGTGGAAAGGGAAAAGTTTAACGTATACCCGAACAGTTACAATTTTTGGAGTCTGCTGCTTATCTTCCAGTCAACGTTCCAATTTATCTATAATATAATCCAAGCTGTTAGTTTACTGTACTGTGAGGATTATTGAAGTTCTTGGACACCTAACAGTTCAGATCACTCTTACGTGGGAGATTTAGAGAATCTGCTCCACAAGGTGGAAATTACAGTATCATGAAGAATCTTGAGTTTAAGTATCCTTGACGACAGAAAGAAATCCACACCAACGACATTTAACATGTTACAGAAATGCTGTGATCACCTGGTATTGTTCAAGACTTTATGTCAAACAGGCTTGTAGTGCAGCAGGACTGATCATTTGAGAGAACCTACGTCATCTTCTGAGTATTCAAGCGGTATTGCGCGATACGCTAATGTTTTTAAAGTTTCAAATAACCCTGATAATTTTATTATTCGGCCACACAAACCCAGTTTGAGTCGTATCCTAGTCAACATCATGTTACGACAAATCGCAACCTTATTAGCTAAAGGGAACTCACAATTTTTCTGCACCATACCACACATATATGAAACCAGGTTTGTCCTAATACATTAGTCAGGTGGTGGGTGAATGACAAATTCATCCACGATTTCGGCGAATTGTATCTCCTTTCAAATGTAACGGTTTTATGATGTATAGAAATACCCCTTTTTAATAATAATAGATAAAAATTACAATGGAACTCACACTCCGGTGGCAATCTCCCTACACCCCCCCCCCCTTATTCCTTAACTCTTCTACACTACTTTTACCTCTACTAATTTTTACTTTAAACTCCTCCAGTGTTTCCGGTAAATTATTCATTACTTCTCTTGGCAATTTATTCAAGTCCCTCACACCCTTTCCGACGAAAGAAAATGGTCCCACACCTGTATGCCTGAAATCAAGTGCCAGCTTGTGGTCATGGTCAACTTTACCCTTCCAAGCACCTCTCTTAATTTTCCCACCAATATCTTTCCATGCTTCATCACCAGTATAGGGTTTGTATAGTCCCACGATTCTCTTCACCCTCCTTCTATCCTCCAAAGAATCCCACTCCATCGCCTTAATCATATTAGTTACCTATTGTGTTCTGCGGTAATTTCCAAAGACAAACCTGGCAGCCCTGCTCTGCACCCCCTCCAACTCCTGTATTTGTTACCCAAAATGTGTGTCCCAAACTACACCACCATATTCCAGCAGTGGCCTGACCACAGTTTTGTACCATGATTCCCTTACTTCTCTAGTGCATCCCCTCATCACTCTTTCCAACAGTTGAAGGATTTTGAACCCTTTCCCTGCTACCTGTCCAATGTTTCCTGCCCAGTACCGGATTAAACACGTAGCAGGAGTTAGCAAATGCTACGGGCCTCGCGCCTTCTGGGGGGCCTCTCGCGCCTCCTAGGGGGCCCCGCACCTAGGAGCTCTGAAGCCTCCCCGTCAGGCTAGATGGGTGACCTTTTTTTTAGTTCCACAATTCCCCCGGACGGCGAAAACCAAAGGCCCCTTCTTCACATTTGCTACGGGCCCCTCGCTGTCTTAATCCGGCCCTGGTCCTGCCCAGTTAAGTTTGCTATCAAATATAATACCAAGGTATTTACACTTCGAGTCTTCAATAAGCAGCTCCTTCCCCCCTTTATAATCATAATTAACCTTTAGCTTTTTATCTGTGTACCTAATAAGCTGGCTCTTCTCTACTTTTATCTTCATCCCGTGTTACTGACCCAGCTAGTTAACTTATCTAGATCACCCTGCAGATGTTTACAGTCTTCTATTGTTTTAATCCTTTTATGTCATCCATTATGTCATCTGCAAACAATCTAACTTCTGACATAAAACCATCAACACAATCATTCATTAGAATAACGAATGAGGGCGCTAATGACCCCGTCGTCGACGTGCCCTAAAACCCAAATAACAACAACAACAAATAACGAATGGTCCCAATACACTACCCTGCGGCACCCCCACGTTCACTCCCACTTCCTTGGATACTGCATTTCCTACCATAACTTTTTGCTTTCTATCTTTTATGAATTCTTCCACCCAGCAAATGACCTTTTTATCAACTCCAATAGTTTTACCTTATTTAGCACTATTTTATGGCTCACTCTGTCAAAGACCTTCGAAAGATCTAGTGCTACATTATCAACTTGAACTGCCCTGTCCATTTCTTCAGAAATATCTTGCATATATCCCACCAACTGAAATTTGCATGGATATCCATGTTGCCGACTTGAAAACCACTTACTTTACTCACAGACATTTCTAATGTCGTTACATATTAATCTCTCCATTAATTTACCTGTCACTGATGTCAAGCTGATTGGCCTATAGTTTTCAACCCGGTTTGTCACTCCTCCTTTATGGACCAGTATTACTACCGCACTTTTCCAGTCCTCTGATAAACAACAAGTATCCAGAGTCAATTTTAATAATGTTTCAAGGTAAGGTACAATGTTCTATGCTACTATCTTTAAGACATCTGTAGCAATATTATTAATACCAGCCCCTTTACGCTTTTTTAGATTCCTTAGTTCCTTCATAACATCTTCATATAAAATTTCAAATTTTTTAATCTGCTCACCTCCAACTGTGCAGATAGTCTCGTTTTCAGATATAACCCCTGAATTATTGTCCCTAATGGTCTCACTGAACCAGGTACTTAATAACTCTGCCTTCTTCAAATCCTGTTATTTCTTCTCCATCCCTACTTATAATTGTCTCAATACCCTCTCTCCCCTCAGTTTCCTGATGTAGCTATAGAAATTTCTAGATGCACCAGTTAGTGGTCCCCCTGCACCAATAATATTCTTTGTAAAGTAATCCTTATCAAGATTCTTTGCCATTATTAATTCCTTGATTAGTTGTTTCATGACTTCCCTTCTGCCTTGCTGTTTCTTAGCTCTTTTCCAGTACTGTAATGGAAATCTGGCATCAATAGCAAATTCAAGAAACAACCAAGACAAGTCAGTTTTTACCACACCTACCACGCAAGCCATTATCCTGCTGTACAGCTCCTGGTCGAAGAACAGCCTCTGGTCGACTAGAGCACGCTTCTTGATATCTTTGGGGTACAGCTTATCATCCTTGGCGTACTTCGACACCAGGTACATGGCAATGGCTCGGCTGTAAGAAGAAATTGCAGATACTATTATTTTTTTTTTAAAAATTAGTACAAAGAAGATGCTGCAAAATTTCATGCTGACCAATAATAATATATAAATCTGTATAAGACACTTTCTTAGTGATTTCTTTGTCCTGGTATGACGTAAAAACTACAGATCAAATTTGGATGGGGTTTTCATAGTTTGAAAACTTAGGACTAATTTAAAATCTGCGTTATGTCTGATGTGAATACGTGGTAGGGGAACGGAACAATAAATGGAAAGCAAATGATCACGTTACATCAAAGATGAGCATCCCTTGTTTTAAACGTAAAAGATGCCCACTAAACATCACACTTAACCGTTCAACTCTTTGACAATTAAACAGATTTGTTGCTGCAACCTTTGCATAAAGTTCACTGCTTATCGCTTTTTGTTTGTTTGGATTTATAAAAGATCTGCCATGCACAGGAAACTGAGAGAACTGAAAAAAATTAGCTTTTTGATTATTAATTCGTTACAGCATTTGCCATATCTCAGGTATTAGCATCACTTCTGCCTTTTTTCTTTTTTCGTCAGTTGTCTTTTACGTTTACCATCATCCTCGTGGTCTTGTGCGTGTGTCTCTCTTTTTTCTTTCATTGATGTTCCAAAGTCCACATTCTTCTTGTCTAAATCTTCTATGATATCCATACCACCTTCATTCTACGTTGACCATCTGCAGCTTATTCTCATTACATCAATTACTAGGCTTTATATTTTTATTTCCTGTCTTTTACTGATGTTCCTTCTTATTGTCCTTGTGTAGTTCCTTCCAACAGAAAAGCAACACCCGAAAACAACTTCTTCTCACAGTTTTCTATTTTTTATATTCATCGTTAAGAATCCAAGCCATTTAGTGTGAGTTGGTGTAATTAAAACTCCGTCTTCAGCAAATAGATAGTGGATTGAAATCCGCATTGCCTCGTATTTTAAAGAATTGACTTAATTTATATTTATTCCAGTTTCCTTCACAACCTCTATAATTTCTACTATGACATATGATCATACGCTTTATTTAAATGTCTGAATACCAAATAAGTTTAACAATTTTCTGTATGCCTTTTTCTATCATATAACTTAAAATCTAGAATTTTTCTGTGCACGACATGCTAATTAGAAAAACACATTATCCATTATGTTATGCCGTTCATCCTCAATCTTTCTTTTAAGTATCGTTCCGTAGTGTAGCAGCTGAACTAATCATGCTGATCCTTTTACAACTATTCGTGCAACGAAGTCATACGTCTGGTCGCCAGGTAGCTCAAATTTCTCTTTCATGCAGCCATTACAAATTTCAGAACAATATTTGTTTAATATGTAGTGAACTTAGCTTAAGGTGTTCGTATGGATAACTGCAGGACCAGGCAGATCGTTGTTCCTCATTCTTACAACGCTGCTTCTACCTCTGTAACAGTGTATTGTACCACCAAGTATAAATTTCCCTTTATCGTTTGTCTTTGGCATTCTTGCTCTAACTTTCCTTTCCTTTTATTCACTCCTTTCAGATGATAGACACATTTAATCCGAGTGTTTCGTCTCGGATGCTAATAGAGAATCAAGGTTTCCATCATTTTATTCCCTTTCGTTTGGTTCTCCACATTACCTACTTAGGTTTGGCAACTTTTTTTCTTAGTGTCTTAGTTTACTCCTTTAGTGAGCAAATCAGTGGTTTATCTACAACTACTGGGTTCCTCCCCCCCCCCCCCCCCCCAAAACTGATTCGTTGTTTTAACAATTTTATCTGGCATAAGTAATTTGGCCCATTTTTTACAAATCAAGGGTTCTTTTTTTGCCTGGACAATATTACCATATATAATAAAGAAACTAACTTAAACCACAACGCGAAGGAAGCACACTAAGCCATTGTGTCAGAGGCAGGAAAGCCAGTTAATTTCCTCTATAGTCTGACGTGGAAAAATCAGAACTAACATAAGAAGTAATTTTCTATTCTTAATGTAACAATCTCTTCTCTAGCATGGAAATATGAAGAAATATAGATAGTCGTGCTTCACAAATACTAAAGTGTACCTTTATGAATCCGGGACGTGTCGCTGGTTATATAATGTACGACTGAATTCATTGCTTTGTATATAATTATACTGGCAGAGTAAGTACTAGGTATTTGGCGTACGCTCGAGTGAACTTAGTCAGTGCTGGTCAGACTTTAGTATTACTCGCAGAGACAAGTGATCCATCAGGAAGATGATATAGATCTTACAAGAAATGTGTGAAAGACTAGAGAGTCCATACTTTTTGGGCAGTCATCGCATACTGCCGCATAAGGGAAATGTGAGTCTCTAATCTAAAACAGTGTTTTGAAGAGAAGTTGAACGAATGTTTTCATTTAATTTTTTTACTGAAAATTGTTTACCTTTCAGCAATAACGATGTCGCCATCTTCTAGAGCTGGCATTGTGTGAGCGGGATTTTTCTGAAACAGAATGTTATAAGTAAGTTTCCTCGTTTCTGCCAGATGGCACGAAATAATTTTTTCCCATCACTGTATAACAATTAATAAACTAAAAATAGTAAAACGATAAATAACAGCAAACTCACTTTATTATTACGTTTATAAATGGATTGCATGTTCGTACAGATCTTATAGGATATTCCACTTTGTGTAAACGTGGGCATGTTTCGCTCAAAACAAAATTTAATTTAACTTAATTTAATTGCGATGGAGCGCAAGCTCCAGTGGCAATTTCACCCCACACCCAGTTTTTCGCTTTCGTATACGCGCCTATTTTTGTCGTCTACAAACTTTAACTAAATTCTTTTAGCGGTTTTGGTAAATATTTATCAATTCTGACCTCCTTCCATACTAAAGAAAATCGTCCTACACCTATATGACTGAAATACCACTCCTTTGAAAAAGAAATTGGTGCAGACTCTGGTGCTACCCCATCTCGATTACTGTGATGTTGTTCAGAAAAATTTGAGTTTGGCAGACATAACTTGTCATGAACTCCTTTATAAGGTTCATCTGTGACCTGCGGCTGTACGACCATGTCTCACCTTCATATGATCGCTTACAGTGGTTGCGCGTTTGGGATCGACGACGATTCCACACTCTATGTCTCCTTCACCGCCTCATACATCTGAAAACTCCCGCCTACCTTTGTTCAAATATCTCATACCTAGGACTTTCCCATAATATTAACACCAGATCCCTGAACCCAAACATACTAACCATCCACTCCCACAGTTCAGAAACCCTAGCCAATTCCCTCTTCATTTCAGCGGCTAGACTGTGGAATGATCTTCCCCTGAAAATTAGAACTACCAAAAAAATCGGCCCATTTAAAACTCTTTTGAGAAAGCATTACTTATTGGAGCACTAGCTAAAAGACCTCTCCTTCCATACATAACTTAATTTTAGATCTGAATCATATTGATTTATACTGTGTCCACCTCTTTATTCTGACTTCCCTATTTAGTTAGTATTTTACTCATAAATATTATTAAGTTGTTGTTTTTTTGTTGGTATTACTCTTGAACTTAATTTAGGCCAAATTTTATATGTGTTGTATACTGTTAGTTTGTGTAAGGTGTATATTATTTATTGTAAACGCTTGGTATGATGTAAGAGAGGGCTTGACAGCGCTAATCTTGCCAGGCTAAATAATCATTTAAATAAAAATAAATAATTAAAAACTTTTCCCTTCCATGCACTACTCCTAATTCTTACACCTAATTTAGGCATTATTTTCTCTAGAACTTTAAATATTCACGTTTTACAGCTTTGAGAATAATCGAGCTTTAGTTGGCATTGTTGAACCGGACTGCTCGGGCAAACGTGTAGTCTCCTTTGATTTATTGAAGAGAAGGGTAGCTGTCTAAATTCCTACCTCTCGCTGGTATGAGGAGCTAAGGTTTCGTTAAGAGGCTCGCTTAGCAATCTAGGAGCTGGGTACGTATTTTCCAGTGAATGTTAATGCTGAGAATTTAGGTAGAAGTCACAATGGAAACAGTTTAATAACATAATTGTGCTCTAACATAAGTTTTGAAATAATAACTGAACTCAGAATTAATAAATGAGGAGAATTAAGCACTATGTGCAACCAAAATCAAGAGATTAGCTTAGTAGAACTGAATTAGCACAGGTAGCTCTCCAGGTAGGTTCAAACATATGCATTCCAGCTGTGCACACACTAATGCTGCCTCCTCTTGGCTTCAAATACATGAGATCATCCCACATAAAGATCTTTATCCTGTTGCTTGAACAATGTCTTGAAGTTACTTATTTATATGTTTACTAGCTCGTACCCGCGACTTCGTACGCGTGGATCAAGATTTTTTTGCCAGAATTAAATATAGAAAGTTGTCAGTAACGAAGGATTGGTCCCAAACAATATCGAGTCGGAATAATATGACAGGAAAGCTAACACTATATCATTGTACCGTCGAACCTGTCTCTTGAAGAGAATCAATTTCCAACATATTTCTGTCACCATTCGATAAGGTCTCAAAATTTCGTGACTACAACTGTTAATCATACTGGAAAAAATATCCTGTGCCCTTCATACAGATTTCCTTATAAAATTCCATCACAACGATATAGCCATTTAGTCGTCAAAACGTAACAAAAAGACGGAGACTTCCTTCCGTATTTATAATAATATTACTGTGGTTCACACTCACACACTGACTGCGAACAACACCTGAGGGATCATTATAACGTAAAAAAGTGTACACCTACAACATTGCAAGACTACCTACGATTTGCCTCGCATTGTACCCCTAGCATTCTAATATCTCCAGTTTAACATTCAATCCGAATAACCTACGGCCCAGGACTGACTCTTACGATGAAAAACAAATTTTAAAAATCTTAGCCTCCACGGAGATTTGAACCGGAGACCACGACGTTCGTAAGCAAGCGCTTTAACCACTGACCTGCCAGTCCACTACACAGAAACACGGTACGGAGACGTCCATATCCAACGTGTCTGTCTATCGCCGTATTTCGAAATTATGAGACATGTGTTAATTATACAGATAATTTTTCAACCAAATGTAGACAGTATTTTTCTCCTGGTTTCAAAGGATAAGTGTGCAAAGTTTCATCGAGATCAAATGAAAACTGTGGGTTTGCATGAAGAACAAACAAACATACATTCATCTTTATATATAAAGATAGCTCTGTCATTGCCAAAGTTAGCGTTCCTTCACTTTCCTAAGATTACTTTTAAAGATTTCTCTTCGACTCGTGCACTTGCCCGTACATTCAAGTATTTATCTAAAATACTCAAAGCCTTAATAATATCGCAGATCTTACACTGGTGAGTTTTTGATTTACGAAATGGTCCTTTCTAACAGATTACTCAGTTTTTGGTGAAAAAGAGAAATTAAATAATTAAGTTTAACTATAGAGGTGAGTTAACACTTACCTTGAGCATTTCCGGTGTCTTCAGCTCTCCCGCAAAACCGTTCTTGTTTTCTATCTTGAGCTCCACCCCCAAAACGCCGGCGACCATTCGCACAAGGTGACAGGGCAGGCTTAGGTCGCTGTTGTACAGTATAGGCGCCATGGTTCTGCCTTCTGCTACAGTTTAAAAGTTTTTTGTCACATAAATGGTTTAAACCGGTATTTTTAGTAGCAATGGCGGGGCAAGAACTAAATCTGATGTGGGCAAGATAAGTTTTGCGAGGCCCTCTGGTGTTGGAAGAAGGTGGAATTAATAAAGATTTATTTTTTTTTGAAACCTATCAAATTTATATTAATAAAAATGCAATTGTCTTCAAAATAAATTATTAATTAATTGCTAACAGTAAAGAATTAAAGAAAAGGAAATTTCCTGCTCTTAGCCTTACTGAACTCTGAAATCCTACTTAGATTCTATATCTTTTGAACTGATAAAAGTGCCAAAGCTGAAAGTCTTTGCTCATCCATTGTACATAGTAAACAATTTTTTTATTAATTTTAATTTTGAAAAGCTCATTTCAGAGGAGGATGTACTATCTGGTATGGTTAGCCAAATTTGAATGACAATATAAATATTTGGGTAAATTTCTTTCGAGTTACTTTATGTTATATACTGAAGCAGCTTGTAACAGCCCTCATACCTGAATTTTGAATAGTATTGTACTGTATGAAGTATTTGTAGTGAGCTGAAGTTTGCTTGAATATGATCTGGTATGTTTGTTTTGTAATTTCTTGTAAATCAGTGTATATAGACTTTGTTTTATGAAATTATGTATTAATGCAAGTTATGATGTCTACAGGACAATTTTCTACAGTTTGAGATGATTTCTGCAAATAATTTTGTATTAAGGATCTCTAATTACCATTTCTGATCATTTTGTAATGTTGTTAATTAATTTTGTATTAATTCCTATTGTTTCTAATATGTTTGATTGTTTGAGTGATTGTTAATGTTCGAGAAATATCGGGCGGATGCCTTTGAAGAATTCTCGCAATTTCGATAGAGACTATATAAACAGATCGGCTGGACAGAGCAGTTAGTTGATTTCTTTCAGTATTCAGTTTTACAGAGAGATTCATCCAGTTAGTATCACAGAGATTATCTTTGCAACTTTTCAGAAGTGCATCTCTGTATTGTATCTATGCATGTGAATATCGCTGACTTTGTTTTGAAAACAATAAACAACTCTTCAACATAACCTTTTTGGTGGACTTTTTAATTTATCAATATAGTAATTAAACCACCGAAGAACGTAATAAGCTGTTTCAAGTCTTTAATGAAATCAGGTAAATTTATGATCAATGTTTGAATTATTCGTATAATTCGTAAGGATGGAAGCCTTTGTTATCACCCACTGGCGGTACTTTATGTATATCTTCGTAGTTTTTTAATATATGTTCTTCTGCAATATTTTTTTAATTTGCATCGGTCATAGAGAAAATCGAGATGTTTAAAGTGTTGGTTTAAAGACATAAATCTTGAATCCATATTGCTCACTATGGAATCAATAATGGTGTTAAAGAAAAACTTATTTTATACCGGCTTAAGAGAGACTCTATTGGTTCATCGCTGCTTTTATAATCGAATGTCCTTTTTTTGGCTATTTTTTTATATTTAAATTTTGGATTTTTTTCTTCAGTAGACTGACCAGCGTCATACAAGCGTTCAGAGCACAGACTGTGGACATTATTTGACCCAGTCACTAAATTCATGCAAATATTTAAAACAATGCTTGAGTAACTTGCATAGATTGCCGTAATTTGCTTAGGATTAACACGATAATATCTCATACCATAAAGTGTAATTGAATGATAAATACTGAGCTTAGCATTTCGTTCAAAACCGATCACGATCACTGAGAATAGTCCAAGTATTCAAATTGAAATAACTCGGCTTTCACTGCCTCGATTCTGCGAGAAGTGAACTGAATTTAATTCCCAGCGTCAGTCACTATAACGCCAAGGAGAAGTTTCTTGACTATTAGTGTTGTCAGATGCTTGTTAGCTGGTGGAATTTATCGTTTTATGATAAGTAAAATATTTAATCACCGTCCTAATCTATTTTACGAGTTAAATAAAGTTGCATTAACAATGGAGGTGCGACGGCCCTTGGACAGCGAGCCTTACACCGCTTCTGTTTAGTAGCTGCGTCAGCATTTCAATGTTGTAGGGTTCATTTCTCAGCGGCATGCAGACACATTGAGCTCTAAAAGCAGTCAACCCGGTGAAATCTTATATAACCTGTTATCTTAAAAGCTTACTGTATCTCTATGCAAACAATTCCCTCGCGCCTCTAATTGTAGTATGCTGGTATCGTAGATAACAATGTGAGCTTTGAGGCAACATGTTATAAGCAGTGCTGCCATATCGCGTAACAGTTTACCGTGAATAAAACCCCAGTATCAAAAAGCTGTAATTAAGAATATAAGCGTCAAGTAAATTAATCTAAGTATGGTAAAGTAGTTTCATTTTATCTTCGTGACATGGTGACAGTTTTTTTTATTATTTTATTTTTTCTGCTGCGCATTCCTCTTTTGCCGTAGCCAAACCCGGTAAACCTTCCGAGTTACGGAAGTATTCTGGTGTACTTCACATACCCAAAGCAAGCTTTATCAGAGGGAAAAAAACGGGTTAGTGGCTTGGAAAATCCTAGCTGAGATGTGGTTTTAAACCGCGAACCTTTGGAGCACGCAGCCACGAGACCACTTAAGTCAAGGTAAAGTATTGTGTATTTAGGCTAGAAGTAATTCGTGGAAGTTGTCCTGCTGGAACGTCAGGAGAGAGGTAGAAGGAAAGAGATTCTGACAAAGTATACATTTATTTGTTTCCTCCCTCAGAAAGTAACTAATTTTCTCGTGGCAAAATTAATGTGGTTTAAATGGTTGTGGAATTAGCAGTTCCTGGAAATTGTTAACAAAGCGTATAATAATAATCCCGTGTGCTCGTTATGACCTGGTGACAGGGTTTCTATCGGCTGCGCGTTCTCCAGGTACAGGGGACCTACAGTTTCACGTGGAATCCGAGCCACAGAAGCGTTCTGGCGTTCTTCACATTACACAGCAAGATGCGCCAGAGGGGAAGGCCGGGTTAAGTGCCTATGAAAATCCCCGCCGAGACAGGGAATGGAACCGGAGACCTTTCGATGTCCAGTAATATGCCTTAACCACTGAGCCACCAGACCGCTCAATAAATAGTATGATTCTTTTTGGTTCTTTACTTGTAAAGCCGGATTGAAAAGTTATCGCTAAAGAATAGAAAGAAAAAAACCGGTCTTTGACTCTGTAAAAGTTTATTCTCGAAATAACCGAAATTTAATTTGCTAGAATTGCTGCAAATCAGCAGTCTTCTCAAAAACGAGGAAACAATATTAATGGCCAAAACCAGCTATAGTCGGAGTTAGATTTAACATTCTTTGTTAGTGTACGAATCAACCTACTCCGTATGCTCCCGTACGGTAGCTGCTTCGGCGTCTAACAGACATTTTCTTCTGAGACGCAGATAGGGAAGTCTTGTAGAAATACTCTCCCGACCACGAAACATATGCAATAGAAGACGAAAGTGAAAGTCATTTGAAAAATGTGTTTGGAGGATGAATAAACACAAAAATTATAATGTCAGAGGCAACTTATTTGGTAGTAACACTGTTAGAAACAGGAAGGTAACGAACGGGAAAATAGGGGTGCACTAAAAATTGAAGAGAACAAAATACAATCAAACTCACTGAGTAGCAAACCACAGAGAAGAACATTATTTTTCTTGTGCTGTGTGATTTCAAGATACGCTGTACATTTCGCTTCCGCGACGGCTTAGGCGTAAAGTGATAACTGACAGATTTTAACTTTTTGTGCTGGAGTAAATTAATGGCTTGTTTGTAAAATACGAAATACAACTTATTACTTCTTAAAAAATAGTAAAATGCAAAGCTTTTGTCAGTTAGCTTTTAAGCACGATTCTTGTATGATGTTTCAGATAGTAGATGATAATTTCCCGGTAGTAAATTACCATGATTTACTTGTTGTAGTTGTCCTTTCACCCACTAAATTAGCCTTCTTTTGCACTTTTGCACAGCTGGAAGAAACTCCCGAAGCCATCTCCTCTTCAGCACCAGCCTGTCAGTGACTAAATCAACACGTAGATTTTTTTTGGATAAGAAGTTTTCTGTGTTCGTACAAAATAGATACATGCCGAAATGTGCAGTTAATCCAAAGTGAAAATAAATTGTTTTTTTTTTATTTTTTTGCTCCTTGCTCTGCTTTTTGAATACATTGCAGCTCCATCCTGTTTCACGAGATCACAACGTTCTGTTGCCCGAAATTCTTATAACATACGAGTAACATGCCTGGCCACTCACCAAATTGTTGCCGCCGCGAGAAACGTTGCGTTACTGACTACTCCAGGATCGTGGCTGTTTTCTGCACCAGCAGGCCCTGCTGATAATGAAACCTGTACGTGGAGGAGGGGCCAGATAAAACTTGACACGTTCTTTGTTTCTTCAAGGACTGAACACGTAACCGGCATCGTCCAAAAAATAAAATAAAATCTTTTAGATTACCGGCACTCAACTATTGTCTTAATGGTGGGTAACTAACTGCTTCACTTTGTATATTACTTCGGAGTGGAATATAAACGAATAATTCCGTTAAAAAATGGTGGTTCAAATCCCACTATTCTTATATACAGGGTGTTACAAAAAGGTACGGCCAAACTTTAAGGAAACATTCCTCACACACAAACAAAGAAAATATGTTATGTGTACATGTGTCCGGAAACGCTTACTTTCCATGTTAGAGCTCATTTTAGTGATACAATACGCCATTTTCCAGGGCTGCATCAGCGCATCAGGGATTCCATGCGACGGAGGATGGATGCATGTATCCTCACTAACGGAGGACATTTTGAACATTTCCTGTAACAAAGTGTTTGAAGTCACGCTGGTACGTTCTGTTGCTGTGTGTTTCCATTCCATGTTTAATGTGACTTGAAGAGAAGTAATAAAATGAGCTCTAACATGGAAAGTAAGCGTTTCCGGACACATGTCCACATAACATATTTTCTTTGTTTGTGTGTGAGGAATGTTTCCTGAAAGTTTGGCCGTACCTTTTTGTAACACCCTGTATATATATATTCATCGCAATGCTGTGCTGATTTCGAATCTGTTCTTAAATTTTCTTAGTCAGACAAGTTTGTGAGTTATTTTAACTTTAATGTTTTGAGAGATGCGTAGAATTTTAAGATTTGTACTGAGCGAAATTAATGAATAACTCGAGATTTCCTCTAAACAAATAGTTTATTTTATTAAAACTATAGAGCGTGGTGAGTGAGTGGTGATGCTGGGGCCTGGGATTTGGGAGGACGGCGATTCGAATCGCTTTGCAGGTTTCAGTTTCTCCAGTTTCCAGAAGTCACTTCAGGAAATGCGAAATAGTTTCTTCAAAAGACCGTGGCGGACACGGAGAAGTATATAAGGAAGTGCGGTACCTGATCTATCTCGGTATCTGTGGGTCAGTCAACCAGTGCACCGAGCGTGGTGGTGTAACGGTTAGCGTTCTGGCCTCGCATTCGGAAGGACGGCGGTTCGAATCCCCGTCCGGGCATCCAGATTTGGGTTTTCCATGGTTTCCCAAAATCACTCCAGGTGAATGCCGGGATGCTTCCTTCAAAAGGCCATGGCCGAATTCTTTCCCATTCCTTGCCCCCCATCCTTTCCTCTCTCTAAAGACCTAGTTGTTAGAGGAGACGTTAAGCATTTAAAAAAAAAAAAAAAAAAAAAAAAAACAGTGCAGATGTCTCTACACCTGAAGAAGACGGCGGAGCTAGCCGTCGAAATATCGTGTTTCCTCAACACAATCCGGCGGTACACCCGTGAAGACTTATTAGCAGTCGTACGCCAGGAAAGTTTCCGTTCTTACGTGTTTTACTATTTTTTATTTAAAAAAAGAAGAACACTTATGATAAGTAGAAAGTATTACATGTTAGCTGAGTTACTTAGCTAACATGTCTGACATCTAGCATCTAACTATCCAGTTGTTTTGTACCTGTCAGCGGAACAAATCAGTTTCAAAATATCTGATTTATTTTTCAAGTTGGAATGGGGATCATTACAATATTTGTTGATGTTAGTCTTGGTAGTCAAAATTGATTTCAATACTGCTACACTTAACTGTGTTTTTTCACATGTCCACATTTTATTTATTAGAGAAAACACTATTTCGACAGGTACGTTACTTCCAGGCAGACATTTAACGTACTCAATAGTTAGGTGAAAGTTCGTATAGTTGAAGAGTGTTAGCACGGAAGTGTTGAAATAATTCCATCAGACAGTCTCCAGCAGCAACATTCTCAACGTTGCAGCTAGTAATTTCTGATCTGTGACGTAGCTGTAAATAAGCGAAAACTCGTCGAACATTTCCATTTCTTGGCTGCTGCTAATAAATCCTCGCGTGATCAGCAATGGTCCATGCGTTGACTCAGACCTTAATAGATATATTGTCTTTTTGTTTGCGAAAGCGGGACATTTTTATCCTCACCGTTGACAGCGGGAAATACAGCATGAAAGTGGGACTATCCCTCTTTGGTCACGTTAGGTATGTGATACACTGATGAAAATGTAAAATGTTGAATCAAAGTTTTGTGCCTTTCGACTAGGACTGAATTTCATTTTACTTTTAACTTTTGTGGGTTTTGGGGGTGATGTTTCTACAATTTCATACATTTCTGTAATTAAGAAACTTATCCTACTTGCCTGCATATGCTCTGATATACATCACTTCGACAGACGTCATCAACACTGGAGGAGAAATTAGCACGCCAGAGCGTCACGTCTTTAGACGTCATTCGCATTTTTTTTTCTTATACTATTTTTTTTAAAATATACTTCTAACAATAAAGTGATGTACTGCATACTAGTAAACGAAAAAATCATTCAGCACCGGGGTTGAGTTACTCTTGCAGCGAAAGTTTTCTCCACGGGACGAGTCGAGTAGGTACCCCCTGAGTCGAGGACAGCTACGTAGAGTATTAAAAAAATGAATCTGGAGTCGGTCTTCGTCACTGCGAGCAGATCCTAAGGAAACCTTGCTCCTCTTCTCCAAAAAAAGTATATGTTGCGGAATAAATTAAATCGAGACATTTAATCGGTTTGTAATGTATGAGATGTTAATTCCTAAATTTGTATATTATTATCATTGTACAAATTATCGGTATCTTTTTGTCAATTAATGTGACTTGTAATGCCTTATATGTAATTTTGTTGTTGTTGTTGTTTGTCCCTCTTCTGGCAATGTGGATGTGAATCAAGATGTTCACAGCAACTTTTCACTTTTTATAGATTTTACTTGAGTTCTCCAGTTTATAGTATATGGTGTTAATATAACGTGCTGTTCGTGCAGGTTCACTGTGGCAAAGAAAGGTTTAAATTAGAGCAAAAACTGGGGTAAAATTTGAGACTGGCGAATGTAGGTTGGTAGATAAAGACCAAATAAAAAATTTGATATGTCTATATACAAGTCTATCGCGCGAACTGAAAGCTAAAACAAATAAATTCACTATTGGAGACGACCGCTACCAAAATTTCTTGTCCCATGCCATGTGTGGATTACGCGAAATACAATGTCGATTTTGCATTCCAACAGTTTGTATCTTACATCCGTACGCCGACCACCAACTGGAATCAATTATTACTTTTCCGAAGATTACAAAATCTTAGGAGTGAAAAGTTGAATCACAAAATACTCTCCTTCAATACGAAATATGCTGAATGTTTGTACAACAGTTACCAGTACACAATAGCACTTTCACAGTTCTCTGAGCAAGTATCATCGTATTTTTGCACCGGTTGGCGTATCTCACGATATCGACGTCACGCCAATATTAGTTTCCCGTCGCGGATGCGCGTTTTTATGTATCCATATGCCCGAAATGTCTTCAAGAACACACCACTTCACTCACACGCAATCATACCGTTTCTCCCGGGTAGCTGTTACGCGGGTCAACACTTGACTGACTGCGAGTCTAGCTCTCGCTGTATATCGATTATCGATATCTGCACCGATATTAATTAATCAAGGATTGCATGACTGCTGTAATGTCACGCCAGGTACTATTGTTAGAATTAGTATGTTGGTGACGCCAACTAATCAGATTTTACGCATCCCAAAATGGTCCAACGCGTACCGTATATCATACGGCAACATGTTATAGCATGCCGGTGACGGTAAGTCTCGAACTAGTAGATTTTCCCTGTCCAAACATCACCTGGAGAGCTTTGGTTCATACAAGATGCCCTAGATCAGTGTTTCCCAACCTTTTTTGGGTCATGTCCCACTTTCAACATTTTTTTGCCCCCCATACATAATTTTTAATAAAAAATATTATTTGTTATTAAAGAAACTGATATAGGATGTTTTTTGAAAGAAAACATTTTAATATTATCATAAAACACAGTAAGTAAAATTAAAAAACATATAATGAAATACTAAAATTGAAATTCAAAAGATTTATAATAAACATTTATTATGGCAATTTAGTGTGATCCTTTTAAGAATTTGCTTTTTTGCTATATTTTGTAACCATATCTGGCATTGCATTTAAATAACCCAAAGAGCAAGCGGTAAAGTCGTATCAAGTCAATTTCTGAATTGCCCCCTAAAAAAAACGAAATTGCCCCCCTGTGGGGCGTGTGCCCCACGTTGGGAAACACTGCCCTAGATGGTAATTTTCTGAGAATAAATTGTCACAAATTTACTTGTTCTCCTTATTCTTCCATCCTTTAAGTTAACAGTGTTAACAGGTATCTACTGTTCGGCAACCAAATTGATATGGTATTATTAGTAGGAGGGCAGCCCCAAACCATTTACCAGGGAAATGGAAGGTGCCGGATGGGAACGCGTTTCTCACTTCACAATCATTCAATAATAACAATTCATTTATTAAGAAACAATTCAACAATATCAGAAAATGTAACGCAATGTAAGTGAGACTAATGTCACTTATTTTCAAACCAGATACAATACCCCAATCACAATGCGGGGGGGTAGTCCCTTAACATTTTCACAACACTTCACAACAGATAAATTTCTAAGCATAACCTTACAATTACTATGCACACAAGATAAGTAAATATTTCTGCAAGTCCCTGAGGGATAAGACATAACACGGTCCGCACTTGGGCCTGGGTAGGAAGTTCCGGGTGGAAGTAAATAACTCCACCTGCGGGTCCGCACCGCCGGGTAGGCCGCGCCCAGTAAACACACTGTCGTCCAAATGCCCCCACGGCGAGCTCACCGAGTGCGCCTGGAGAGTCCGGGAAATCAGCGCCTTGATCACGCTCACAAATGAAACAAATACATCAAAACCATATTAACCATCATGCATACAATTATTAAGAAAAAATTAGAATGTGGTTAAGCGCACACAATTATTAGTTAAGGCGATAGTGGCGCAACAGCTTAAGAAACACCAGAACATACTATCTATAATTCACCGATTTGTAACGGTTTGCACCATCATCAGCCCCCCCTTCACATTAAACATTACACAGTAATTCCATGCAATTTGAATCAAGCACAATTCAACCACATATGTGCCAGTCCATAACTGGACCAGGAAGCATAGAACACGAGCCTACAATCAGATAGCTGGGGGTAGACTTAGTGCACAGTTGTGGATCACTGGGTAACGGGCGCCGTCCAACTAACTGTCCACAACACCGACAACCGGCCCAAGGAGGAGCGACCATGAACACAGAACCAGAAGCAATAGCGATCGCTCTCACAGCCAAGCTGCCGGGAAGTTTCAATCAGGGGAGCCCGTTGTAACCTCAGAGCTGCAGCCAAGTTCCGAGACAACTAGAAGGATAACAGAAACGCGAGCACAAGGCCCCCATACACCGAACCGCGGAGCACAAGACCTCCGCGACGCCACACCACTCACTGCCTCGAGACTAGGCTAGGCTAGGCTGTCAGATGTATGGGCGTAGCCCATTCTGCCGTTCGTGAGCCAGGAAAAAAACCTATGTCACTTATCTGATGTACTTAATTTGGACTAGAAGGATTGGATATGTCTTGATTTGATTTGATATCTAATAATATGATTTATTAAATCTAATGGTGGGAGAAGAATTTGTTGCAAGTATTTACAAGGGACCTAACTAATTTTGTTGGAATCTAAAACTAATGGGGGGAGTACTTTATGTTAGTTTTTTAGGGCCTACTTATGCTAATGGTGGGTAGTTCACTGTCATGGGGGCCTACATTATGCTGATGTGGGTCCTACATTACATCTATTGGTGGGTAGGGGGATTATGGTGGGTAGTGGGGGGTTAAAAATGGTACTCTCTGACGAGGGTAAGTTTTGGGCGCTTTGCTGGACGCATGTTTTCATCCTCATCGCCAATTTCAGCAATGAGGGGATGGATTGAAACTGAGCATTTTCGGTAGAAAATTGTGGATCTAGCTTTGATGGTTTCTGGTATTGTTGGGAAGTTTAGGCTACGACGTATCTCCCTGTTGGGAAGGTACCTACTGCCTCGAGAGCCACCGAGCCGCCCCTTTTATCTGTGCCAGGGCAACGATATAAACACCAGCGCAGCGGGAATCGACTCAGGTCCCGACCAAAGCAAAGAGAACACGGCGGCGGGCGGCAAATATATCGAACCGTGAGAAGGACGGTTCACAAATAACAACAGAACTATCAGTAACAAATCCAATTTTGTACCTTTACTAAAGTTTTATGAGAGAAAAATAAAAACGTGCCGTACAGTAAGCCCATAAGCGTGAGATTATTATTATTATTATTATTTTTAATTCCTGTTCTGATCATCAAAACACATCGCAGCAACAAGACATTTATTCTGTTCTGGAATCATATCATTACAGTCTAGCTAATTATCCACTTGTTGCTGGCGTACGGAACGTTGCGTTACTGACAGACTATTCAAGGATGACGGCTGTTCGTCTGCAGTTGGAAGTCATGCTGAGTTTAGAACCAGCAGATGCGTTTACGTGAGGATGGTCCAGATAATAGTCGACACGTTGTTTCTTCAAGGACTGAACTCGTAACCGACATGTGATTACTCACCGATAAACGAAATCTCTTAGATTAACGCCCGTCGTCATGACGTTTGGTAACCAACTCCATCTCTCTGTACAACATTTCTTCGACGTGACATGTATGGGTGGATAATGCAGCCAAGAAAACATGGGATAAACAACACCGAGCTGAAAACAAATAAAAAAACTTTTTTTTAATCTTTGAACTGCAATTTTTGCGCTGATTTTAAATCTATTTTCAGATTTTCTCAGTCACGCATAGTTTGTGCGTGATTGAAATTTTAATTTTTTAATATAAGCCAACAGTTTTAAGATTTGTACTGAGTGAAATAAATGATTAATCTGAGATTTCTAACTACATACATAGTTTACAATATTAATATCATAGTGCAGGGTAGGTTAGCGATAACTCTCGGGCCCTCATTTGGGTTCGAATCCACGTCCAACCACACAGATTTCGATTTTTCAGAGTTTCCAGAAATCTCTCCAGTTCAATGCCAGGATGGTTCAATCAAAATGGCATGTCAGAATTTCTTTCCTTTTGTGACGTCACAGTCACCTTCCATCGACCCGCAAATATTACCTGAGTAAGCGGACTAATACATTGTTTCAAGTCAGTCGCGACCTAAGTATGGTAGCGGTCGGCTCAGTTAGCGTGGCGACCGATGCTATAGTAATTATGCGGTTTGTTCGGTATCAAGAAAAGAACTGAATGTGTTTGGCTAGAACAGTACGTGTGATGTGAAAAGTTTCGAATAGTGCCGTAGTGAAGAAGAACCTTCGCCTCGCATTCGGGAGGACGGCGGTTCGAATCCCCTTCCGGGCATCCAGATTTGGGTTTTCCATGGTTTCCCCAAATCACTCCAGGCAAATGCCGGGATGCTTCCTTCAAAAGGTCATGGCCGAATTCCTTCCCATTCCTTAATTTCCGTTTTTTTTTCCTTAAAGAACTCTGCAATCTACGGAATGATGAAGTTTCGATCAGCCTTTGTATTTGAAATTTGGTGGCGACCAACCAGTTCGATGTTTTAAGATCTTACAATAAACGTGTGGTGGACTGAAGTCTGTGTTAACGTACTTGATAACTTTTTACATTAGTTATTCACCCTCCTCCTGCTTAGGACTGGATTGGTAAATCATCTGGCAACCACGGCAATAACGAACTATTTAAAATAATTAACCTGTCTCTAGACTTGCGTATGAGTAATTCATAGAACTTTTTATATGATTTATGCGTTGGGTTCGAGTTGCGTGAACATACCTCGCAAGATACGACTCGAGTATCTTAGACTTCCCTTGTCCCACCCCGTCCTCTCTCTGATCTAACTACTTGGAGGGGACAAACCGTATGGCTAGAAAAAATATGAATAAATCAACATTCTATCATGAATGGCATTCACTTACCTTGATACCATCTTTAGAAAGTATGTCTTTATGAAACTTTTCAACACGATAATCGGATTCACCTCTGGAAATTAATTCTGAGTCGAGTAATACAATTCATGTCTTCTTTTTAGTTTTGTGCTCTTGTACTCAAGAAATTTTGTGAAGCTTTTTGAAAGATAAGCATACATATTTTTTAACCTTTTTCAAAACATGTGAATCAGTACCTTTTTAAATTTCTATAATTTGCGGTCTAATTAATACTCATTCCATTATTTTTTCTGTCGAGGAAATATGCTTTAAAGGAATCTAAAACCTTTAACTACTGTACCCAAGGCGTTTACAAATTGTTTAAAATGACCGAGCTCTATTTAAAGTGAGGGAGAAGAATATTTCACGAGCGTCAAGACTCTCAGAATATATATTTTTTTCTCTTAAACTTTCTAGGATTTTTGGGACCAATTATTTTTATGTAGTGATTCTTTCTGTCACGACTTTCCCATCGCAGAAGAGTCAGGCATATTTTTATTCAGCCCAGTTGCTAGGGATTGCAATCCAGCAAAGTGGGATCCCGCAATCCCGCGGGATCCCGCATAATTAGACAGTCTGGCGGATCCCGCATAAAATTGAGCGGATCCGCAATCCGCAAAATCCGGCGGAAACGCGTGTCAGTCTGCGTGACTCGCTGCCCCACTCGGTCTCTGTCGGATATTTTGCACTGTTTGCCTGTACCCTTCCAGTTGGCATTTGACTCATGTGAACAAGCGTTTGTTTTTGTCAACCTTCATCATTCGTAAGTAAATAAATACACTTTTACGTATTCATCAATACTTACGTTTGTTTCGAATACACATTTCTCTAATTTGAGTTATGGTGCATATTTAGTACGATTTTCTAACTATATAATTATTTTTTAAGTGCCGCACACGTTATCTGAACTACACGGTTACAGCTTTTTATTCACGGTTTCATTATTCCAATTTTCTGTATTTGCAAATAAAGTAATTGTGACAATTTCCTAGTTTGCGGTTGAAAATTTGTTTTTTCGTTGATATGAAACTAATGTTATCGTAATTTTAACGATAGCGTACCTATTTATTTAACAGCTATCAAAAGGAAATTGCATATCCTTTAACTTATTGTTTTGGCCGCTGCCTCAATGCGTTTCTTTGACGAAAGCCACCTGCTTACATGTGCAGCTCAGGCTTTCGATTAATCCCTGTTTTCCTTGTTATTATTTCGACTAAAGGTAAAAAAAGTTATAATGAAATGTTCACGGGTGTATCGACGAATTGTGTTGTAGGAACACCATACTTCGACGGCTGCCTCCACCGTCTTCCTCACGTGTGTAATTTCGTGTGTTTGCAATAAAATCCGGAGATACGACATATGAGGACTTCACTGCAATCATTCGCCGAGAAAGTCTCCTTTCTTACTAATAAATAATAATTTCCACTATAAAAACGTCGTTACGCCACATAAGTAAATCTGAAATACTTGACAGTTTACCTACGTGTTGGTGAGTAGTTTCTTTTAATAACATTGAATCAACTGTAATAACAAACAAGGAATCAGGAGATATAATAATGAATCACGCAAAAAAGGCCAAGTCTCGTGCTTGTGCAGTGACAAAAAGTTATGAGATCTTGTACTGAGCCAAGTCTACACTTTACACAGTATATTCACTTCACTTTGTGAAATGGAATGCTCTTCTCGATGTTATGGAACGTTTATTTAGAATTTAAAAAATAAAAAAAACTCTGGTAACTTGGCCATTAAGAAAAATATATTTTTAAACTTATGTGATGTATTGTAAGGCACATAATATGACCTAAGGCTCAATATTTTCCATTTTTATTATTTATTTAAAAATTGGTTTAGATTAAAAAACAAAAATGTTAAACCTCGAAATACAATTAAGACACGCTAAAAAGTTTTAACGCCATTTTGCCAATCAAAATATTGTTAACTGTTAATTTTTAACATTAAAAATTATTTATTAATTTAATTATTATTTACTTTATTAACGTTTTAAGTAACTATGTTTTAAATATATGCTTTAAAAAACTATTTGTACCAATACCGCACGGATCCCGCGGGATCCCGCGGGATTGGCGCAAATCCCGCGCGGGATCCTGCGGGATTGAAAACACTGCGGGATTGCAATCCTTACCAGTTGCTTACCCAATAACGTTGCGACTAAATATAAGTTGAAAAGTATGTTTCACTTTTACTTTTATTACGTTATTTTATACAAAGCATTTCTTGAAATTTTTCATAAACTTATTCAGCAAAAAAAAAAACAACAAAAAAAAGTATCATAGAAATCAATGCTTGTTATACCTTCCTCCCACACGCCGATCTGACACCAGAAGAGGATAGGGAAGCTGTACAATAAGACGCCAGAGAGTTCGTCAGAAACTTGGCGCAATACAATTTTTAAACAGTTACTTTATATCCCTGTCAGATACATGGAAGAAATAATTTTCCGCTTTATGAAATTGTTATGCCGTTTCTTGTCTACTATTGTTTTAAAAAACTTTCAGTCGTATTTTTGCCTGCACCAATATAGTAAACATCGATGGTTCAAAATTATGGTAATTACTGCACAGTATCTGCAATTATAGAGGAGCTGGATTGGGAGTCATTGGAAAACAAAAGAGTAAATAGGGTGATGGGAGTATAAAACGTATGTTGGCGTTGGTACTTGGAGGGATATTGGAGGAAGAATTAGGAGTAGCAAATGGAAGCGAAAAGATGACCAGAGGAATAAACTGCCATTCGATTTCATGCATAAAGAAGCAGTAAAATTTTCTTTTGTGGGTAAGAGTATCAGGGATTGAAATAAGTTATCAAGGGAAGTGGTGAATAATATACCATAAACTCTAGAGGAATTTAAAATTAAAATTCGTAAATCACAGAAGCAGACCAGGAAAGGAATTTTAACACTGAAAGTATATAAGAAAATAATAGCAATAATGATAATAATAAGAAGAAAACTGTAATTAGATGGCTAGGGAAATTGCCATCAGAGAATCCACTCCATCATGATTGTAAATGTTAGAAACATTTTCACATAAACTGTATGCTATTGGAGGAACTCATAGCCGCTATAACACATCTCACTCCCTCCAGAACTTCTCTTATCTCTTAATGGGTACACCATTTGCGACGTTACGTAACGCAGTCATATCTGTCTATTTCTGTTACTCTCTATCGCACAAATACATTTATTTCGGAGAATGATGTTGATGTATAGAAAGCAGACTCGTCCTTAGGATGGTCAGCTGTGTTGTTTTAGGTGCACATCCGCAGCCTTGGGTGGCCAGAGACACCCTTCAGTCTCCCGCGGTGTCGGCCAACTTCTTAAAGGCGTCCGCACAAACAAATCCTCCCATTTATCCCTGTCAGGACCCTGCACTGCTTTGAGAAACGCGATCTAGACTTTACTTGTGGCTTTCTAACATATGCATTAAATGGCATATTATAATATGAAGAATGCGCAATGCGTCATGCTACATTAGATGGCTAGGGAAATTGCCATCGTAGCATGCACTTCATCATAAGTCGGTTGAATTCTGGCCTATTCTAAGTTAACATAAATTCTTATAAGTTTAACTGTCATACGTTATAAATATTCATTATTCCTACTTTGAATGTAATCGGTGAGCTCGAAGAACATGGAAAGATATTGCAATAGGTATGAAAAGTAGTGCATGGAAGGGAAAAGATGACCATGACCACAAGCTGACACTCGATTTCAGGCACAAGGGTGTAGGAAGATTCTCTTTTTTAGGTAAGGGTGTCAAGGATTGGAATGAGTTACCAAGAGAAATAATTAATAATTTACCGAAAACTTTGAAAGAATTTAAAGATAAAATTTGTAGAGGGCAAATGTAGGTGGGTGCAGGATAGGGGGATGATGGGTGTGTAGGGAAATTGCCACCGGAGCCTGTGCTCCATTGCAATTAAATTAAATTAAATTAAAGTGGCAAATTTATAGTTATAAATTTATGTCACTGCGTTAATTAAAATTAACTTCGTAGCTCAACTCAAGTGTATGTTTTGTGTGGGCGATTGTGGCTGTGCAGAATTTGGAGTTACCGCAGGGTATTTGCAAGAATTATTGCAGTAAAATTCTTAAATGGGTCGTAGTTGAATTTCGTAAGTGACAGGAAACGCCTGAGAGCAAATATAGTGCAGTATTCTACAGGAAACCGCGGAGGGATTACCGTGTGATGGAAGCCTCCACAAAGACTGTGACCGACTTCGGTTTTTATTGTGGGACATAAACCACTAAAAGCCATCTGCGAGAACTTTTAGCCGAGACACTTTATTATGAGTAATCCGGGAAACTTATTTCCAGACACACACACGCTTTGAGGACAAGTGTTAGCGAAAGCAGCCAATGAGTGTCGGAACTGTGCAAAATGTTTGAACATTTCAGCCACAGAAGTGTGAGCGAATGAGGAGCCAAAAATCGGTTCGTTTCTAGGAACGAAAAACTTCGGTGAGAGCTGCCCAATTAAATCGACTCCGGCGTTGTTTTACCAAATTTCTAATGTATGTTCAATGTGCTGACGAACAGGAATGAATGAATGACACGACGCCTTGGAAAGGGGGTCGAGTAGTGGACTTCAGCCTCGACAGAGAGGATTTTGTTACTGAATCACACCTGCCTGCATTGACTAAGGTTGCATCTGCCAGTGGCGAGACCTAGCCAGCTGCACTGAAGGAGGTGAGCTGCAGCCACCGTATCGCTGAGATCTCGACAATACACGACATCGCCTGCCGAACCCTCGTCTCTTCGCTACTCCCAAACGATTCTTAACAAGGGAACACCGATAAACTACGTGACTCGATCTGGAGGAAGGCGAGGACGTGTTGGGTAGAAAGCTGCACTGGGCTGCGTGGGGGAGACAGGGGAGGGGGCGTTTCCGAGCCAAGCCACGTAGCTAATGTAGTATCAAAAGAAGTGGAAGTAAAAATGGGTGTGCCACAGGGTAGCGTATTGGGACCATTGCTATTCATTATTCTAATGAATAATTGTGTTGACTGTTTACTATCTGAAATTAGATTGTTTGCAGATGACATAATGCTGTATAAAAGAATCAAAACGATAGAGGATTGTAAACAGGGTGATCTGGACAGGATATCTAGTTGGGTTGGTAAACATGGGATGAAGATAAATGCAAAGAAGAGTCAGCTTATTAGATACACAAATAAAAAACAAAAGGTAAATTATGAATATAAGGTGGGGAAAGAATTGCTTGCTGAAGACTTGAAATGCAAATATCTTGTAATTACTTTTGATAACAAACTTAACTGGGCAGGACACATAGGACAGGTGGTAGGAAAAGGTTTCAAAGTTCTGCACTTGTTGGAGAGAGTTATGAGGGAATGTACGAGAGAAGTCAAGGAATTGGGTTACAAAACTTTGGTCAGACCATTGCTCGAATATGGTAGTGTAGTATGGGACCCTCATTTTACGTATCAAATACAGGAGTTGGAGAGGGTGCAAAGAAGGGCTGCTAGATTTGTTTCTGGAAATTATCGCATAATGCAATCAGTGACGGATATGATAAAGGAGCTGGAATGGGATTCATTGCAAGACAGGAGGAGGATGAGGAGGGTCATGGGAGTGTACAGGGCATATACTGGTGATGAGGCATGGAAAGATATTGCAATAGGTATGAAAAGTAGTGCATGGAAGGGAAAAGATGACCATGACCACAAGCTGGCACTCGATTTCAGGCACAAGGGTGTGGGAAGATTCTCTTTTTTAGGTAAGGGTGTCAGGGATTGGAATGAGTTACCTAGAGAAATGATGAATAATTTACCGAAAACTTTGAAAGAATTTAAAGATAAAATTTGTAGAGGGCAAATGTAGGTGGGTGCAGGATAGGGGGAAGATGGGTGTGTAGGGAAATTGCCACCGGAGCCTGTGCTCCATTGCAATTAAATTAAATTAAATTAAATTCATACAGGTATTATTTGTCACTTTAAAAACAAGGTACAGAACACACAACAGCGTCTGAATATTTATTTGCGTCATTTAATTACCTCCGTATGTAACTTACGGTAGTCTGATGACGAAAAACAGTACAAATTTTCTTCTGGAATCAATAGGGATAAAGCTACGTGCCACTTGGGGGAGAGTGGGAAGGGGGGTTTTGAGGCAAAAGCCACGTTGAGCTACGTGGGGGGCAGGGGATTCACAGGATGCCAAACTGGAGCTACTTAGTTTATGGACGCTCCCCAATGGATAGACAAGCTCCTGGTTATCAAACCCTCAACCAAAAAATTATTTTGTCCTCAACCAGTTCAAGTAATGGTGAGTTAAAAGAATCGCTTTCAGTTAGTAACGTTATGATCATAAACTTGTGTGAGAGTAAATAAATTCATTCGATGATTTTTGTTATTCATGTTTGGCTTTGTCATTTATCTCCTTTCATTTATGTGTATGATTCATTCGGAACTAAGAACTACACCCACAGTTATTTCATTTATTAATTGAATATTGTTACCAAACGAACCATTTCATGAGTAGGGATTTCAATCCAGCAAAGCGGGATCCCGCAATCCTGCGGGATCCCGCATCATTTAACAGTCTGGCGGATCCCGCACAAAATTAAGCGGATCCGCAATCCGCAAAATCCGGCGGATACGCATGTCAGTCTGCGTGACTCGCTGCCCCAGTCGGCTTCTATCGGATGTATTGCACTGTTTGCCTGTACCCTTCCAGTTGGCATTTGACGCGTGTGAACAAACGTTTGTTTTTGTCAACCTTCGTCATTCGTAAGTAAATAGATACACTTTTACGTATTCATCAAAACTTATGTTTCCTTCGAGTACACATTTCTGTAATTTGAGTTATGGTGCGTATTTAGTACGATTTTCTAACTGTATAATTATTTTTCAAGTGTCGCAAACGTTATCTGAACTACACGGTTACAGCTTTTTATTCACGGTTTCATTATTCCCATTTTCTGTATTTGCAGATAAAGTTATTGTGACAATTTCCTAATTTGCGGCTTAAAATTTGATTATTCGTTGATATGAAACTAATGTTATCGTAACTTTAACGATCGCCTACCTATTTATTTAACAGCTATCAAAAGAAAATTGTATATCCTTTGACTTATTGTTGTTTTGGCCGCTGCCTCAATGCGTTTCTTTGACGAAAGCCGCCTGCTTAGATGTGCCGAACAGGCTTTCCATTAATCCCTATTCTCCTTGTTACTATTTGGAATAAAGGTAAAAAAAGTTATAATGAAATTTTCACATTGTGTTGTAGGAACACCATACTTCGACGGCTGCCTCCGCCGTCTTCCTCACATGTGTAATTTCGTGTGTTTGCAATGAACATCCGGCGATACAAACTATGAGGATTTCACTACAATCATTCGCCGAGAATGTCTCCTTTCTTACTAAAAAATAATAATTTCCAGTCTAAAAACGTCGTTAGGCCACATAAGTAAATCTGAAATACTTGACAGTTTACATGTTGGTGAGTAGTTTCTTTTAATAACATTGAATCAACTGTAATATCAATCAAGGAATCAGGAGATATAATAATGAATCACGCAAGAAAGGGCCAAGTCTTGTGCTTGTGCAGTGACAAAAAGTTAAGAGATCTTGTTCTGAGCCAAGTCTACACTTTACAGAGTATATTCACTTCACTTTGTGAAATGGGAAAAAAAACTCTGGTAACTCGGCCATTAAGCAAACCATATTTTTAAACTTATGAGATGTATTGTAAGGCACATAATAGACCTAAGATTTAATATTTTCCATTTTTATTATTTATTTATTTGAAAATTGGTTTAGATTAAAAAACAAAAATGTAAAACCTCGAAATACACTTAAGACACGCTAAAAAGTTTTAATGCCATTTTGCCAATCAAAATATTGTTAACTGTTTATTTTTATCATTTAACATTAAACATTATTTATTAATTTAATTATTATTTAATTTATTAACGTTTTAAGTATCTATGTTTTAAATATATGCGTTAAAAAACTGTTTGTACCAATCCCGCACGGATCCCGCGGGATTGGCGCAAATCCCGCGCGGATCCCGCGGGATTGAAAACACTGCGGGATTGCAATCCTTATTCATGAGGCAGCCTCTGAAAAATTTCAATACCATTAGCTTCACGATAATTGGTGTCGTAATATTTGACTTGCTCCCAACTTCGCTACTGTGTATTACAATGTCTAAACCTATAACATTTTGAGGTCTAATTTTCAATGTACTTTTAAGTATATTCTTCGTTAGTTTAACAAAATTTCCACAGTTGACACTATTCTTTACAACAGGATTACATAGGGAAAGGATTTTACAAAAATTATAGATAGATTTATTAAGGATAACTGATAGTTGGGATCAAGGTAAATGCTTATTACAAAAATATAGATTTTTTATGATGACGATTGACTTGCAATGACAATTAATCATTATCTTTTCGTAATATGCAAAATTGATTATGACACTTTGAGAATGTAGTTGTAAAAGACTTAAAGCATTAATCTACCAGAGAAAATAGTTGTCATGGAAGAAAGTGAACTAGGTTTTACAACTCTTGTCGTGCCCTTGCTTGAGTAAAAGGACAAAAGCATGTAGCATTGTTGGCCGGGAGATCCCGAAGGATTGTTGGGCCGCCGAGTGTCAGAGTTTCGGTCCCCCGTCACGCGGCTTAACCAACTGAGCCACCAGAATGCTCATTGCTTTAGTATTACGGGATGGCATGGGTCTTGCTGTCCTTCGTAGACTAAATTTAAATTCTACGCTAGTTTCGAGAGTTTGATCAAAGCCGTTATTGATACTATGGAATCAATACCGAATTAAATATTGCAGTCTGGAAAAGGAACTAGAAAGTTACTAACAATAGGTGATGATGAGTAAACGTCCGTAGGTGAAAAATAAGTTGATAGCTGAGGTAAACCTGATATGGAAAAAAAAAATCAGATGCCAAAACAGTTATGGTTGATCTAAACCTGCAGGAAGGTTAACTGTGACGTCACATCTTGCGATTTCACTGTACTTTTCCACTTGAGAATCAGATAATTTCTATGCCATTTCAGTTGTTATGGCTGACTTCGTGGATAGGCTATTGCTGTGGGAGTTTAGATGACAAGTTGGAATGTGGCTTTGGATTCACTGATCTGTTATTCTTTCTGAGTTCCCTCTTGACTCTTGCTGCAAGCTAACTACTTAGGATAATCAGGTGTCATGACACCACGTGTAGGTCAGGATCCTTTATTTTTGGATAAGAGTATTGAAATAATCGATAAGACGTCTGGATGAATTATTTAATGTTATGAAGACGGCAACAAGTATAGTTGGTGGTCATAGCGGAAAGTAGATTCCATACTGGCCCCATTGCCAGGGTTACTAAGGCTCTAATCTAATCAGACGTTGCTTTTATCGTAGCTGACAGTGAAGAGAGTTATTAGTTTACAGTACCCGCTTCGGTTCTGTTTGACGTCACAGGAGGCTGTTTCTGATATGCGACATTCCTGAACTGAATAAACAGTTTTGGGTTTGTTAGCAAAGCGTGTCTGGAGTTTAACGCTGCAGCTTCACGCCAATGTAGCATTTACAATACGTGGATAATGGAATACGTGGAAACTGCCGTTAGGCACTGAAAATAAGGTACGATAGGGAGAAATAACTAGTCACTTACCACAGATGAAGGAAGGAGGGCGAGACAAACATGCAAAAAACGTAAAAAATACAAAAACATACAATTTATGTGTTTTTTTACGTGTTTCTCTCGTTCACCTGCCTTCATCTGTGGTAAATGACGGGTTATTTTTCCTTATCCTATCTAATTTGCATTTACAATATATCGTTAAAATAATAGTAAGAATACACTACACAATGAAAAGACAGATGAGATCGTTCGTATCGTGACAAAAAAGTGAGAACTAGTTCATGTTACTTAATAGATATTCAAGTCACAGGAAGTGCATATTCAAATCTGAAAGTGACGCTTCTTTCAGTCAAGTTTGAAACAATGAACTGTTTGTAACCGTACAGCCACCACTTACACTCAATTCAAGTCGCGTGGCATTTGCGGATGAAATTAACCATCGGTTCAAGTTAAAATTGTCGATAATTTGTATCAGATTTGCCGCAAGGAGTTTCATCGGAGATAATGAATACGTATGATTTCATTATTGGGACAAAAATTCGCCCAGTTTTTACTAACTTTCGGTGTTACTCGTGTTTTTCTTATAAACAACTTAAGTGTCCATAATAATCGATAGAGAATTGAACAGTATACAATATGAGGAAACTGACCTAGAGATTCAGTAATATAATTGAAGTGAAGCGAAGTTAGGGAAAGACGAAGAAGAGTGATGACCAGGAAAAGGAAACAAATCTGGTGAAGCACAGACGATGAGTGACAACAGATCCAGATGACAGAGATTTGTTGACGACTTGAATCCTTATGGGCTTCGATATTCTGATCGACTACAAATGTCTCAAAAATTCAAGTAGCTGTACCTCTTCTTCTACACTGCTATGCCCTAATAGATATCATTAGCAATGGAGCTTCAAGTATCGCATCACTTATCAAAACATAAAGAGAGCAAGGAACATATTAAATTTTCCATTCATTATATCATTCTTTATTTTAGGAAATAAGTGAAATAAGATACAAATGTTCTATACATGATCAGTACATAAGAATGAAATTAATTGTTATACGCTATTATTTACTTCCCAGCTTCTTCAGGGCATCACGGAACACGTTCTGTTGCTCCTGATATTTTGGTATAGCCGCTTCAACACGAGTAATCCATGGGCCCACATTAGCAAATTTCTTTGGATTAATTGGTGTTGTCGGTGCAAACTGGAAAAAAATATCATCAGTCTTATAGTCATGAAACTGATGTTATTAACAGCTAACAAAAATAATAGTGACACTATTTAGCCTAGAAACAATGACGCCTTAATCATGGTTATCTACTGGTTTAGTATCTGAACATAAAAAACACATTTCAACTATATATCTCTATTGATACTGTAACTACTTGTCCCTAGGTGGTTTCATTGAATAGAAAGGAATCTAAACGTGAAATAAATTATGCGTATTGAATTTACTTTCAGCTAAGAGATACAATTATGCCGGCCCTGGCAGTGTAGGGGCTAGCACACTGGCTTCGCATTTCAAGGGTCGCCGGTTCGAGTCCGGCCTTGGGCATGGGTGGTTTTAATTAAGTGTTGTGTTCGTCTTGTGCTGTCCTCACTCTAGTGTTCACAATATCATAATTAAAGTCTGATACAAAAGTTGGTACGAAAAACAAATTGGAGCTGGCTAAATGGTCACAGAGACCGAAGGCCGTATTAAGAAAGAAAAAAAAAAAAGATACAATTACGTCAGTCATCAAGATAATATTGGAAAATTAAACATTTCGATGTTTCTACGAAATATTCTGTTTCTGTGATATCCATCCTGTTTCTCCATTTAATGGTAATGCTATTAATAACCATTAAACTTGATTCTACAGCATAAGAGGGAGAGGAAAGATATATATATATAAAAAGTTATTGGTTTCCAGGCATTTTTATTTTTAATTTTCCCGGAACTGTCGTTATTCACTACAGTTCAAATTTCCCTCTTCATAGCAGGTAAGTTCCAATAGTAATTTTTAACAGATTATGTATATATATGCTGTCTCTCGACTGGTTTGATGTAACCCTCTCTCTCTTCCTATCTTCCTCTTCAACATACCCCTTACAACCTACGTCCTCAACTATCTGCTTCGGATATGTTTGTCTACGCGTACAGTTATTTCCTTTCACTGTTTCCTCCACTAACAAGTTAACCAATCCCGACGAACCTGGCTCTTCTTTCTAAGACTCTTCCACAACCTTCTCTCATCATCCATCATCTCCAAAACATGTTCATTTAGTACAATTCTATCCACTTAATGTTCGGCATCATTCTAAAATACTTCCATTTTCTTTCTTTTTGGTTTTGCTTAAGTCCTTGCTTTGTTACCATAAAACGTTGTGTTCCACACATATAGTTTCAAGTTATATTAGCCTCAGAAAAATATTTATTTTATAATTTTTTGCCCTTTGATACATCAATAAGACTGATAAATAAAAGGAAGCACCAAAGTTGAAGATTGCTGCAGCGTCTTAACAAGGAAATAGCAGTAGCTGTCAGTCTCAAACAGACAACTACCTCACAATATTGTTGAAGAAGAAATGTAAGCCCGAAAATTTATACGTAGAGTTCTACGTATGTACATGTATTTCCGTTTTACGAAGCTGCAGCAATTTTCAGCTATGATAAGCGATGGTTATTATCCTACTAGCTGGTACCCGTGACTTCGTACGCGTGGATTAAGAATTTCTTTGCCAGAATTGAATGTATAAAGTTGTTGGTAAGGAAGGATTGGTCCCAAACAACACCGAGTTGGTATAATATGACAGGAAAGCTATCACTATATCATTCTACCGTCGAACATTTCTCTTGAAGAGAATCAATTTCCAACATATTTCTGTCACCATTCGATAAGTTCTCAAAGGTTCGTGACTATAACTGTTAATCATACCTGAAAAAATGTCCTGTGCCGTTCATACAGATTTACTTGTCAAATTCCATCAATATCGGTATAGTCGTCAAAACGTAAAAAAGACAGAGACTTACTTCCGTGTTTATAGTATTATTACTGCAGATTACACACACACACACACACACACACTGACTGCGAACAACCCCTGAGGGATCGTTATAACGTAAGAAAGTGTACACCTACAGCATTGCAAGACTACCTACGATTTGCCTCGCATTGAACCCCTCAATCGTGACATTTACAGTTTAACATTCAATCCGAATAACCGACGGTCCAGGCGTAACTCTTACGATCAAAAACAATTATTTTTTAATCTTTACCTCCACGGAGTTTTGAACCGGAGACCACGATCCAAACAGCAGTAAGTAAGCGCTTTAACCACTCAGCTACCAGGCCGCTGTATGGAAAGGCAGTACAGAGACCTACACATCCTACGCGTCTGGGTATCATCTTTCAGTAATTTTTCGAAATTATGAGACTACATATATCATTTATACAGAAAATTTTTCAACCAAATGTAGACAGTACTTTTCTCCTTGTTTCAAAGGATAAGTGTGCAAACTTTCATCGAAATCGGATGAAAACTGTGGATTTGTGTGAAGAACACAAACAAACAAACAAACAAACAGACATACAAACATTCATCTTTATATATATAGATAACAGAGTTTGTAAAATATATGTACTAGAGCATAAGCTGACTAAATAAATAAAATTTATTCCACATTCGAAGGAAGAACAAAATTCGTAATGACGAACAAAAACAAATGCCGCTCTAGCGAATCGGTCACTAGCGAGTGTACAGTAAGGCTCACCTCAAGAGCTGTGAGCGAGGTAACAGCGGAGTAGTCAGCGAGGGTGATGTGGTCTCCAGCCAGCCACTGCTTGCCCTCCAGCATCCTGTTCAGAGACTCCAGGCCGTCGTTCACTTTGTCCACCGCGCTAGCATCGGGATCTTTGCCAGAAAACACTGGCATCTAAAAGGAAAGAAAACTTGATAATTAGTCGGTTGGAGTAACAAATATTGATGTAATCTGTATTCTTGTTAAAAATGGTAATAATATTTGTAATGGTAAGAGCTGACATTGTTCTGAACCAAACAAGAATCGTCTCTGAAAGTTTGTGACCGACGTCTCTAACCACGGTATATCAACTAGCGGGTATAGTGCAACTACAAGTAAGAAGAACAGTAGCTGCAGAAAAAGAGAGGAAGACGCAATTAGAAGACCCTCGGCACCCACTACCTCATCACGCTACCGTCCCACAACGACTGAGGTCAAGAAATAGTTTCCTCAACAGGACGATACCCCTCTCAACAACCCCAGAGACTACAATAAAACTACAGCGATCATAATCACGATTTAAAAGATGAACCAGCTGGGGAGATAAGATATACCACATGAAGAGCATTTAATCACCTCAGGGTAGGAGTTTCTAACTGTAAAAGCAACATGGAGAAATGGGGCTACGTAGAGCACGAAACATGCGATTTTGGAGCAATATAAACACAAGAACACCTACTCCTCTGCCCGCTCTTGCATGAACCTGTGAATCAGCAAGATTTAATCTTCCCTAGGGCTACGCTGTTGAAGTCATTGAATACGGGAGCGAGAAATGATAGTAATCTGACCATTTTTAGACGAATCTATGAATCACTTCCACTTCTTTTCTTAATTTTTATAAACGATCTCGGAGACAAAGTGAAAAGTCTTTTTAAATTGTTTGCTGATGATGCGGTTATTTATAGGGAAGTAAGAAATTTGGCCGATTGCTTAGAAATTCAGCGCGATCTGGATGTTATTTTGGCTTGGTGCGCTGAGTGGCAACTTACTCTAAATTGTAAAAAGTGCAAGACAATGAGCATAACTAACAAAAAGAATCCAATTGTTCAGAAATACGAGTTAAACAATTCAGTTATTGATATGGTCGATTCTATTAAATATTTCGGAGTAACTGCACAAAGGAACATGAAATAGGACATACACATTAATTCGTTAGTAGGTAGAGCTAATTCTAGGCTGTGATTCATAAGTCGAATCTTGAAAAATTGTAATGAACAAACAAAGGAGATAGCGTACAAATCTCTTGTGCGTCCACATTTGGACTATTGTTGTGCTATTTGGGATCCATTTCGTAAGGGGTTGATCGAAAGTATAGAGAAAGTACAGAGAAGAGCCGCTCGATTCGTGACCGCTTGCTACAGTCCTTATGAAAGCGTCACAGAACTGATTAGTAGAATAGGCTGGGAGTCTCTGGTAGATAGACAACGCACGTTTCGTTTAAACTTATTGGTAAACATGCGTACTCCCACTTTCACTTACGAGTGTAGTGAAATACTTCTTCCACCAACCTATTTGAGTCGGAAGGACAGGAAAGATAAAATTAGAGAAATAAGGTGCCGCACTTATTCTTATATGAATTATTTTTTCCCTCGTACCATTATGGATTGGAATGCGCAAGATTAGAGATTATCTTTAGTGCTGAGCACCCTCTGCCACCCACAATTTTGTGAATTGCAGAGTATATATGTAGATGTAGATGAGGGGATAAGATATACCACATGAAGAGCACTTAATCACCTCAGGGTAGGAATTTCTAAATGTAAAAGCAACATGGAGAAATAGGGCAACACAGAAGACGAAACATGCTATTTTGGAGCAATATAAACACAAGAACACCTACTTCTCTGCCCGCTCCTGTGAATCAGGAAGATTTAATCTTCCCTAGGACTACGCTGTTGAAGTCATTGAATACAGGAGCGAGAAGTTATAGTAATCTGACCATTTTTAGACAAACCTATGAATCAATCTATCAAAGGACAAAGCCGAGAAAGTAAAGTAAGTAAAGTAAAGGTAAGTATGGTAAGATCTAACAAAGAAAGTTATCAGTTGTGGACAAAGCAGGCTTAATTTCTGCATTTTTAACTCCAACTTTTCCTTCTTTTAGGGTGGGAATGATTCCCTCCCCCCTCACTTAGGTTACATTCAGCTTTACCCTTCTACTGAATTAAGTAATTGGTACCCCTCACTGTGATTTACTAGTTTCCGTTTAAAAACGACCTAACCAACTGCCGAGAAAACAAAATGAATCAGATTCCAGAAGTCCAGCCCTGTCTTAATGTTGACTTATCGGCCTTAGCATTACGTCCTACCTCAGATTAATAACTGTGTGTTTCGTATTAGTCCCTTCAGTGTTCTAATATACCAATTAATACATAAAACCAAACATTTCCGTGTGCTTTAGTCACATCGTGAGTAATACTGTTGAATCGAAATCTTATTATAAGTAGATTCGTTGGTACATTTGCTAGCGTACTGCCTGTGTAATAACATGAAAACCTTGGAACAGACACATACTTCCAAGTTGAATCGTAAGTCTAATTACAGTGTGTCCATCATTAAATTAACTGAATATAAATACCACACTTACTATGTGATCTAGTATCCTGCTGTACAGCTCCTGGTCGAAGAACAGCCTCTGGTCGACTAGAGCGCGCTTCTTGACGTCCTTGGGATACAGCTTATCCTCCTTGCCGTACTTCGATACCAGGTACTTCGCAATGGCTCGGCTGGTTAATAAAACGCAGAATTGTTAGAAAAGTTACCAATGTTATAACTGCTGTTTCATTCATTTTCAGTAGGAAAGGGTGAGAGGGGATGCGCTTTGGAAAACATATGCAGGCCGTATTTTTCTGTTTGTTTCAAAGTATAAGTGTGCAAATTCCCATTGAAATTGATGAAATATGTGGTTTTGTCTAAATTATGGGGAGGAGGGGTGGGTTTTTTTTTTTTTTTTTTTTTTTTTTTTTTTTTGACAGTAACCTTCTCCGTCATCCCGTCGACAACTCACCAAAGCTTCACCGTAATCGGACGAACGGTTTGCGGGTTTGTTTAAATTATGGGGTGTTATGGGGAAGAGGGGGTAATTAAAGTGGTGGAAAGAGAGGAGAGGGATTGGGTTTTTGTGAAATTAATGTGTACAGTATTTCTCTCTCTTTTTTAAAGTATAAGTGTACAAATTCTTATCTAAATCGGATAAAAAATGTGGTTTGCCTAAATTATGGGGTGAAAACGTAATGGGGTTGGAAAGGGGGAAAGGGGATGAATATTCGGAAACCATACGTAGGCAGTATTTTTCTGTTTGTTTTAAAGTATAAGTGTACAGATTCCTATCTAAATCGGTTAAAAAATGTGGTATTGCCTAAATTATGGGGTGAAAAAATTATGGGGGTGGAAAGTGGGCGAGGAGATTAATATTCGGAAACCGTATGTAGGCAGTATTTTTAAGTATAAGTGTACAAATTCCTATCTAAATCGGATAAAAAATGTGGTTTTGCCTAAATTATGGGGTGTTATGGGGAATAGGGGGTGACTTTTTGGAAATTTTTTTTCACAGGAACCTTCGCAGACGCACACTCGAAAACTCTCCAAAGTTTCATTGGAATTTGATAAATGGTATAGGAATGCATAGAAGACGAACAAACAAACATTGATTTTTATATATATGATTACAAAAATTTTAGAGCAATAAAAACTAAAAAAAATTTCAGACTGATCCAAAGTGTAACTAAACTGATTTGAAACTTTAAAGCTATCCCTGAAATTTTTTTTACACTGGGATGCACGAAGACTGATCAAAAATTATCTGTTAATCCTTATAGCAGCCGTGTGTAATCAGGATGGTGCAGCTTACTGACACATCAGTTGTTGACACTCAGTCGGTAGATGAATGCCTGTGGTAAACGCACGTCGGATTTTCATTTTTCCAGAAGTGACGGTGTCTAATTCTTTGCATACTTTCAGAAATTCTTGCCTGTTTAGCCAGGATACCTACTCTCCTGCTTTGATTTATTGTGGCTTAAGCCTTTTTCCTAAGCTGAAGAACCCAAGTTTGCGGCACAGTTCCAAGCAACGAAATGATTCCAGCAATTCCATGAGAACTGTCACTAGCCGATTAGCGTTTCAAACTTTCGGGTTTTCACTAATATAGAAATTTTGAACAGTCCTCGTACATCATTTCACTAGTAAAAAATAACAAACTCCTGGTAAAGATATATACAATTATCTTACATTTTTTGTGGGTATAACCATTTATTTACCTTTCAGAAATAACAAGATCGCCATCTTCTAGTGCTGGTATCGTGTGGGACGGATTTTTCTGAAACAATATCATTCCTAAGTTTAGTTTCAACCGACGAAATAAAATAAAGTGTCAACGTAAGTATATAAGAGTTATAAACTTGAAAAGCACATTAATAGCTATGAAAAAAATAAGTTATAATTAATTGTATATTTACTATATGATTTGTGAAATTCTCTATCAAATGATATCCATGATTTTTTTTGTTCAAAAGTTTTCTGCTACAGCACTAAATTTGTTAAAATCACTCATTCAGTCATTGTTTGAGAATAAAATTATAAAAATTGCGATAGTTTTCTTGCAAAATTTAGGAAGCTACAATTCACAGCAAAATTTACAATAATTTTGGAAACAGTCGCTACAGAAATAAAGTAGGAATTATAATTTTTATAGCTTTTTTTCGAAACGCTTGTTCAAACTGTTAAACAACAAGAAAAATCCTGTTGTTCTGAGAGTCACTAGGAAGCGAGATTTCGTTTGATACACATGAAAATTTGGAAAGAAGAATTTTCCTTCAACCTCCTTCTAAACCCTTATAATTATTTCCACTTCATCAATGACGTTTTCCTTATTTTATGTTATAATCGTGCTAAGATTACTGAGAACTAAAGCAATACGTAGTTATAAATTTTTAAGTTAAAGGATTCAGTAGTTATAAGTATAACACGGATATACCGATATACAAACAAAAGGACAAATGAATGAATTTATTTGGGTTTCGTCATTTATTCAGAAGATTCTGAACTCTGAGAGTTGTTAGTTTGCAAACACTGTGACGAAAAGTATACGTTTTGTGCATTGCCAAATCGTCTTACTGTTCGTCACATGCGTGTGATATTGACAGCAGGAGACATACTATCAAACAAGCGCATTCACCATTTGTCATAACTGGACTTACAGGTTGTAACAGAATGACCAAATATGGGTCATTCCATACATTTTTATATATCATATTTCGTATATTTTTATATATAAAAATAAGAAAGGAATTATCGGAGAGGATTGTCAGTGTGTTTGGGACCTCCCTGCTAGACGCGCCAGATTGTCGCGACAGGCCGGCGGCTGCCAGGGACAATGGACACCAGCTACCCTTTCTCACGCAGTTGGTCAAGCGTATAATCCCTTGGCTCCGGGGAAACTGTACACTGGGGTGAATAAACTATCCAAGCCCCAGGTCTACGGACGGGCAGTTTGGAGGTCGCAGGTGACGAATAAGTCCGAGGCTATCCCGAGTTCGCACGAATCGAGAAAGACAAGGTTCGCCTATCGTGACAGCCGGAAGGAGGAGCTTAAAAATGGCAGAACCAATCGAGAGAGACTATCCTTTGCATTTTGTAATGCCGGTGTATTTTCTCTATGTAAACCACGAGCGACGGGAGGAGGCTTTTTCCGGCGTACGCTGGAGGGGACTTGACTCCGAGCCTTCAGACTGGAAGGAGCGGATCTTCCGAAGCTGGAGATCGCTCCGTCTTGGCTTCGAACCTGAGGGTCAATAAGCGTATCTTGTACAGTGAGGTCGCTGTGCACGCATCCAGTACGCTTGCGACGGACGTGGTGCATTGTCCGCTATAGCCAAGGGGCTATAGTAATTCCGCCGTCGCGGGAAATACATCGCCGTCACGGTAATAATTCTACAGTGCAGTGTGGTACTTTTATTCGGTCATTGAGTACAGCCCTGTAACGACCACTGAATGATTAGGAGTTCTCGCACCCCCAAATATTGAGCTAGCTGGGGCAGACTTTCTTAAAGCCACACTCGGTGGATAATTTAAATTATCCTGGCGCGCGGCATTTGAGATCGGATACAGTTAATGTCAATACTGTGTTTGATTTATGGTTCCCGATCATTGTGAAGAGAACTTTCATTTTAAAAAAATCAAGTGTGTAGCTTTCTTGCTTGCCAATTAACATTGGGAGTTTGTTTCAAGAATAATTTCAAAAGTGGTTGTGTTTTAATGGTTTGTTTATTTGTTAATATGTGTTGGCAATTGTAAGAAGAGGCTTTGCATAGTTCTTTTTATCATATTTCAATGTGTCAATGTTAACGGTAAATAAGCCTCGCCTGTACGCCTGTATGAGTACCCAATAAATTAGCAGCCTAGGGTTTCTTTTAATTATAAAAAGAAGTAAAAGGTTTTCACCCTCACCTCCCCAACGGCATAAAACGCTACAAGGTTGAAACAGGATGCGAACCGTCAATAGTTCTAAGAGAACATTGTGCATGTTAAGTGTGGGAGGGGTAACAATGGGCTACTAACCAGACGTATGGTAGGTTTAGTGATCCGTTAAGACCAAATCTTACCTTCAACATTTCTGGTGTCTTCAGCTCTCCAGCAAACACGTTCTTGTTCTCTATCTTGAGTTCTACCCCCAAAGCTCCGGCAACCAGTCGCACAAGGCGGCATGGCGGGCTTACGTTGCTGTTGTACAGGGTAGGGGCCATAGTTTCTATTCTGAAACAAACAGATTCTTTCACTGCTGTTAATAATTCAGATGTATAAAAAAGATCGAAGTTTTTATGATTTAATTCAAATCGCACTTTATAATGGATAAAGGTACTAGCGAAATAAACTAGGACTCATTAAGATTGTTCAAACCTTTGAAATATACACAAATATTCGAAAATATCCACCAATGTGTCGGGTTTCTTGTAACTTTGTAACTTACTGCATTTTACAAATGAGAAAATATTTTAAAAGTCCAAATACAGCTAAATATAAAAACCGTATTTCTAAAGCTTACCGTATAAACATGTGTAGTTTTTTTATAGTTAATCAGTTGAGTACAACAATAGTTTATCGTGAATTATCCTTATAATTTCGGAAGTTTAAATTAATTACATAGTGTTCCGGTATCAGACAAAATTCAAAGCACTGCTTATACGGTAGTCCCTAAGCCTGGTTATCCTAACGCACAATGTTAAAGATAAAGCTTAAAACAAATTCAGTTTCTTCCGTTTATTAAAATTTAACGTTGATTCCTTAAAGCCTATAAATTTGATTGCTTGCAGCAAATTAGTATAATGATGGATGCTATTTAAACTGATTACATTTAAACTGTTTCCCTAACAAGTTATACAAAACAATATTATCCACGCCAGGATGCTTTACTAACTCCCGTACCCGCGCTCACTACTCTGAATACCTTTGCGCTGTAATAAAACCACCAAACTCCGTGAAATTTTCCCACACCCAGCAGCAAATTTAATACAAGCAATTCCAGATCTCGTGCGTTCACGGAAAACAAAACAGTTCAACATTGTCAAATTCTTGCGCAATCTGTTAATACGAAATAAACTTGAAATATTTTTGAATGATATGAAAATTAGTGAATGATTATACAAGTGCTATGAATTAAATGAAACGTCAAAATAATGCTGTGACGTTAGGCGAGCTAATTGAAATACTGAAACATAAAAAAAAATTAAATTGAATTTATGTCGATGTATGTAAAGACTGACGTAAGTTACAATTTGTGTGAAATTTACTACATTTGTGGTCCTGTGCGTATTCCTCTGTATGAATTACGTTTGCTGTCACTTTTAATTATTTTTTTTTTTTTTTTTTTTTTTTTACTTATGGTTTTACGCCTCGCCAACGTCGAGGTCATTAGAGGCGGGATGGGACTGGGGACAAGGAACGGGAAGGAATTCGGCCATGGCCTTTGGAAGAATTCGCATGGAGTGATTTGAGGAAACCATGGAAAACCCAAGTCTGGATGCCCGGACGGGGATTCGAACCCACTTTTAAGTTGTTGTTTTGCCTGGTGACAACTAAGTTTTACACTCGCGACATGACGTTTAAGCAGAGAGGGTATCACACCAAATTACTAATAAAAAATGTGCTGGCGACTAGTAGGTCTTAGAAAGAAAACTGTATACAAATCTTATAGGAGCAGCAGTGGAAAAACATAATTGCATGATGTTTTCCCTTACTACGGTCCATACAATGTTATTTTTCAATTAATTATAAAATGCTGTTAAAAAAATAACTTTGATTTAAAAATAATGAATGACCTTTACCTTGATCAGTCATGCATCTAACTAATATCATATTTAAATCTTTCCAATGTATAGGACCTGTGTATCATATCATCATTTTTGATTACTCTGCAGAATGGACAATATGAGACGAACATAAGATTTAATTAAAACACCAATACCCGAGGTCTCACACGAACCAGTGGTCCATGTAACTTGAGAACCTTCATGTTAAGGTAGTATTAATGGAGTATGATGCAGATTTGATAATATATATTTTCAATATTTCAGGGAGGATTATTCAGGGTCTTACGGCTTTTCCAAGTCACCAATGTCGGAGAAACTTCAGAAAAGTCATCTTTTCCATCCTGGTAACAGGAAAAGACATCCATTACACAGGGATGCTTTCAGAAGAGGAGATGCCACAGTCTAACTTTGAGGAACGAAGAAAAGTAGTTGTCAAGAAATACCACAAAATTAATATTTATTCTTTTTTTAACTACTTCTGAAAATTTTAATATTCGCTCCAGTTTTAAAAGTGTTATATCATGTACGAACCGGCTGGAATAAATCTAGCGCCTGTTGATTCCCTATAAGCTTTAGCGTTCCGAAGAAGGTGAGAAATTGTGGGGTTCACTGCAGAAACTCAAGACTCGCGAAGCATTTTCAAATCTTATCTAGCCAGTTATCTCAAAAGCTTACCGCACCTCTCTGTAAACAACAGATTTGAACGTGCAACTTCTAGATAGCTGTTATCACACATAACAAACATGAAAAGTCTACAGTTCACGTATTTCGGTTGGAGACAAGTTGCTATCAACATACTGTTGCGCAAGTACGAATTAAAGAAAATGCAAAAACTTCAGTTAAAGATTCAAGCATTGATTGTGTAAGCGTTTAAGCAATGGATTATGTAGGCTTGTAGGTATCAGGTGTTTAAGTGGCTCCACGGACATTACGTTTATCAACTTCAGAATTTGTCTTGACTAATCAAACCTGAGATCAATCTCACCAAAGATATGCGGTTTTATGATAAGAAAGACTGATAATACTGTTACTTATTGCTTGTAAAAATGAAGGGAAATAATGTAGGAAATAAAAGACTGACAGAAAAGCTAGGTTTCTTAATATTCAAACGATCTGATAAAAATACCATACATCACATAGTATTCGCTGCTGAAGATTGTTCAAATGAATGAAATATTTCTGGAACAAATACTCATTCACAGAATTCAACGTAACCTGGAGTTCCTTCCTAGCTGGCAGGAAGTAAGTCAGAAAATAAAAACTAGTCGTTACCTAGTAATTCGAAGATTAAAGAAGTTTCCTTCTTCATGGTTGCCAAAGCACTCCTGGGCTGGCAGTATCGTGGGGTAGAAGACGTTTCCCATTCGTTCATGTTAACAGTATGTGCATTAAATTCACTGGCTTATTATTGTGTTGGTTTACAACCTGCATGATGAGAGATGGAAATCCCACAATGATATGAAAAATATTAACATTGAGGGCAGGAGGGTTCGCGAAAACACAGGTTCTGTGTCATTCGATTACTCTACAATTTAGTCGCCCTGGGAAAGGTTCTCCAGTACTTCATTTTACCCATAAAACATACAAGATGTCTGCTTACGATATCAGAGTTAATCTTTTACGCCAGAAATAAATCATCGTAGATAACTTTCGGGCGGGTTATAAGAGTTACTTCGGAGCTACCGAAACAAATGGCATTCTTTTAAGGAAAAAATAGTAATTTAATCGTATCCCTAAAGGATGAAGATAATGCTAGTCAAATAACCGATTACTTAAAATTCTTATTTATCCGGGCGCTTATTTTTATGATTTTATCGTGGTATCACCACTCCTGAACGTCGAAGACATAAACGACGGAGTGCAGAATTAGTGCTAAGGACCTGGCAAAAGAATATAATAATAATAAATAAATAAATAATAAAAAAAACCGACATATGCACATGTGAACGATTTACCCGAAGCGTCCAAAATTGAATAGGTATGATACATTATTTATCCGAATGCCTATCACGAATATTAATACTCAAGATCAGTTCCGGTAGAAGTGTTACTTATCTATGGCTATAATATCAATGGTGCAGATACGATGGTTCAACACACAACCCCTAAGAACTTCCTCCACTTAGCCCTTTGGGAGCGTGCACAAACCACGTGGCTCGGTCCAGGGAGGGGGGGTGGGGTGGCTGGAAGGCTACGCTGGGCAATGTGGGGGGAGGGGGGGTTCCGAGGCAGGCCAAGTAGCTTTCCTTTCATAACATTTTTCAAAGTTAAAATGAGGAACAAAACACACAACAGCATGTGAATATTTATTTCCCTCAGTTAATTATCTCCTTATATAATTTACAATCATCTGACAAAAGAAAACAGTACAAAATGCCCTCTGGAATCAAAAGGGAAAAAAGCTACGTGCCTCGTGGGGGGGGGGGGGATAGAGGCAAAAGCCACGTAGGGCTACGTGGGGGGGGAGAGGGGGTTCACAGTAGGCCAAAATGGAGCTACGTGGTTTATGCACGCTCTCTTTAGGCATTCCCATGTCCAGCCCATAGGGCTACACGCAGCTCTTTTGGCATCTACCCGACTGTCGCATCTCCTTTTAAGAATATTTCAATCTCGTCATCACGGTTAATTGTTTAAAATAACTGGATGTTACAATTTTCAGAGGAGAGAACGAAACACAAAAAACTTTGCAAACAGGAAACTGTAGAGATGAATGCCATTGTTCTTGTGTTATATGTATAAGAAGGACTTCCATCATGGTCTTCAACCTGAAGATTGGTTTGATCTTTCTTAGAAAACACACAATAGCCCTGGTGGTAGCATGGTGTGCCAATTCTCTTTCCCCCGTGTTCCTAAGCCTTGTACCTGTGTATATGACTGTTGGTAAAAGTAGTATGTCGTCTTCGTTGTGTACGTGAAGGTAAAGGAAGGAAGAAGATGAAACCTGGTTCTGGACCATTCCATACAAAATATTATGAGTCATGCAAATTCCTGCATGTTAAAATTTTTATTAACTACTGGGGCTTGAACCAACTTATCCCGCACTCATGGGATATCAACCTCGGCCAGTGACGAACGCTCTACACAGCCACGCCTGTAGTACTGTTTTTCAGCAACAGTTATCTCGCAACGTTAATCCATTCGAGAGATATATCTGCCACATCCGCAGTTACATCCTGCAAAACATTCCGCTCTTTCAGTATACACATCTAAAGTTTGTAACCTTCTAAAACTTGGTTTTAATATCTCTAAAATAGTAGATTTTATTTCTATATTGATTATACATATAAATACGACGCTGAATATATGTAAAAACAGAAAGGATACCCTCCACGCAGCGATTTAACTAAAAACTATTGTTTGTCAAGTGTAAATAATTATTTCTCATCCTAACTGGGCCAGCAGCAAAATTTCGAATTTTCCACTTTCCTCTCTTCTCTAATTAGCTGCTTGAGTTAGATCACTTTTTGTAGTTTTAAAAACTTAAGGTAACGGTCTTTCTACAGTTGGATGTAAATCTTGAAAGTCACTTAGCGAATGGCTGTCCACCAAGTTATTTCTTTGCGTAATACATACTCGCGGGAAGCCTCGGTGCTGGGAGAAATTATCATCACTACGAATTTGCACAATCAAACTGGGTTACAAAACCTGTTTGCAGAAACTATTGATTAAGAGTATTCAGAACTATTGATGAAGATCAATTCATCGGCCAGGGGCATCGTCAAACTTCCGTGCATTTCGGGAAAGTAGGCCTGAATGGGACAGCACCGGATTTCACATCCCCCGCCCCTCCTTCAGCTTCATATACAAATATCATTTAACAACAATCACCTGTACGCAAACAACACACAGAGGAAAGAAACCTTTGTAACCTGGCATTCTTTGCGTCCTACAGTAGTTTAAAAGAAAGCAACCTGTCCGGCTTAAGACAACAGAAAAAAAATTAATTCCATCTACACTTGTTATGAATGATATATGCAGGCCTCCGTAGCGTTGGGACTAGAGTGCTGGAAGTCGCTGGTTCGAGTTTGGCTGAGGGCATGGTTTTAAGTGTTGTCTGTTTTACTGTTGTGTATGTCCTGCTGTGTCCATAATTAGTGCGAACAATGTGCTGCAGAAACTGATACACTGGAAGATCCATAATAACCACATTCGAGCTGGCTGTATGGCTCAAGCAGAGAAATGCCATTGTACAGGAAGACGAAGAAGGATAAATACTATATTAGGGTTCATTAGAAGAATTATAACTGAAATATATCGAAAATAAAATGTAGTAGGTCGTACTAGAGTCACCAAGCACAAAAATCAGTGCCTGGAATATTTACACTCTAACGCCGCCCACATTGCCGTACACGATATTAATGCTATAGTTCTGTTCCAGTCTGATTTTTTGTAGGCATATTAGACGGCAACGCACTTCTAATAGAATAGTATTAATTAATGACAACCTAAAACAAAATTATATTTTTTTGCCTTGCCCTGGAGTTAAAAAATATATTAGATGTAAACATTTTTAGTATTTACAGCTTAAATGCAGAGTATGGCCGATATTTGGGACAAATTACAAGTTCCTAGGTAAAAGAATTTCTGAGACGGGGCTAGTAATAAAATAATATAAAACTAACAACTATGACCGACACTCGCATCTTTATTTTCAAGCGAAAAGAATTGAAGAAAAGTTTGTTATTTCTATAATTCAGCACTCGCTGGGGAAGACGAAAATTTTTTCGCTCTCTTCTACTCTTATGGAACCTCTCCCTCCTCCAGAAAATAGATTTGTGTCAACGAAACATATAACATGTGAGAAATTAAGTAAGGAACTAATTCATTTTGGAAGCTAGAGCCATATGTTACATGAACATACCGCGGAGCGAGAGCAATAGGCCTTCGTTTTCTCAGAGCGAAGTGGATGAGTGGTAATGCTTTAGTCTCGCATTCGGAAGGACGCCGGTTCGAATCCAAGTCCGGCTATCCAGATTTGGGTTTTCCACGGTCACTCTATGCGAATGCCGGCATGGTTCCTTCAAAATTCCATGGCCAGCCGAATTCATTCCCGTTCCTTGCCCCCAGTCTTTTACCACCTTAAACACCTCAACGTCGACAAAGCTTATTGCCATAAGAAGAAAAAAAAAAAAAAAAAAAAAAGTACAGAAAAAGAATTACGATCACTGAAGTATAGTCTTTGCCCATAATAATGATGGATACCATCTAACCAAATTTATAGATTTTTCTGAGGTTAACAAGAACTTCGAATTTGAAAAACAAAAATCGTGGTGAAGAAATAATGTACATCGAACGTAATGTTCTCTACTCTAAAATTGCTCTAATATGAGAATGGTAAACGCATAGTAAGATGAGCATATTTTACACTACTATTATTTTATGCGGAACAGGTTATTTGCCACTACTCACCCACTCGTTGCCGCTGGTTATTGACTGCTGCAGCCTGCGACCTTGCCTCTTAAAGACAGACGCCTGCAGAAGCAAGTCATGCTGAGCGAGATGCGAGTACATGGAGGGGGAGCTAGATATAGCTGACACGCTGTTTGTTGCCTCTCCAAGGCGGCCTGCGATTACTCACCGGATTACGCATAGTAACTGGCTCTTATCGCTTCTGTGCTGTAATGTGACGTGGGGTAATTTATTTCAGCTAATCTCAGGTAATTTAGAACTTATTTAAAATGGAAAGGGTTCTTTAATTAAAACTTATAACAACATGACTATTATCAAATTTCCATAACCTGACCACTTAATTTTCAACTCAGTTAAACATTGCACAATTTTGGTTGAAACTATGTTGATGATAATGGCAAGGGAACACTACACACTTGCCTATATTACAGATGAACATCGGTGAATTACATTCACAAACATACAAAGTGAACACATGATCTTGGCTAGCAATTAAACATTTACCATATACAAGCAAATTGATTAACCAAAGAAATGACAGAGGCACATCGTTGATTATAAAGACAAAGAATCATTTGAAATCTATGCTCCTACTAAAACTCGTGTAGGGGGCGTCCATAAATTACGTGAGGTGAAATAGGGGGGGGGGTGTCCAGCGAAATCTCACCAAGGGGGAGGGGGTCAAAGGAAATCTCACGTGAGATTTTTTAAATTTGTTTTAAACTATAGCACTAAAAAAAAATTAGGTAAAAAAATGACGCGAAAGTCGATTTTAGGGGGGTAAGGGAATATTTCGTCAAGGTCTCAAAAAGTTGCGAGGGCGATCAGTTGGGGGGGGGGGGGGGTCGGACCAGATCTCACCAAGTCTCACCAGAAAGGGGGGGGGGTCCGAAAATCCGGAAAAACACCTCACGTAATTTATGGATGCCCCCTGACTGTAGGGCAGATTGAAACTCTTGTGCGAGTTTCATCGCCAGGGCCGATATTTGGTCAAGAGAGCTCCTTCAAATTTTAGTGCAGTTCATAGTTTGCGCGTTTACCATGGGGTGGGCGCTCTAGATCCTCCATCTTCACTCAAACCACCTCAAGTCACACTTATGCTAGTGTGGCCATAACACTTATCACACTGTACTGTTCGCCTCTTGATGGCTACCAGCTCGTCTCAATGACCTCTCACCCCAAGAGTCATCGGTCGGTGCCTTCCACCTCCGCAGACTCTGGGTTCCATTCCCCTTCTCCGCCCCAGCTGTAGATGTAGATAGATAGCTCAATCGGGCCAAATCCCGCTTCATTTCAGCTTCTGCGATCTCCGGATACGTCCAGACATGAAAAGACGTTTTCAACAAAATATTAATTAAAACTAATTATTTTTTTTATTGGAGGGTCACAATCATGCATCCCCCAGTGTTGCCTCCTTACGAAAACAAAGTCGCCGGACATGGTCTCAAAACTCAGTAGATTGCGGGATATTTAGAACTAAAAGATTCGCAAGAAATCGCTAAATAAAATGAAGGAAAATGTACGACAAGTAATAAAAAAATATTTTAATTATTTGTATTTTCATTAAATTAAACATAACATTGTATTAAAAATCAACATCAAATTCTTCAATCGGTATTTCTTCTTCATCATCTTGGTCTATAGTTGGAGTTACAGAACTTGCAGCTGTGGAAAGATGAGATGAATCGTCAGTCTTAGATTTAAAAGAGTATTTACCAATCACATCAGCCGGAAGCTCGTAACTGCAGCAATTTTTTTTCAGAATTTTTAACTGATTCCTTGCAAAAGAATGCTATTAAGAGTATTTACAGCTATCATATTTCTCAAATTGTTTTTAAGAATGTTCATAGTACTAAAATCCTTTCTACTGCGGTATTCGAGAGAGAAAGTGATATGGCTAAATCAGTTAACTCCAGAAACGTATTTATTCCAGCAGCATTCTTATATTGGGTACGCCATATTCCGTTTTCAATGTATTATGTACGCCATTATTTATCCTAGTCGTGACAGAGGCATTACCTACCCCAATTCCAATCAAGTTTTTCGTAACTCTGCAAGGTTGAATATCACTAAAAATCACCTAATATTTTTTAGCGATAACATATTTAAGAATATCGCTTTAGAGCTTCAAAATTCACTAAATCTAGCGACAAAATAGCTAAGGTAGCTACATGGATCCCCACACACGACCTCTCTTCGCTCATTCTGATTGGGTACGGGCTTTCCCTCCATGTCCACATTACAAATATCGAACTTCTCTGTCTAACAGATAGTCTGTCCTTCTCTCGTGTTTACGCGAAAAACAGCTTATGGCGTTTCCCCATCTTTTTCATTGTTCGTGAGAAGTAGATAGCACACCGTGTCTGCACTTGAACACATAATACGATTCGATACGGAGAATTCTTCACAGGTCCCCAGGAGCCTTTAAATCTTTGCAACTTTGAACTCTACGCATACCAATTCGACACAGTCCATTCACAGATGTTTATTCAGCCGAGGATACAGTTGACAACAGCCCAGTCCTTCCGAGAGCTGCCTGACATAATCGACCATATTATGCTTGCTGACGGCCAAAGAAGTTTGAATAGAAGTTTGAATATTATACACTAGAAGGAGCACAGCGCTAGTGTTCCTTAGCAAATTGAACGATGCGCGCGCCGCCATACTGATGGCAAACTGTTGGTTTGAGTGTGTGGTTCTGTACAGTTGAGACGTGCCGAAGTGATCGAGTGCTCGTAATTTTTTTATTAGAAGTGTTTGCTACCATATAACTGCATATAACTGCACCAACCGTGCTACAAAAGGCACAAATTTATCGTTTCACAAGTAAGTATGCATTTAAATAAGTTCCGAATCGTCTATCATAACAGGTGGATGTTATTTTCCGACGTGTTGGTCACAGGTTTAATATTTTCGTTCGATACAGGTTTCCGCTCCGAGATAAGAATAAATTGAGTGAGTGGTTAGCTAAAATACGCCGGGACAGTTTTACTCCCATGGAACATAGTTTTATATGTTCTCAACATTTCGAGAAGGAATGTTTCTGGAAAAATGGGAATATAAAGATTCTGAAATCTTCTGCAGTTCCAACCATTTTCTCCTTTCCAGACAATAAATCGAAGGTAAGGATTACAAGCTTTGCAATAATGTATATGCAAAATACTATAATATTTTAGGGTCAAAACTTTATTTTTTAGTTGCGTAATATATAGAACTAATACACTATTTGTGATTAAAGATATGGGGAATTGTTTCTTATATTCTATATTTTTTTAGAAGATTGTTGCTCCACCTCCTCCAAAGGAAAGAAATATGCCAGTTCTTTCTGAAAATGTTAATCAGGAAGTGAGAAATGAAGAGTAGTGTGTGCAGCATGACCATACATATGACATAGACAAATCTGTGAAATGTTTGAAATATGAAGCAGTAATAAACAGGAAGAAACACAGCATTGCAAAGTACAAGATGAAATATGAAAAGGAAGTTGCCAAAAATATAACAAAGTGCAAGAAAATAGAATCTATGTCACAGATGGTGCAAGAGTTAAAAGAAAAGTGCCAAATTACTGGAGATGTGAGCCATATGTTAGAGAACTCTTTTTTTAGTGTTTTTCAGAGCTGGTTGCTCTTTCAAAATCTGGTAGAAATGCAGGTTACAGCAACAACATAAAAAGATTTGCCTTAACTTTGTATTTTCATTCACCTGCAGGATACAAATTTGTAAGAGAATCATTTGACAATTGTTTTACCTCATCCATCTACACTTCGTAGATGGTACAATGTGGTTGATGGCAATCCAGGGTTTACTGCAGAGTCATTGGCTTATATTAAATACTTCACCTCTCACTGTAAATATATGTAAGTATATGGAAGTTTAATACTAGATGAGATGGCTATCAGAAAAGGTGTTATGTGGAATGGTGAAGAATTTGTGGGCTATGTGAACATGGGTCATGTGCATTGTGCTGCCAGTGAAGAAGGAAGAGAAGCAAAGGAAGCATTGGTGGTTATGTGTGTTGCTATTAATGCTTCTTGGAAAATTCCTATAGGTTATTTTTTAGGTGATGGCATAAGTAGCAGTGATAAATGCAACATTATACTACAAAGTCTGAAAATTTTAAATGATGTTGGAGTTCATGTTGTATGTGTGACATGTGATAGACTTTCCACAAACCTGAGTATGGCAAGACAGTTAGGGTGTATTTTTAGTGCAAATGAGTTCAGATCATCTTTTAAACATCCTGTCACTGGGGACAATGTTTATGTTTTGTTGGATCCCTGCCATATGATGAAATTGGCAAGGAATGTCCTGGGAGACATGAAAGTGTTGAAAGATCAGCAGGGTAGATTAATAAAATGGCAGTATATTGTAGATTTAAGTACTGTACAGGAGAAAGAAGGTTTATCTCTTTCCAATAAGTTAAGGAGAAAGCATGTTATTTATGCAACACAAAAATGAAAGTAAATTTAGCAGTCTAGATGGTAAGTTCTTCAGTAGCTAGGTTCCTGGAATTTTTGGAAAGGGATGTAAAACATCCTAATTTCACAGAATCTTCAGCAACTGCTAAATATTGTGAAAAGTTTGACAGGCTCTTTGACTTGGGAAATTCAATGAATAATCTCAGCTAAGGGATTCAAATCAGCTATGTCTGAAAAGAATTTTCAAACTGTTGATGTGTTCCTCAAAGAAGCAGAATCATATATAGTAAATCTTAAAAGGGAGGATGGGATTTGTTTGGTAGAGTCCCCGAGGAAGGTTTTTGTTTTAGGATTTCTAAGTCTCATTCATATTATTAGGGGCTCGTTTCAAGATTTAATTCAGAGCAAGAAACTATTATATATTCCCATGTACAAAATGAGTCAGGACCATGTGGAAATGTTTTTTTCTTGTATTAGAGGCCGTTTAGGTTGGAACAATAACCCTAATGTGATACAGTTCAAAGCTGCATACAAACAGCTGCTTGTTTTTAACTGCATTAAATCAAGCAATTGTGGTAATTGTACTCCCAAGATACAACTGTAATACTGCAGAGTGGGCACACAATCTCGTTGGAAATGGATCCTGTGTTGTTTTCTAAAAACAAATTGTTAGGGAAGATTCCTTGGAAATGTCATCAACTATGACTGATCAGGAATTGTTTTCAGATTATATTCTCCCAGAAAATCTTTCCAGTTATGTTGAAAATATAATTGTTTATATAGCAGGTTTTGTAGCCATGAAAGTTGCAAAGACTTTCTCTTGCAATATTTGTACATCTTCCCTGTTCACAGAAACGATTGTTTCCTCTACTTTTATGTTTATTGCTGCTAAGGATAATGGTGGACTACATTATCCCTCAGCAAGTGTGGTACATATATGCAGAGTTGCTGAAAAATGTGTAAGGAATGAATTCATTCGCTCTGATTTGAAAGTAATGAAAGGTGATTTAAAGCAAAAACTAAAAACATCTATTTAGCAGGAATGTAATTTTAATAATTTGTTTGGTGAACTTACGGATCACATGTTTGAAAATGTTTATCCTGAGAATCATATTATACTACTTTCTAAGAAAATTATTGATTTGTATCATATTGCAAAAATGCACAATGAAAAGGAGAAAGTTTCAATCAGACAAAAATTAAACAAAACTGTATTGTTTAATAATCAATAAAAGAAGTAAAAATATTAATTTATTTTCTTTACTTCCCTTTTATTCTCATATAAATGATGTTGTTATTAATTTTGTAATTTCATTCTCCAGATACTGAATGATGGTATAAAATTAATACAGGCATTTGCAACTGGTGGTAGTCTATACAAAAAGTGGTAAGAAATAAAATGGAAAGTGGCTTTAACATACAATGTTTTAATTTCATACCAGGGGATGTAGCTGCATTCTAGTAGTATATAATGTGAAAAACATGTTTTTTTGGCCTTTAAAAAATCTGATTAACAATGAGTAAATCATGCTTATATTTCCTAAAGTTGTTAAGTCTTTAGAAGGGAAAGATCTTAAACAATGAACAAAAATATTCACCTTTCCTTCTGTTGTATTTATACTGAAAGAACTGTTTCATCATATTCTTCATTTCAGTGTGATTAATATCAGATTCTGTCTATGAACTGAACAGAAAATGGTGTCTCAGCTTCAGAAGTAAACTGAGTTTGGACCTCTTAAATGTGTGTACCTCTACTTCATTGGTTTTACTTCATAACTTTTATAAATGGGTTACTATTATTATAACATTTACATCTTTCTGGATCAGTTACATTAACCTGCTTGAAGAAGGACAAAAATCTTGCCACTGCTGGGACTGAAGAAAACAAGTCCAAAAAGGTAATATAGTCAGTTGAAGTTCAGTAATTAGCCTGTGATTTGCCATTTTATCTTCGTTGAGCAAGTAAAGACCCTTAACAGCATAAAAGTTTCAAATTTTTCAGTGATTTGTTATATGACTGTACGAGGGTTTCGAAGTTCCCGCGATCACTCGCCACTAGCATGACCGTCTTCAATTCGCTAAGAACTCTGGGATCCTTCAACACGCGATAGGAGGGGCCCGCTGAGGGCGGTCATTGCCTTGGCTCACTGGCGGCCCCTTACCGAATACCATCTTTCACTCAGACCACCGCGAATTGAATTGAAGTGTACTGCACGTACATTAATGAAGCAATTGTGATGTTATTGTTAGTACAGATATGAAACTTGATACACAGCAGAAGAACAAGTACAGAGGAAATATTACATAGTAAATTTTATCGATTCCAGAATTTTAACGTCCATGAATTTGTTTTCTGGAATCCATAATCGAACAAAACCGAAAATGCAGTCCACAATTTTTGAGTTGCTTAGAACATGTATAAAATTTGGAAGAACAGTGTGAGGCGTAGCTACTACTACTAACAGACAGTACTTATCCACAAGGATACAGCGGGAAGTGTGTGGGAACATGGCTAGAAGTTCAAGCCCTGTTTAAACATTGGTTTATTACAATTATTAAAGATAATGCTGACACAGAAAATGTTACAACTATAATATCAAATACCACCAATCCTGGTCTTGCAAACGAAGATATGAATAATCTTGGTATCACAAAATGATATAATGTTATGGACCAAACCTTGGTCTTGCAACTTATACCTTGAATAACCCTTATAATTACAAACAATTCTATTTATACCAAATTATAAAAAATAACCAGACTGACTCTTAACAATCTACTAGCCAAATACAATTTTATACTTGAGTCAGACTGCTAACGATGAGGTAGAAGGCGACACACTGGTAGTAGCAATTAACAGAGAAAATGACTAATATAATGTCAAATAACACTGGCCTCAATCTTGTAGATTAACGTATGAATAATTCTGTAATCACCGACAATTCCACATAGATCAATTACAGAAATAACAAGACCAGCTCGTTCCCATCTACCAGCATCTAACACTCTGCCAGTAGGACCAAGCCCAATTTATGGCTGAGGCAGACCGCTAACGACGAGGCGGAAGGCAACACTTGTGGTTGCAGTTGATGGCCACTACCTCCAGTACCCACAGCACTCTCGGTGAAGAGTGTCGGAGAACTCCCTCTCTGCAGGTGGTCGAAGCTCGGCCGCACTGACTGCTTCCTCCTTAGTCCCGCAACGCTATCACTCCGGAAAACATTGGCGGGATGCCGACCGCGTGCCTTCAACTCACTGACTGGCTGACTGTCCGACTCCATTCTCCAGCCCCGCGGCCACTCCGGGAAGTACCACTAGTACTGGCTGCCCCCAACCGACTCACAGCCTCCCCCGCCGCCCCATCGGGCTTCCGGCGTCACGGCGACACAAGGAAGTACTCTTTCCCGACTGACTGACTGGCTGGCAGACTGACCAACTCCATTCTCCAGCCCCGCTGCCACTCCGGGGAGTACTAGTGGAACACCGACTGCCTGCCCCCAACCGACTGACAGCCTCCCTGGCCGCCCGGTCCAACCGCGGACCCGCCAACCCCACCGGGCTTCCGGCGTCACGGCGACACAGGGAAGTACTCTTTCCCGACTGACTGACTGGCTGGCAGACTGACCAACTCCATTCTCCAGCCCCGCTGCCACTCCGGGGAGTACTAGTGGAACACCGACTGCCTGCCCCCAACCGACTGACAGCCTCCCTGGCCGCCCGGTCCAACCGCGAACCCGCCAACCCCACCGGGCTTCCGGCGTCACGGCGACACAGGGAAGTACTCTTCCCGACTGACTGACTGGCTGGCAGACTGACCAACTCCATTCTCCAGCCCCGCTGCCACTCCGGGGAGTACTAGTGGAACACCGACTGCCTGCCCCCAACCGACTGACAGCCTCCCTGGCCGCCCGGTCCAACCGCGAACCCGCCAACCCCACCGGGCTTCCGGCGTCACGGCGACACAGGGAAGTACTCTTTCCCGACTGACTGACTGGCTGGCAGACTGACCAACTCCATTCTCCAGCCCCGCTGCCACTCCGGGGAGTACTAGTGGAACACCGACTGCCTGCCCCCAACCGACTGACAGCCTCCCTGGCCGCCCGGTCCAACCGCGGACCCGCCAACCCCACCGGGCTTCCAGCGTCACGGCGACACAGGAGAGTACTCTTTCCCGACTGACTGCGACTAACTAACTCACTAACTGCCTCACTCAGACTAACTGCCTCTAACTAACAACTGCCCGCTCGGTTCCGTGTCCCCACATATATACCCGCTATCGCCAGGCGCCACAGCGCTCTCTAGCGGGGGAACACGAAAGAGGAAACAATCGGGAGCGGATGAGAAGAGAAGATCAAAGATACAACAAGAGCCGAGCACGGCTCACAGACACTTGCATTCTTACCCATTTTTAAACATGAATGTCAAGGCTGGAAGTTAAGGAAAGACGATCGCTGGAAGATCAATGGATTCCAGTTATGCTTCTGGAGAAGGCTTCCACAGAGCATGGATATTTTTGTACGCATTCAGCCACAAAATTGGCTTGAGGGAACAGACTCTCTCGTCTTTCTTAACTGGTCTCCATCAAGAAAATCAAAGAACAAAATTCCTCAAAAATAACGAAGCGGACGAAGACTTACGCACAGAACAAACAGTCCAAAACCGGAAATCGGAGAGAGATGAGACCTATCAGGCTAGGAGGAAGGTAACATAAGCATCATAAATTTCAGTCACCACCAAATATTTTTGACTGTTTAATCACCGTCTATTCACAATATAATAGCGGAAGTTAGAATATAGAAATTCCAGCAAAAATAACTATTTTAAATTTTATCAAAACTATACTTTTTCGTCCTATCCGGAATTATTATAACCACACTTGCACCTCCAGCCTCCATCAAACTTTGGATCCTATAAGACAACGTAAATAAGAAGTGTATTGGTAATGTAGAAAAAAAAAAAAATTTGGTATTCATTGGAAACTGCAGACAGAAGTGAAAATTTAAAACTATGAATATAATACGCACAACTCGTCGTACCTATAGCTACAGAAAAATTATATAATATTAATTCCGTGTGGTCGTAATGACCTGGTGACAGGGTTCTATTGGCTGCGCATTCCGCCCCTGTCTTAGCCGCCTTAACCCAACCCCTGTAGTGCCACCAGGTACAGTGGATCTACCGTTTAACGTGAAATCCGAACAATGGAAGCGTTATTGCGTTGTTCACATCACACAGCAAGCTGTGCCAGAGGTGCAGGTCGAGTTAAGGGTATATGAAAATCCCCGCCGAGACAGGGATTCGCGCAGGGAACCTTTCGTTTCCGACACATATACCTTAACGACTGAGCCACCAGAGAGCTACAGATATACTGTTAACATTATAATGTCGGTGATGCGAACTCATAACATTTTACCCATCCAAAGATCGCCAACATGTCTACAGAAGGTGTTTTTTTTTTTTTTTTTTTTTTTTTTTTTTTTTTTTTTTTAAATGCCTTTCGGCAGCTGAGGCCATACAGCCAGCTCAATGTGATTATTATAGCTTCCAGTGAATCAGTCATCATCCAGTGTTTGTATATTGTATTTTGTAAGTATGGACACCACAGGACGGACAGGACATTCACACAGACACACAACACTTCGGCTCGCGGAGCTAGCACTCCAGCCCCTACGCTACCGAGGCCGGCTACAGAAGTTTTCTCTTCAAAAACTATACATCTAACTTAGTCTACAACCCGAAGGGTGGTCGAATTTTCCGGAAGGAGATGTGCCAAGCTATTGTACCAGAGGCAGGAAGGCCCATTCATTTCTTCAGGGGCCCCCAGTTTAACGTGGAATCAAAACCAAGGAACGTCGCGTCTCATATAATCAAATACAAATTCCTGCTCACCACGGGATTTGAAGCCGCGACCGGAGAGAGAAACTTTCGGAAGTAAGCGCGTTAACAGCTGAGTTGCCAGACCACCTTACTTTGAAGTGTACGAGTGCTAAGTACTGTCAAAATCGGATAAAAATTGTGGGTTTGTGTGAACAAAGCTTGCAGAAAGGAGGAGAGGGTTTAAGTTTATGCGAATGCAGGCTTTCCCGGCGAATAAACGACAACAAATCTTCTAGGGTTTGCAGCCGGACTGGTTGCGTGCCACAACAGCTAGATTCCGGCAGTTAAGCAACGCTGAGAGTGGTGAGAACTTGTATGGGTGACCGCCACAGCTAAGCTCCGGCAGTTAAGCAACGGCCAGCGTGGTGAGTAGTTGGATGGGTGACCGCCGCCTCAACCAATCACAGTGAAGCGGGACTGCGAGCGTCATAAGGTTGCTAAGTGACACCAGTAAACGCCTGGTATCCATCAAGGCAAGATCGCCGATACATAATCGACCTGAAGATGGCTGCTGAGCTAGTAGCCAAAAGCTTGTCGCTTTATAATAAAATCCGGCTGCAAACCCTAGAAGATTTGTTGTCAGGGTTTAAGTTTTTGTAAATCAAACATAAACAGTGTTTTTTCTTTTCTATTTGTTCTAAATTATGTGAATTAAAAGTTCCATCAAAATCGGATAAAAATTGTGTGTTTGTATGAAAAACATTGGCAAAAAATACAAAACAAACATCCATTTTTATATATTAGGTAGAGGTATAATCTATACTCTCACTGCTGTTTAACCGCAACACGTCTTATTTGTAGCTACAGCTCTGTGAATGTTATTATTCTGGGTAGGGTATTTTCATGACGTGCAACGGAAAGAAGTCTGCGTATCATTGCAACAGCTGCGCTTCATATCCAAGATAACGATCAATTTTTCTTTAGTAATCAATAAATACATTTTTATTTTGCATTAAAACCGTAAGTGCAGAATTGTCGAGAGACCCAAAAGTAATATTTCATATTTTCTTGTAACTTACGTATCATGGATAAAAGTGCAGCCAGGGAAACGTCGTTGTTTTTCTGGTTCTTCATACTGCTTCTGGAGATGTGCTTCATTTATCAAATTGCCTTAATTAGAGCCAGATTTTCAAGTAACAATGCGGCATACCCCGAAAATCTAGTAAACATTACTTGAAATAGATTTATCTCTTCCTATTTAAAAGTAACTTTTCGTTGCGCCTACTGGTATGAAAGGTTTGAAAAATCGGAAAAAGAATGTAAATGGGGAGAGAGAGGTTATTTGCTTGAAAATACGTAATTGAGTAAACTGAACAAGCTAAATTCAAATGAAGCAAAAAAGAAATCTAAAAAAATGCTGATTTTTTAAAATGTATAAATAATAATAATGTTACCAGTTAAGGATAACAATTAATCAATGTTTTGCATAATGATTCTTAATATAATAAAATATGAATTGAAAGTAGACTTGAGTAGAATTATTATCAATACGGACGGTCTGGTGGCTCAAGAGTTGAGGCATCTGACTGAAGATCGAAAGGTCTGCGATTCTAATCCGTGTCTAGGCGGGATTTCCAAAGGCTCTTAACACGACCTTCACCCCTGCGAATACTTGTTATGTAATGTGGAGTACGGTAGAATCCTTCGGCGGTTCGGATTCCGCGTTAAGCAGTTACACTGTATTTTTACCGTGTTAGGTTTAGGTAGCTACCTACGATAGGGGCGGAATGCTCAACCAATAAAACCTTGTCAGTAGGTCATTACGACCTCATGAGCCTTGAGTTTTAACTACAAAATTATAATTTAATATTGCTATCATTTCATAACTTGCTATTTATAATTTATTTTGGTGATTCTGACTCAACTCCATACAGTTAATTTGACATAATTAAAATGGTATGAAGTCAAGGTCGAAGAATTTTAAACTCATTTTAGAATACGGTACAACTTAAATTTCTCACCTAAAAAGGGCCGAAATACGTCGCAAAGGAACCAAATCCATAATTCACGATGAAATTTTTGGAAAAAACATATGTTCTAGTATGCTGTAAGCATAAATTTAACTACATAATCCACATTACTTTAGTAAAATCTCCCACCAACTTTAAGAATAAATTTTTAAAAGCCATTAATTTAATTTTAAAAAATTACTCAATTTTTATTGCTTAATTTGGAGATTCTGCGATAACCGTGGGGCCGCAATTTAATCATGGATTCTCATGTAACTCGGCGAGATAAATTGAAAGTTAACAATAATTTTTTTGATATCTCGCTTAGTTCGCGAGATATAATATCTCAAAAATGACGTGCTTTGGTTGAAATGCCTCCTGGACCAGAAGAAAAATTTCTCCATAGCCAAATTAGATGATGAATTCGTAGGCAATTCGACGAAACAAATCTAAAATGAAGAATAATCTTATTATATATATATATATCACTTTGTTCTCGAGATTTTGTGTCCCAAAAGTGTGGAGGTTTAGGTAAGATCCGGCCTGGACTAGAAAAAAATCACCAAAACTACTATACCTATACGGTGAAAATTCACTATGGGTGTTTTATTTTCTTCCTAGTGGTTGTTGTTTGGTTGAAATATGGCTTCAACCGGAAGAAACATCTCCAAAAGCACAAGGAACTATACATATAACTGATTTTTGGAATGCTATATCTCGAAAACTAAGGAAGATATCAAAAAATTTCTTAATTTTCCATTTTTTTTTTTTTTTGAGTTCGATAAGAATTCTTTATTATATTGTGGCGCCACGGTAATAATAAAACTGCCCTTAATTTGAATTCAGTGAGTTGGAAAATCTATGTATATACATTTTCAGTCAATTCGCTTACTTTCCGACTGTTAGCAAGAATTTTGCGTGCAGATAGGAAATAACGAGGTACGTAGGGCCTACATATCACACAAATTTCTGTAGTGAATAGCAATAGTTTTCATACTGGCTTAGAATATGATACTGGACTGGGCAAATTCACTGACGACTTTACTCATAGGATTCATCCGCCGTTGCCAGTACTACACTTGCGGTTCTTTGCCTCTAGGCTAAATGGTACTCACTTGGCAACAGCATGTGTCTGACTTCGCTTGCCTTTCATGGTTTCCAGCTTATAGTGAAGACGGTCGGTTAGATGAATACACGAAACCCTGTCATTCAGATGAGTCTCTGTCATTTATTGTATTCAGACGCAACTCACGCCAAAAATGTTTGTATTGTGAGAAGAAAATGCTTCGGATTGTTCAGACGAACATTTTGACGCTAAGAAATTATCATTCATAATTATAAAAAGACCAGAATTAACTATTCTTTATCGCTGAAAATTGAATATCTTCCAGCAATATTAACATTGTGAACTAATCTTGACATCACTTTAAATGATATGTGACTATTCCGTATTATGAAGCCAGGTGAGCGAATATGGCGTACTGATGTCAATGACAAGGCAGCCTGCCACAGTCAAAAATGAATATCTATCATTACAAAAATTGCATTGTTAAAACAGTATTGAAAATTTGACGATGAAATAACAGATGCTGTTTCCATGGATACGCACCAAGGGGAAGCGCTGTTAGCGTGGACATGCGCCTCGGCCGGTTGTAGTCAAGAGTCCAAACCGCGGACAGTCGATACAAACCGAAGCTCACGAACCTAAAAAGACACATCCGTGATAGAGAGAATTACTATAACGTCAGTATGAATTCCTCGCAAGTATCGTTGACAGCAAGACTGAAGATTTGGAACCCGGAAGATGAAAAAAGGGATATATGTAATTTTTTTACCTCGAACACTCGGACAGCGAAGTATCTTAGCCCATCGTACAGCTAAGAGATGGGAAACCTTAGTGCTTGCTTCCATAACGAGATGTAATGTAGGTACCACATGACTTTATTCATATCACAATACTAATGCGTATTTTTTTCTCTTTCCTAAAATATTTTTTATATTTTGTATAAATGATCAAAAGGAATATAACAACGAAAAGAACTGATAGAAAAAAATTAACATTGAAATTCTGACTGGAGAATTGTTAACATGCGTATGTCACTCACTAATTATGATAAGTGTGATGGGCAAATATAGATATCAGTTCATTCCGTATTTATCCTATGTGCTAGTCTTTAAAAAAAGGAGTATACAGTTGTACAAAAATTTAACAGTAAAGAGCTAGATATAGGATACATTTAATTTTAGCTACTCTGATACTTGGTACTACAGTCGTTCAAACGTTGACTAGGCTCGCTAGGTTTGTCGCTGCCAGCGCGACCTCTGTCGGCCAAATGCCGGAAATACAGTGCAGAGGACCGAGCCTGGACGTAAGCTCGAGCCTGGCAGTAGGCTCGGTCTGTTATTCGCGGTCTGAGTTGGAACGAATAGACTATGGTATTCGCTCCATACAATCGGTACAGCCATGAACTGCATCGCAGTCTTAAAGTGGCTATATCGAAGGATGAAGTAACTGAAAAATTAAAGAATGAAGAGTATATGTCCTCTTCTTGTTATTTTCTACTTGCTTTTGTATCATTCTGTAAGATTGTATACGTTTACTTTCTGAAAATTCGGATACTTAAAAACCGGTCCCAACTCCATGTTAATGTAAAAGTAAAAATCTGCAGATTTCACGACATTTCTGTGGCGATGTTCCGGAATTTCATAAGAGTGGAACAATCTTTCTTCTGAACATTTGAATGATCTTTTGATTATTTTTACAATCATGTGAGTGTGATGACAGTGATACCAGTCATGACATTAAAGTGAGTTCAATGTTGTGCATTAATATGTACCAATCCTTACGAGACGTTATATATATTTAAAGCTTCCGCATTAATCATAATGCACTAAATGTGGATCCAGGGTATAATTTATGTATGTCAGTAACTGTAAATAACTTATTTAGGTTATGGTTTTCGTTGCACTGTGTTCTGATCTCCTGGTTTGTAATATTTCCGTTACACATGTTTTTCAAACACATACACATTATACTTCATGTCTGCGACGATTCTATTAATATAACATACACAAAATGTTGGTAGTGGTCATTGATATACAGTAGATTCAAGAATGCCCCTGCTGTGCAATCTTATCTAGTTTTCTATGATGTACCATCCTTTCTACACGATTCGGGCGAGGAAGACACAATGCGCTATTTCTGCATTGCCGAGCCCTCGTATGTCCACCAAGCCTTCGTTTGTCCACCGAGCCTTCGTTTGTCCACCGAGCCTTCGTTTGTCCGCCGAGCCTTCGTTTGTCCGCCGAGCCTTCGTTTGTCCACCGAGCCTTCGTTTGTCCACCGAGGCTTCGTTTGTCCGCCGAGCCTTCGTTTGTCCGCCGAGCCTTCGTTTGTCCACCGAGCCTTCGTTTGTCCAACGAGCCTTCGTTTGTCCACCGAGCCTTCGTTTGTCCACCGAGCCTTCGTTTGTCCACCGAGCCTTAGTTTGTCCACCGAGCCTTCGTTTGTCCGCCGAGCCTTCGTTTGTCCACCGAGCCTTCGTTTGTCCGCCGAGCCTTCGTTTGTCCGCCGAGCCTTCGTTTGTCCGCCGAGCCTTCGTTTGTCCACCGAGCCTTCGTTTGTCCACCGAGCCTTCGTTTGTCCAACGAGCCTTCGTTTGTCCACCGAGCCTTCGTTTGTCCACCGAGCCTTCGTTTGTCCACCGAGCCTTAGTTTGTCCGCCGAGCCTTCGTTTGTCCACCGAGCCTTCGTTTGTCCACCGAGCCTTCGTTTGTCCGCCGAGCCTTCGTTTGTCCACCGAGGCTTCGTTTGTCCGCCGAGCCTTCGTTTGTCCGCCGAGCCTTCGTTTGTCCACCGAGCCTTCGTTTGTCCAACGAGCCTTCGTTTGTCCACCGAGCCTTCGTTTGTCCACCGAGCCTTCGTTTGTCCGCCGAGCCTTCGTTTGTCCGCCGAGCCTTCGTTTGTCCGCCGAGCCTTCGTTTGTCCGCCGAGCCTTCGTTTGTCCGCCGAGCCTTCGTTTGTCCACCGAGCCTTCGTTTGTCCACCGAGCCTTCGTTTGTCCACCGAGCCTTAGTTTGTCCGCCGAGCCTTCGTTTGTCCACCGAGCCTTCGTTTGTCCGCCGAGCCTTCGTTTGTCCGCCGAGCCTTCGTTTGTCCGCCGAGCCTTCGTTTGTCCACCGAGCCTTCGTTTGTCCACCGAGCCTTCGTTTGTCCGCCGAGCCTTCGTTTGTCCGCCGAGCCCAGGGAAGCTCCAGCAGTCACAGCCCGCCAGGGTAGAGATTACCGATCACAGGAATAACAGAGTGAGTTCGAAAATGAGTAGACGGCAATTTACACGACAATACTTCGTACCAATGCCGGTTTCCTCTTATGGACGGTTTCTTTATTACCTGATGCTATTAAAATGTACCACTATGTTTATCGCCAAATATCATTATCGAAATTTGAGGTTGAAATTATAAATTGGGGACCACTATCTTATATCGATACAAGAAGTCAAGAATAATCGATTGCTTTCGTTGTAAACGAATACGCCATTTCCGTGATGGATGGTCAGAACGAAATTTCCGGATTTTTTTTCTCTTGTCCCAGGCCGCATTTTAACCTAACAACGACCTCCATGATAAAACTAAACTGTTTAAGTTGATATGATCCCTGTGCTGATAATTTTTATACAATTTCTGAAATGCTGGTAGCATTTTGTAATTGCGCAGCCTTTCATATTTCGGCATATTAATTTTAATTTGTGGCAAAATAAGAGCGCAAAACGTGAAAATGACATTTAATAGAAGCAAATAATCCAAATTTTAACAGGTTAATACCAGTTTTGGGTAGGTTGCGAAAGTGGTGAAGGTCCCAAAACATTTCTCTGTACTTTCAATAGCCGGATTAACCACAGGAACTGGAATAACTTTAGTGAAGGTTGGTAGTGGTTTGCAAGTCAGCAGCACGGATTTTGCGAATGTCAGTAAGTTACATACAAAGTATTCCAGTTGAAATGGGCAAGGGATGCCAAGAACAAAGTGTGATACGGGATCTTTCTAAGGCATATGACATAGTTAGTCATAGAATGGTTGTGACTAATGTATAGACCATTGGGCTAAGCCAAAATATTGCTGAATGTAGAAAATTTTAAGAGGTATAAAACAAAAAGTGAAAGTGGTTTATGAAATATCAAGGGAATAGAACACATGTGCCACAGGAGAGCGTATTGCGACCCTTACTGTCCATTATTCTAATGAATAATTCTATTGTTCACCTACAATCAGAAGTTAGGCTATTAGCAGATGACACAACTTTGCATTAAAATATTAGTGGACGGGGCGCGTTGTGAAGGTTGGAGTCAAAGATTTCAGAATATTATGTGTTGCAGAGGGTAATTGGAGGGTGTACCACGAAAATGAGAGCTATAGCTTGCAAAAGTTGAGTCACACGCTTGCTATAATATCGTGAGATGATGGGAACCACATGATGGATATCAAACGAGGACGAGTTACAAAGTAGGGCAGCTAGATTCATCTGTGGAAGTTACCATAGGATGTACTCAGAAATGATTAAAGGTTTGGTTGGGAATCATTACGTGATAGAATGTGGGTGATAATAATTGTGGATATCGGCAAGACATAAACTGGCAACAAGGTAGAAGATTTAGAAACTGCATGATAATAAATCAACAATTGATTTCAGACACAACTGAACGGGAAAGTTTTCATTTGTAAGTAGTGACGGTTTGGACGAGTAACGTTTCGGAGGAAAGAACACTATTCCTAAGAGTGTGAATGATTTGAAGGTAAAAATATGTATGAATTGTAAGTAGGTGTGTAGGAAAATTGCCATAGGGCCTAAGCTGCACGACAATTAATAATAATAATAGTTAAATAGTAGGATAGGAAATATTCACATTACATTCAGCGCGAAACAGGATCATCCTGATGAGAGTCTGTCAGCTGCATTCAAGAGTCACTTAAGTGGCTGAATGGTTTATAGTCTTTATGCAGACGCAATCTCAGAGAGAAATGGTTAGCCATTTTTCGGAAGACATAACCCATAATTTAATGTTGTTTTGCACTATTACGCCCAATTACTTCAGAGATTCATGCATGTCCTAAACAAACGGATGCTTTGTTAGTTTTACAGATTTCCTTGCACTTTTTGCAATTTAGTCTTAGTTAATCACACCATGACGAAATAATGTCTATACTGCATTGAGTTTTTAAGCAATTGGCCGAACTCCTCACTTCTCTATAGATCATTATCAGCTAACAATTTGAAACTGTTAGTAACGTTGTCTCCAAGGTAACTTATTTAAAAATTAAGAAAACAAATAACACTAAAAAACCGATAACACTACCTTGAGGGACACCCAATGTAACACCTGAATTATTAGAGGCTTCTCCGTGAATGACAACATATTGCGTATGTTCAGTTTAAAAATCTCGTATGTATTCACAAATTTGTTCCAATATACCGTACTCTCAAATGTTCCCTAAAAGGCGGTCGAAAATATTCTGAAAATCCAAAAATACTGCATCAACTTGCGATCCTGCATAATTAGCTTGCATTAAGTTATAAGAAAATAGGGCCAGCTATGTCTCACACTACCTATTATTCCCGAAATACGTGTTTTTTGTTTTTGTTTTTTTTTTGTGACAGGGCGCGTCAGTGTCTGGGTTATTAACTCCGTCACTAAACTCTGGTATAACAAAGTGACCTAAAATTGTACTCTATTACCGTCTGCCGAAATTCGTGTTGGTTTGCTGCAAGCAATTCGTTTTTGCCTAGAAACTTTATAATGTTATGGCATTTTACATGCTACAGAACTCTACGGCAAACATATAGCGATCTTCAAAAATGGGACTACTTATGCAGTTTCTAAATCAGAAGGTACATTTTTGCTTATGAGGGGTTACAGTATACATCAGACAGAAATAATTCGATTACCATCTTGTACTCTAAAAATGCTTATGATTGGTACCGGAGCTTTCCGCACTTGAGGCGCTACAATATCCGCAATATACATTCGTAACTAATCCAGCTCTTACTCCACACATTGTGGGAAAATGAGTATGTCATCAATATTTTCCTGAATGAGCCGAAACTTTAAATTCGTTGCTAAGCACTTTATATCCCTTGTTCGCGGCTCTTCGTTAACTTCACATTTGTCGTATACTAGAGCTGGCATACTATTGTCCGTACAATAGTTTGTAACCTGTCCTGCCCAAATGAGATTATTTCAAAGAGCAATTCCTTCTCTATATTATAATACATACAAAACCTCTATCTATTGCTTCTGTATCTTATAAGTTGTCTCTTTTTGAAAGTATTTTTTCATTCCATGTTGGCCTTCAAAATAATAATCCAGCCTAAATCCCTCCACAAGCTGTTCACACACAACTCTCCACACAAATCCAGTTATACGTCTTTGCCACTCACAATAACACCAAGAACAGACTCGTTCATTACGATAAGTTCCCAATACACAACCTGCTTGTACTCCTGTTTACACTTTCACCTATTTTGACGATTGAGTTTTTTTATCCTAATTCGTTGCTTATTAATTTGTAGGAATTCATCTACTCACAAAAATCACATTCATGTTTACTCCAATGGTTTTAACAATATTCACCACCACTCTATGGCTCACTCTGTCAAATACACTGGAGCTATTCAGTTCTGTGCTATGAACTTGTTTGAAGTATATTGTACAGGGCCGGATTAAGACAGCGACGAGGCCCGTAGCAAATGTGAAGAAGAGGCCCTTGATTTTTGCCGTCCGGGGGAAAATTATAGAGCACCCTAGGCGCGAGGCTCCCTAGAAGGCGCGAGGCCCGTACCATTTGCTATCTCCTGCTACGTGGTTAATTACATGAATAATCTCTGTTAAAATCGTACTGTTCATTAAAAAGTCGTTTTCTTGTGATGATAAAGAATATCGAGCTCCTCGTCTATTCAGCTACCACTACATCAAACTAATCTTGAAAATGCGCAACCCTAATGGCTTTAATATAGCTCATTTCCAGTCCCCTGATACGGAGCAAGTCCCTAGAATCAAACTATATAACATTTCTAGGTATCTATCTTTAACACGACCGTGGTAGCATTATCCATTTCAGTCTTTTTATGTTTTTAACCTACCAAGTTCCCCCACAATCTCCTCAGGAACTTATAGGTTCCTGGTCTGGCCACTTCTGCTTATGGTGTAGCCTCCTGTTTTGATATTATAGTTCCTTCCTTTCTTTAGAGTTCCTAAGGATGTCCGTGCACCAGCTTATTAATGTTTCCGAATTTTTCACCATCTTCATATCAAATAAGTGTCTGCATATTTCTTTTTTCCTCAATTTCATATCAAATGATGTCGAAATTTGTAGTTACTTTACTAAGTGTTCCCGTTGAGAGCCACATTAGTCTTCCATGACTGCATTTTCGGCTTCCCTCCTTGCAGTTATTACTCACTTTTGCAGTTGTCCCCTTCGGCTTTAATGCATTCTGACTCAATTGCGTTCTCTTTTTGCCAACCTAGCTCTACTCACTAACATAGGAGTTAGGTTCCTTGCTTTTCTTTATATATGTTTTGTAATAAACATTTTTTCTCAATTTCTTTAGGTTCGTCTTAATTTCATTCCGAATGTGCCGTTGCCCTCTTTCTGATTAGTAAACTTTTCCCCAGAATATATTTTGATGTCTGAAACACTTGCCTTTTATAGTTTTAACTGTAAGATCTTTATTTTTGTCACTGGTTTACTGAACCCTCTAATGATCACTTATTCCTCCTTAGCTGAGACACCGCGAAGTTATTATCAGGTTTTATAAGGTATACATCAAACAAATTTAGTCTTCTTATGCTTTGCTCCACAAATTGTGCAAAAACCTCCTTATCCACTATGACATTTGAAAATCACTGCTCCGTTATTAATTTTATTTTCTTATAAAAAATATTCCCTGGTATATTTAAAAACCCCGTCAATTTTCTCCACGCTGTTACATCCTTTGATCTTCGAATATGAATTTACATCTTTATTTCGTATGGCACAAGAATTAAAAAAAAAAACAGTTATTACATTGAATCACAATAGAAAGAAACAAACATGGATGTTACTACATATTGATGTCCAGCGACTGCAGCAATTCAATTGCTTCGTGAATCTGATGTATTGTACCACTGAATATCCTAAGAGGACATTCCATGGCGATGTGGTGAATGGTTTGCTGTAGTTACCGCAGTCACAAGAAGGGTTCTCTATCATTCCATTCTATTTCATCCAGTAGTTGCATCTACCGTGCCTGTTCTCACTCGGTTCAGTGCCGCCCAGGTTTTCCTAGGAAGGTTGACTCCAGGAGGCTGTCGTGTAGGGTCTTGTATTACCGCATATTTGTCAGGGCTGAAATTGGTCCACTCAGCGCACCATCCTTCTCCAATGTTGAAGTTATTTTGGACCAGCAACTGACCAAACTTCCACGTTGAATACCTAGATTTTAGTCTATTTGGAATTTTTTGTGTGCAGTCCTGATGAATTGGAAGGTGTGGATATATTCAGCATTTCTGCCATTCGTTTTTTAAAGCCGCTTTTCTTCGGAGACTTGTGGGGTGATGTCAGAGAATACAGGCAGCCAGTCTGTAGGTGTAGATTTTATAGTTTCAGATGTTGTTATCAATGTGTAATTTAGTTGAATGTCGATCTTTTTTGTCTGAATGCTATTTAGCCATACTGGACTGCAGTATTCGGCAGTTGAGTATACCAGAGCAAGAGCTGATGTTCTGAGAGCTGCGGCATGTGCTCCTCAACCCGTTTCTGAAAGTTTGTGAAGGATGTTATTGCGAGTTTTTACTTTTGTCGCTGTTTTATGGACATGTTCCTTATATGTCAGTGACCGATCCAGATGGATGAGGATTGTACTTCAGTAATTGGTCTCTGAATTTTATTTTAGGTCTATAGTGGGATTATCTATTGTTTAGGTGAAAAGAGCTAACCTCTGTTTTATTAACGTTTAGTTTCAAGCGCCAAGTGTTGTACTCATTCAATATGAATTTACATTCTTCACGAGGAGCTCATCTTGCTCGTTCATTCACCCACCACGGAAAGCAGCCAAAACCCTTATCCTTCCTTTAGTATTCCTTCTATAGTACCTCTTGACTATCATCTATGAACTTCACGGAGCTTTAGAAAACGTTACTATCCAGTATGAATAACCCTCCACTCAATCCGTCTCTGAGGTACACTTCAAGTCCGTCAGAGATATTCTAACAACAGTACTACTATTTACTAACTCACCCGGCAATGCTTCACAATTGCTAGACTTAAGTACACACATAGATTAAATGATTACATTTGAAAGTTTTTATTTTGTTAAAATTATATATTTTCATATAAAATTTAATTACTGTTTCATTCAATTTCAAGTTCGTTGCAATGGTCTCGGATATACATTGTTTTTGGTAATTCCATTCGGCATATATACAAAAAATCTCTCGGTTCGTTTTAGAGATATAGTATAAACACGGAGAAGTTGCACGTGTATATCAGTCTCAAGAGGGTTAAAGGGGAGAGCGGGTGCAGTTTTCTAAACTAAATGTGAACATCATGTTTACTTATTTTAAAGCATATGTGTGAAAACTTCCATTGGTATCGAATAAAAACAGTAGATTTGTGTTGTCACAAAAATGTTAAAATAATTTTTTAAATCCAAGTTTCTTGATCAGCAATTGTCCGATCGGAATCGGTCCAGTGTTGTGTGTTGTTTAACAGGAAATGTTGTATAGTATAAAAATATCTGATACGGCTAGTTTCCTCACCATTTTCGAGATACTTGCAAAAATCTGAATGGTTTCATGTGTAAATTTTGCTTAATTAGGGTGATGGGGGAAAGTGGGTGGATTTTTTTATACCAAATGAGATAGTATTTTTCTCTTGGTTTTGATGTATACATATACAAAGTTACATCCAAATCGAATAAAAACTGCAAGTATGTTTAAGGAATATTGGAAATTAAGAGAGGAGGGTTCGGGATTTGGCAACCAAATGTAGACAGTATTTTTCTGTTTGTTTTTAAGTAAACGTGTGCAAAGTTCCATCGATATCGGATAAAAACTGTAGGAAGGCGTAAAGAACATTGGAAAAGAATAAGGGAGAAGAGGTAAAGGAGAGGAACTGGGTCCTTGAAACTAAATATAAACCATATTTTTCTGTTTGTTTTGAAGCATGCAAGTGCAAAATTCCAGTGATATCCCATAATAACTGTGGGTATGTATAAGAAATTTTGGCAAAAAGTAGGGGGTTGGGATAAAGGGGGAGAGTATTTGGCGTTTTTAAACCAAATGCTGACAGTATTTTTCTCCTTACTTCATATAAAGTCTTCATATGCAAAGCTCAACCTAAATCGGATGGAAACTGTGGGTTTCTATAAAGGTCACAGGAAATTAAGGAGGGAGGAAGTCAAGGGGTTGGGCTTCGGAAAACCAAATGCAAATAGTTTTCTGTTTATTTTGAAGAATGCGTGTGCAAACTTCCTTCAAATCTGTCAGAAACTATAGCTTCGCACAAAGAACATTGACAATAATTAAGGGGGTGGGAAAGGGGAGAGGGGTTGAGGTATCGTAAAATTAATGTGTACAGAATTTATCTCTTTGTTGTAAAGTATGCGTGTGAAAGTTCCAAAGAAATCGGATAAAAAGTGTTTGTTTGTATAAAAATTAAGGGGTGTAAAGGGGGAAAGGGCGTGGCTTTTGGATTTTTTATTAGGTCAGAAACCTCCATGAAACAATACATGCCAACTTTCAAGGAGTTTGGTCATACGGTATCGATTGGAGCTTTGTCTAAAAATGTTGACAAAATTAAATATGTGGAAAGGGGAATAGGGGTTAGTTTTTGTAATCCGAATGTAGACAGTATTTTTCTGTTTGTTTTATATTATGTGTGTGTAAATTTCCATCCAAATCGAATAAAGTGTGAGAGTTTGTTTAAATTAAAGGAATGTAAAGGGAAGAGGGGTTGAGTTTTTGGAAACCATAATATGTAGGCAGTATTTTTCTGTTTGTTTTAAACTATACATATGCATATTTCCGTACGAATTGAATAAAATCTGTAGACCTGTTTAAATTAAGTGGTGAAAGCGGAAGAGGGGGTGCGTTTTTATGGATTTTTTTTTTTTTTTTTTTTTTTTTTTTTTTTTGTCAGGAACCTCCGATCACACGCAATCAGTAACTCACCAAAGTTTCGGGCAATCGGATGAACGGTGAAGTAGCGCATAGAGGACAATCATGCAAACTTTCAATAGCGTGAAGAAATAATAAAAATCACTTTTCTGAGTGCAGAATGAATGACGCAAAGAGATGAAATTTGAAACGACATAATAGTGTTATAACTATAATTGTCAGACATTTTTCAAATATGGCGGAACCATTTGAAAGCTTTGGAGATATTGGGTAAGGAAACGTTGGTGACTATTGTACAGTCATGGCATCTGCTCGAAAAAAATTACAATATTATGTAACAGGTGACGTATTATTTTCTTGGCTTCTGCTACTCATAAAACCAATGACATACAAATAGATCTAAAAGCTGTAGAGGAGGATACCTACGTCATAACAATCTGTTAACAGTTCCGTAAGCAAACTGACAAAAAAGCGCCTATATTTTCACCATGTTCATACAGCCTCCTTCATACTAGCACACTACTGACAGGAAAAACAGATTATGCCCATTCGGCTGTAAGATAAGTTAAATGCAGAATTCTTTGCTTTAGAATAATTTTTCAAATATCGCATACTTGACTTCCTGTTTTCAGAGACGAATACAAATTAAAGTAAGACTCAATTCAATACAAACTTCGATATCAATTCAAAACAACGGAGCGACTACTACTCAAAACATTCTGCGATAGCTCTTGGCTACTATAGACCGTTGCAAAAGGTTCAGGTTTATCGCCAATTTAAAGCACACTTTTATATGCTGAAATTAATTTAATATTCACATAACGTATATTGTCACCACCTATCTGAGACCTAGATTAATTCAAATGTATCTGAACAGGACAAACATTCGATAAAACGTCAACATACCGGGGCGACTACTACTGCAGATATTCTGCGTTTAATCGAACCTGTGCCCAAGAGTTGCTACCATTTCGGGTTTTTGGTGAGTTCAATGAACAAATCAATTTTTTTGTATTATTATTATTTTGCTAACGTAAATGTTGCTGTCTCCGGTTTTCGGAGACGAAGTGCATCCCAACTCCACATCTACCGTCAAAACCTCTTCACCACGCCGCACACAGGGGTATTTGACACAAAAAGTCGATCAAAATTATTTCCACGTAATTTGTATTTTTATTTCGTTTCTTATGTGTATTAGAACTTATATATTTCAGATGAAATGGACAAGGGAGGCCAAATTTATAGTGTAGCACTAGATCTGTCTAAGGCGTTTGACAGAGTAAGCCATAAAATGGTAGTAAATGAGGTAAAAACCATTGGAGTGGATATGAAAGTCATTTTCTGGGTAGAAGAATTTTTAAAAGGTAGAAAACAGAAAGTTAGGGTAGGAAATGTAGTATCAAAAGAAGTTGAAGTAAAAATGGGTGTGCCACAGGGTAGCGTATTGGGACCATTGCTATTCATTATTCTAATGAATAATTGTTTTGATTGTTTACTATCTGAAATTAGATTGTTTGCAGATGACATAATGCTGTATAAAAGAATCAAAACGATAGAGGATTGTAAACAGTTGCAGGGTGATCTGGACAGGATATCTAGTTGGGTTGGTAAACATGGAATGAAGATAAATGCCAAGAAGAGTCAGCTTATTAGATACACAAATAAAAAACAAAAGGTTAATTATGAATATAAGGTGGGGAAAGAATTGCTTGCTGAAGACTTGAAATGTAAATATCTTGGAATTACTTTTGATAACAAACTTAACTTTTTTTTTTTTTGTAACTGCTTTACGTCTCTTTTTTAACATCGAGGTCTTTAGAGACGGGAAAGGATGGGGGGCAAGGATGGGGGCAAGGAATGGGAAGGAATTCGGCCATGGCCTTTTGAAGGAAGCATCCCGGCATTTGCCTGGAGTCATTTGGGGAAACTATGGAAAACCCAAATTTGGATGCCCGGACGGGGATTCGAACCGCCGTCCTCCCGAATGTGAGGCGAGAACGCTAACCGTTACACCGCCCCGCTCGGTCCACAAACTTAACTGGGCAGACTTAACTGGGCAGGACACATAGGACAGGCGGTAGGAAAAGGTTTCAAAGTTCTGCACTTGTTGGAGAGAGTGATGCGGGGATGTACGAGAGAAGTCAAGGAATTGGGTTACAAAACTTTGGTCAGACCATTGCTCGAATATGGTAGTGTAGTATGGGACCCTCATTTTACGTATCAAATACAGGAGTTGGAGAGGGTGCAAAAAAGGGCTGCTAGATTTGTTTCTGGAAATTATCGCAGAATGCAATCAGTGACGGATATGATAAAGGAGCTGGAATGTGATTCATTGCAAGACAGGAGGAGGATGAGGAGGGTCATGGGAGTGTACAGGGCATATACTGGCCATGAGGCATGGAAAGATATTGCAATAGGTATGAAAAGTATTGCATGGAAGGGAAAAGATGACCATGACCACAAGCTGGCACTTGATTTCAGGCACAAGGGTGTGGGAAGATTCTCTTTTTTAGGTAAGGGTGTTAGAGATTGGAATGAGTTACCTAGAGAAATGATGAATAATTTACCGAAAACTTTGAAAGAATTTAAAGATAAAATTTGTAGAGGGCAAATGTAGATAGGTGCAGGATAGGGGGAAGATGAGTGTGTAGGGAAATTGCCACCGGAGCCTGTGCTCCATTGCAATTAAATTCAATTAAATTAAATTAAAAACATTAAAGTAGGAGTAATAATAAAGAACGCATACTTTGAACACACGATTTATTACATATTTAGCGAATATTTACGGAATAAGTATACAATAATCGTACGTGTACACAAAAATAACATCATTCCGACGAACCGTCCCTTCAGTCTTCGTCGGAAGATTCATCTAGTGTCTGTGGATGTTTCTTCTTATGGCACGTTCTCTTGTTGAGTTCTCGGGTCCCATTAAAGTAATATTTTAATCGTTTTTTATTTCAATTATTTAGATATCTTGGAGGGCTTAGGCCAGTCTCCCTAAACTGTAGAAAATATTTGTTTCTAACTTCTGCCGCTGCTTCGGACAGAGTGTCTATAGGTAAAAGTTCATCCTCCAATACAATTTGGCCGTCAATCAATACTACGTGTAGTATAGGTGACAATGGATGCCATAAGTACAGTTCAATTTACATCTTAACCCATTCGTAGTAGTGAGGAGCAATTTTTTTTATCTATATTGTGCACACTAGATACGAACCACAGAATAATAGAAAAGCTGCCAATCAATGTTTTATCAATGTCTGTAATATTTGCGGATTTTATTTGTTACAATCAGACAAATCATCGAAAGATATTCTAGGCTGACCCACAATGGACGGATTGGATTTTATAGGGATTTCGATACATTCCAGAAACCAATAAAATTTCAAATATTGGAGATTGCCATTTTGATTTATTTTCCAATTTAAGCGTTGAAAAACTTCTGTTCCAAACACTGGGTTTGTTAGACTGTGAATGTCGGTTGATCTAAAGTATTATTCTCGACCAATTCCAACTTTTGAACGAAATCATTTCCTTTCACCTTTTTACTCATCTCATAATTAAATTTTCAGGTCATTAGCTTGATACCAGAAGCTATCATTATGAAGAAAGTCTTAAATTAAAGAATGTACCAGAAAAAAATTGTTTTATATTAAACGATCTACAATTTTTTCAAATGAATAGGTAATTGGAACATTTTGGTACCTAAATTTCGATAAAACTCCAAGCTAATAAAGTAACGTAAAACCACGCAAGAAATCAGACCCAACAAAGGTAACAACATATGAAAAAATCACAACCTATTAAAAAAAATGCTTACAAAATAAGTCAGCTTGCAAGAATCAAGCTATTCTGCATTAAATAGTACCTACCGTCAACAGTTGCTACCATTTCTGCCTTAAGGTTAGTCCAATGCCAAAACTATTTTTTGTTATTAATTTAATTACTGACGTATATGTTGCTGTCTCCCGTTTCAGAGACGATGAATTTTTCAAGTGATTCCCAACTTCGCATTATCCACCGAAATTCCTACACCACACCGGGGCGACTACTACTCACGTTATTCTGCGTTATATATGTACCTCCTGTCAACAATCTCTACCATTTATGCCTTAAGGTGAGTCCAATGCATAAATATATCGTTTATTACTATGTTTTAACTATCAAATATGTCGTAGATTCTGGTTTCGGAAACGAATAATATTTCAAGTGCATCCCAACACCACATCACCAGCCGAAAATTCTTAACCACGCCGAGGCGATTATAACAAGATATTCTGCGTTATATCGTACATGCGGTCAACAATCTCTACCATTTATGCTTTAATGTGAGTCCAGTGCATAAATATATCGTTTATTAATATTTTCTTCCTATCAAATATGTCGTCGATTCTGGTTTCGGAAACGAATAATATTTCTAGTGCATCCCAACTCCACATCATCAGCCGAAAATTTTCACCACGCTGGGGCGAATACTACTCAAGGTATTCTGCGTTATATCATACCTGCGGTCAACACTTAGTACCATTTCTGCTTTAAGCTGAGTCCAATGCATGTTTTGTTTTGTTTTCGTCAGTCTTTCGAATGGTTTGATGCAATTCTCCATCCCTTCCTATCCTGTGCCAACCTCTTCATTTCTGCATATCCCTTACAGCCCACGTCCTCAATTATCTGCTTCATATACTCTAATATATCTTTTATTACTATTTTTTTTTGATAACAGGTATGTTCCTGTCTCCGGTTTCGGTTTCGGAGACGAAGACTATTTCATGTGCATCCCAACGCCACATCGTCCACCCAAAATTCTTCACCACTCCGGGGCATCTACTACTCATGATATTCTGTGTTATATCGTACCTGCGGTCAACACTTTGCACCATTTCTGCTTTAAGGTGAGTCCAATGCATGAATATATTTTTTTTTAATTATCTTTTTCCTAACAGATTTGTTGTTGTCTCCGGTTTGGGAGACAAAGAATTTTTCAAGTGCATCCCAACTCCACATCGTCCACCCAAAGTTCTTCTACTACTCAAGAAATTCTACGTTATACCGTACCTGCGCACACAGGGGTATTTTACACAAAAAACCGATCAAAAGTAAAGAAAAAAATATTTGTTTCAAAAAACATAAAAACCGCCTTCAAAAAAATGCACTAAAAATTTTAAAATAACTTTATACCTTGCTTAGGAGAAAGTAAATCTAAATGGACAATATTTTACATTAATGGCATTGAAATTTTTATATTAATTAGTTATTTTTGGAGTCGGTGCCAACTATCACCTCGCGAAGATCGAATTACTGAGCTTCTTTAGGTGTAAGAGTCGAAACGGGGAGTACGAACAAAAATTCCCAATATTTTACAGCATGCCGTGAGGTAGATAGTGTTATTGTGGGAGACAGCTTGGGGAAACAAATTAATAGTATTTTAATCTGCGACTCGGTCTTATTGATCACCCATGCATATCTCTGGCGCTACAGTGTCAGTTGGTAGGCTGCATCATGCAGCAGTAAACGATTTACAGTTAGCATAATCATCTGAATGTTTCAGTTTTCTTGAAACATGTTTCTAGCATTAATTGTAGGTAAGCAGTAACATGATTTTTTGTATTATTGTAATTCATTATTGTTTTTATCTTTTGGTGTTTCTTGCTTTCGATGGCACCAACTCCAAAAATAACTAATTAATGTAAAAATTTCAATTCCAGTAATGTAAAATATTGTTCATTTAGATTTACTTTCTCCTAAGCAAGGTATAAAGTTATTTTAAAATTTTTAGTGCATTTTTTTGAAGGCGGTTTTTATGTTTTTTGAAACAATTTTTTTAAATGTTTAGTGGTATAATAGTTTGTTTTGTATTTTAAATATGCCGCAGAAGTTCCCATTTTGGGAGTTAAGTTTCAGGTAGCTCAGGGATTAAAGCGACTGTAGCTTTTTATAAAGAACATTGACAAAAGTTAATGGGGTTGTAGGAGGGAAAGGGGTTGAGCTTTAGCAAACCAAATATTGACAAGATTTTTCTCTTTGTTTTAAAGTATACATGGGCAAAGTTGAATAAAAATCAGATGAGAAATGTAGATTTCTATAAAATTAAGGGGTGTAAAGGGAGACATAGGGTGGTTTTTTTTATTTATTTATTTACTTTTTGTCTGAAACCTTCTCCATGAAAAATTGCATGTATATGCCAACTTTAATCGAGACCAGTTAATTGGTGTCGGCTGCAGCTTTGTATAAATTTAGGGGGTGTATAGGCGGAAAGGGCTTTTTTTTTCAAATAAAAAGTTGACAGTATTTTTCTCTTTATTTTTGACTATACGTGTCCAAAGTTTCATCGAAATCGGATAAAAAAATGTGGGTTTGTATAAAAATTAAGTGGTGTAAAGGGGAGAGGGGTGGTTATTTATTTATTTATTTTTTGGTCAGATTCTACATGAAAAATTACATGTATATACCAACTTTGAAGATAATCGGACAACCAGTGTCGAGTGTAGCTTTTTATGAAGAACATTGACAATAATTAAACGGGTGGAAGAGGGAGGGGGTTGAGCTTTGGAAGACCAAATGTTGACAGGATTTCTCTCTTTGTTTTAAAGTATACATGTGCAAAGTTCAATAAAAATCAGATAAGAAATGCAGATTTCTATAAAATTAAGGGGTGTAGAGGGGAGAGGGATGGTTTTTATTTTTATTTTTTTGGTCAGATACCTTCTCCATGAAAAACTATATGTAATTACCAACTTCAATGGAGATCAGTTAAATGGTGTCGACTGTAGCTTTGAATAAAGAAAATTGGCATAAATTAAGGGGGTGGATAGGGGGAGAGGTGTTCAGATTTTTTAAACCAAAAGTTAACAGTATTTTTCTCTTTATTTTTGGGTATAAATGTCCAAAGTTTCATCGAGATCGAATAAAAAATGTTGGTTTGTATAAAAATTAAGGGGTGGAAGGGGGTAGGAGTGGTGGTTTCTCAATGAAATTCATATGGAACCACTTTGGAGGTATACCCTATCCACTAAAAAATTTCATTTAAATCGGTTCAAAATTGGCGAAGATATCGCTGAACATACATACAAAAAACAAAACAAAAATACAGACGAATTGAGAACCTCCTCCTATTTTTGAAGTCGGTTTAAAAATTAAGCAAATTCCAGGAATCAGTATCTACCTGACTGGAGGCAAATGACTATAGAATAACAACCAACTATGTTTTTTAGGTAAGCTTCATCCCCCACCCCGTGAACAGTCATCTTCTGAGCACATTGCAACACCCACGTACTGTTACCAAGCAAATACAAGAAAATTTAAGTTGTACCAATTTAATTTGTGAGTGATGTTAAGTGATTAGTGGTGATTTTAATCATGGATATTGTTCAGCCAGGTACCTAGAATTGTAAAATAACAGTAACATAAATCCAAAGGTATCGCACAACTTTATTTCTGTACATTTTTGTAAGCTGACTCATTTTGTTCTGATTTTTTTATTACAAAAAGTATTTAACAGTGATTTTGTTATATTTCCGGACCTTTCCCGAGTCGGATTTCTTGTATGTTATTAGTTTAGTGTACTATCTTGGTGTTTCATTGGAAATTAGTTGCCAAAAAGTGCCAAACGTCTATTTATTTGAAAAAAAATCTAGATTATTTACAATGAGACAAACTTACTTTTATTGCGTCACATTAATTCATCTAAGATTTTCTTTGTTATGGGCTCTTCTGGTATCATGCTCATGACCCGAAAAGTTATTGATGATATGAGTAAACACGAGGAAGGAAATTATTTCGTGCAAAAGTTGGAATTAGTCGAGAAAATATTTTATATCAACCGACATTCACGGTCGAACAAACGCAACAGTTCGAACAAAAGTTTTCAAGGCTTAAATTGGAAATTAAAAGAAAATAGCAGGCTGTTAAGAGAACTGAGAGTGTATTCTTAAAGAAATACCAATGTGGGTCGACCTAGAAAATCTTTCGATGATTTGACCGATTTTAGAAAATGATGACCGCAGAGATAATAGGTATTAACAAAACATTGATTGACAGCTTTTATAGTATTATGTGAATGATTTATAGTGGACACAAGATATATATATATATATATATATATATATATATATATATACTGTAATATTCCCCCCTGCCACGAAAAATTTAAGATGTACTGTACATTGAACTATACTCTTGACATCCAATGTCACCTATACAAGAAGTATTGATTGACGACCTACTTATAATAGAGTATGCACTTTTGCCTATAGGCACTCTGTCTGAAGCAGCAGCAGAAGCTAGAAACAAATATTTTCAACGATTTAGGGAGAGACACTCCAAAAAACTTAGTTTAGTGCAACACAGATGTCATTAATAGGCTTTCATTAACTTAGGATTCGTATTTGAGGTTCATCAGGCACAAAACCCCAAAAACATCTAAATCATTCAATCCAGAAACTATTAAAATATTACTTTGATGGGACCCGAGTACTAAAGAAGAGAACGAGCAATAAGGTGAAGGTTCCAACGACGAAGGATGGGACGGTTCGTCAGAATGATATTTTAGTGTACGTGTATGATTATTGTTTAGGTATTTCGTAAATATTCGCTTAATATGTTATAAAGAGTATGAACACAGTACGTGTTCTTTATTATTACTCCTACTTCACAGTTATAAGTTCTAATGCACAAAATAAGCGAAACAAAAATCCAAATTACGTAGAAATAATTTTGATCGAATTTTTGTGCTGCGGTCAATGCTTTCTACCATTTCTGCATTAAGGTGAGTCCAATGCCAAAGCTATTAATAATTTTTTTTCCTAACAAATAAGGTCCTGTCTCCGGTCTAGAAGATTAAGAATATTTCAAGAGCATCCCAACTCCACATTATACACCCAAAATTCGTTACCACGCCGGGACGACTACTACTCAAGATAATCTGTGTTATATCGTACCTGGGGTCATCACTTTCTACCATTTCTGCATTAAGGTGAGTCCAATGCCAAAGCTAATAATTTTTTTTTCGTAACGAATATGTTCATCTCTCCGGTTTAGGAGACGAAGAATATTTCAAGTGCATCCCAACCATACATCATCCACCCAAGAATCTTCACCACGGCGGGGTTACTACAATTCAAGAAATTCAACGACATATCGTACCTATGGTCAACACTTTGTACCATTTCTGCTTTTAGGTGAGTCCAATACATGAATATATCTTTTATTATTATTACTTTCCTAACAGTTATGCTGTTGTCTCCTGTTTCGGAGACGAAGAATTTTTTCAAGCGCATTCCAACTCTACATCACCCACCCAAATTCTTCACCACGGCGCACAGTGGGGCGAAATCTAATTAAGCTGGGCAAAAGTCGAAAAAAAAGTTTTTATTTAGGGAATTTTAAGTATACAGTTGGGTAGACTGACTCCCAAAGTGTCCAACTTCATGGTTGGAATAGTTCCGAGGCTTGACGCAGACCCTGTACATCATTTGAAACCATTTCTGACCATTGAGCTAGCAACTACTGCGAGGTAAAGAGGAAGTAAATCAACCGTTACTTTGAACTGGTGTGAAAGTTTTCAGTTTTGAGCAATTTTCATCATTCAAAATGGACGAAGATCGTGATAGTGAGTACAATATTTGCATGTGTTACAAATACATAAAAAACAGTTTGAAGTTATTTAAGTAATAAATGATTTTTAAATAAATGTGTGTGGTTAATTTGTATTTTCTTTTTCAAAATTGAAAACAGCTATACGTTCCACGGAGTTCCACAACGAACCTTATTTTAACTTCATTCTCTACTATTTATCTACTGAAATCTCAAAAACAAAAAAAATGATGCTATAAACTGCTATTCCACAATTCGTGCAGCTTAATTAATTTGCGGTTTACCTGTATTTGTTTTTAGTCTTTTTCAATTTCATGTGTAAATTGTAAGTTATTGTCATAGTTATTAAAAATATTTAAAGCATAATCAATTTTGTTTTTTAGTACTATTATGAAACTATCATCTACATATCTGAATAAACACATCATTTCAAAGTCTAGCAGTTTAAAACATTGTTCTTCAAAATCTTGCATAACTAAGTCCACTAGAGTTGGAGTATGCCAAATGTTTGGTGATAACTTAGTCTGTTATTGGCGAAATTAACTTCATTAATATGATATACTGAAGAACACCAGATGAAATTAACTTCCTCTTTTTAAATAATCTCTAATTATACATGTATGGATGGAGCTAGTTTTAAATAGATTTTATTGGATATAAAAGGCTATTACAAGTTATATTTTATTGCTCCAGAATTGCTAGTCCAACGATGGAGACCGACGATCAAGTAGGAATGTGTAGTACACCACATTTGTATACACAAAGATTTATAATAATTGAAACACTTTTCAATTTTTGAAACCTATTTAAATTCTAACATATTTTTTTTTTAATCTGCCATTTTGAATCCGCCATTTGTTCTTTTTGCATTGTAACAATGGAATTGGTATCAGCGAGCTCAATAAACCCTGTATACAAATTTGTATCACAATTGAAACATATTTAGACCATTTTTAATTTGCCATATTGGATCCAAATTTTTTTAAATATTTTCACATTGGAATTGTAATCAGAGAGCTCAAAACCAATTTTGTACAAAGTTTCATTAAAATTGGTTACGATACCATATATTGACCAGCTTTTTGAGATTTCGCACCACTGTGCGCCGGAGCGACTACTACTCAAGAAATTATGCGTTATATCGTACCTTCGGTCAACACTTTGTACCATTTCTGCATTAAGGTGAGTCCAACGCCAACGCTATTGATATTTTTTTTCCTAACAAATATGGTTATTTCTCCTGTTTCGGAAGCGAAGTATATTTCCACTGCATCCAAATTCCACATCAACCACCGAAAATTATTCACCACGCCATGGCAACTACTATTCAAGAAATTCTTCGTTATGTCGTACCTACGAAAACGCTTTCAACCATTTCTGCATTAAGGTGAGTACAATGCAAAGCTATTAATATTCTTTTTCCTAACTAATATGGTCATTTCTCCTCTTTCCGAGGTGAAGAATATATCCAGTGCATCCCAACTCCACATCATCCACCGAAATTTCTTCACCACAACATGCCAACTGTATTCAAGAAAATCTTCGTTATACCGTTCCTGCAGTCAACACTTGGTACATTTCTGCTTTAAGGTGAGTCAAATTCATGAATATATATTTTACTATTATTTTATTCCTAACAGATATGTTGTATCAATGGTTTTAGGAGACAAAGAAATTTTCAAGTGCATCGCAACACCACATCATCCACCCAAAATCTTCACCACGCCGGGGCGACTACTATTCTCGATATTCTTTGTTTTATCGTACCTGCGGTCCACACATTCTACCATTTCTGATTTAAGGTAAGTCCATTGCATTGATATTTCATTTATTATTATCCTCACTTACATGTTATCGTCTCTGGTTTCAGAGACAAAGAATTTTTTAAGTGCTTACCACTTCACATAATCTACCCATAGTTCTTCACCACGCCGAATCGACAACCACTCAACAAATTCTGTGTTATATCATACCTGCCGTCAACAGTTTGTACATTTCTGCTTAAGTGTGAATCCAATGCTTGAATATATCTTTTATTATTATTTTTATCCTAACCTAAATGTTGTCTCATGTTTCTGAGAGGAAAATTTCTTCAAGTACATCCAAAACACTACATCATCCACCCAAAATTTTTCACCACACCGGGGCGACTACAATACAAGAAATTCTGTACTGCAGTCAACAGTTTGTAACCTTTCTGATTTACGTGAGTCCAATGCAAGAATAGATCTTTTATTATTTTTTTATTACTAACCAAAATGTTGTCGTCTCCTGTTTCTGAGACGAAGAGTTATTCAAGTGCAACCCAACTACACATCATCAACTCAAAATTCTTTACCTCGCCGTGGCGACTACTATATCTAGATATTCAGTGTTATATCGTACCTGCGGTCAACACTTTGTACCACTTCTGCTTTATGGTGAGTCCAATGCATGAATATTTTATTCGTTGTTATTTTTATCGTAACCAAAATGTTGTCGTCTCCTGTTTCTGAAACGAAGAATTATTCAAGTGCAACCCAACTACACATCATCCACCCAAAATTCTTCACCACGCCGGAACGAATACAGAACAAGATATTCTGTGTTAAATCATACCTTCGGTCAACAATTTGTACCATTTCTGCTTTAAGGTGAGTCCAATGCATGAACATATATTTAACTATTTATTTTATTCCTAACAGATATGTTATTTTCAATGGTTTGGAAGAAGAAGATTTTTCAAGTGCATCCCAACTCCACATCATCCACCAAAATTTCTTCACCACGCCGGGGCGACTACTATTCTAGATATTCTGTGTTATATCATACCTTCGGACAACAGGTTGTACAATTTCTGCTTTAAGGTGAGTCCAATGCATGAATATATATTTTACTATTATTTTATTCCCAACCTAAATATTGTTGTTTCCTGTTATTGAGACGAAGAATTCTTGAAGCGCAACCCAACTAAACATCATCCACCCAAAATTCTTTGCCATACCGGGGCGACTACCTTACAAGATATTCTGTGTTATATCGTCCCTGCGGCCAACAGTTTGTAACCTTTCTGCTTTACGTGAGTCCAATGCAAGATTATAACTTTTATTATTAATTTTTATCCTAACCTAAATGTTGTTGACTCCTGTTTCTGAGAAGGAGAATTCTTCAAGTGCATCCTAACTATACATCATCGACCAAAAATGCTTCACCACGCCGGGGCGACTACTATTCTAGATATTCTGTGTTAGATCATACCTTCGGTCAACAGTTTGTACCATTTCTCCTTTAAGGTGAGTCCAATGCATGAACATATATTTAATTATTATTTTATTCCTAACAGAAATGTTCTTTTGAATGGTTTGGAATAAGAAGATTCTTTAAGTGCATCTCAACTCCACATCATCCACCCAAAATTTTTCACCAAGCTGGGGCGACCACTATTCTAGATATTCTGTGTTAGATCATACCTTCAGTCAACAGTTTGTACCATTTCTGCCTATAGGTGGGTCCAATGCATGAATATAACTTTTATTATTATTTTTATCTTAATCTAAATGGTGTTGTCTCCGGTTTCAGAGACAAAGAATTCTTCAAGTGCATGCCAACTCCTCATTATCCATCCAAAATTCTGCACCACACTGGGGCGACTACTATTCTAGATATTAGGCCCGTTTACACGCACGGTTTTTCCGGCGGTTTTGGAGCCTACGTTCCGGGCGCGCGCATCAATCCTTTACGTGTAAATGCTCGGTGGCCAGAGAGGATTGGCGCGCGCTCCGAATGCGCACATCTGGCGCGCAGGTCTAACAGGGCCTTGTGTTTACCCGTGCATTGTCGGTCTGCAGTCTTGATGCGTCAGTACAAGTTCGTTGTTGGTTCGAATTTGTGGGTGACTTTATTTAACTGTACCCTGCTTTAAGAGATAAAAATTTAAATCTTGAAAAATGTGGTCAAGAGATAATTTAGAAGGATTTATAGAACTTTATAAGAATTTTCTATGTTTATGGAAGGTGAAATCAAAAGACTACAAAAATAGAAATTTAAAAATCGTAAATATGATTAGTTAGTAGAATTCAGCAGGGCAAATGTATGTGAAAGTGAAAACAAATATTTCGTCACTGGAAGGTTTCAAGAAACTCGGCGGCAATACGAAAATAACTGAGAAAAATATATGCAAGCAATTTCAAATCTCGGACCGATATTCCAGTTGCTAAAAAACGAAGAGTAGGGGGCAAACATTACTCCGCAGTTATGCTCTTCCTCATGACTGTGTCTTGTTTTGATATTTGTGGAGATACTAACTTTAACTTCACCTTTTTAGGTAAGGGTGTTAGGAATTGGAATAAACCATAAAGGGAAATGATGAACAATTTACCAAAAAAGTTGAAAGAATTTAAAGTTAAAATTCGTAGAGGGAAAATGTAGGTGGGTGCAGGAAAGGGGGAAGATGGGTGTATAGGTAAATTGCGACAGGAGCGTGCGCTCCATTGCAATTTAATTAAATATTATTACAGTAGTACTCCAATTATCCGAACTCCGACTATCAGAATCGCTGATTATCCGAATCGCTTTTTAATTAAGACGGAGATGCTCAGCAAGCAAAGACTTTCATTTACAGTGCGGTTCGTACATACTGTACTAATATGCAGCACTTGTAAGTACGCCTAACATGTAAAAGTTTAGCCTTTTCATTTAATTAATTAAAAGCTCTTTTTCTTTAAAGATAGTTTTTCTCTCATTTTCAAAATACATACAGTAATTAATTAAAGTAGACTCTTTTTCGGAAAAAATCCAAGTATCCAATTTTTGATTATCCGAATGGGGTCCGGTCCCAACTGATTCGGATAATTGGAGTTCTAATGTATTATTAAAATGTAGTTACATAAGGAATTGCCGTTTCGTAGACAATTTTATAAATCATCTGGGTCATTTATTTTCCCGTTGCTCTCACTAAAGAGGAATGGGTTCACATAGATTTTTTATTTAATTTAATTTAATTGCAATGGAGCACAGGCTCCGGTGGCAATTTCCCTACACACCCATCTTCCCCCTATCCTGCACCCACCTACATTTGCCCTCTAAAAATTTTATCTTTAAATTCCTTCAAAGTTTTCGGTAAATTATTCATCATTTCTCTTGGTAACTCATTCCAATCCCTGACACCCTTACCTAAAAAAGAGAATCTTCCTACACCCTTGTGCCTCAAATCGAGTGCCAGCTTGTCGTCATGGTCATCTTTCCCTTCCATGCACTAGTTTTCATACCTATTGCAATATCTTTCCATGCCTCATCACCAGCATATACACTCCCATGACCCTGCTCATCCTCCTCCTGTCTTGCAATGAATCCCATTCCAGCTCCTTTATCATATCCGTCACTGATTGCATTCTGCGATAATTTCCAGAAACAAATCTAGCAGCCCTTCTTTGCACCCTCTCCAACTCCTGTATTTGATACGTAAAATGAGGGTCCCATACTACACTACCATATTCGAGCAATGGTCTAACCAAAGTTTTGTAACCCAATTCCTTGACTTCTCTCGTACATCCCCTCATAACTCTCTCCAACAAGTGCAGAACTTTGAAACCTGTTCCTACCACCTGTCCTATGTGTCCTGCCCAGTTAAGTTTGTTATCAAAAGTAATTCCAAGATATTTGCATTTCAAATCTTCAGCAAGCATTTCTTTCCCCACCTTATATTCATAATTAACCTTTTGTTTTTTATTTGTGTATCTAATAAGCTGACTCTTCTTAGCATTTATCTTCATTCCATGTTTGCCATTAGATATCCTGTCCAGATCACCCTGCAACTGTTTACAATCCTCCATCGTTTGATTCTTTTATACAGCATTATGTCATCAGCCAACAATCTAATTTCAGATAGTAAACAATCAACACAATTATTCATTAGAATAATAAATAGCAATGGTCCCAATACGCTACCCTGTGGCACACCCATTTTTACTTCCACTTCTTTTGATACCACATTTCCTACCCTAACTTTCTGTTTTCTACCTTTTAAAAATTCTTCTACCCAGCAAATGACTTTCTTATCCACTCCAATGGTTTTTACCTTATTTACTACCATTTTATGGCTTACTCTGTCAAACGCCTTAGACAGATCTAGTGCTACACTATCAATTTGGCCTCCCTTGTCCATTTCATCTGAAATATCTTGCATATATCCCACCAACTGAGATTCGCATGAATATCCATGCCTGAAACCATGTTGCCTGCTTGAAAACCAATTACGTTCCTCACATATATTTCTGATGTGGTTGCATATCAATCTTTCCATTAATTTACCTACCACTGATGTCAAACTGATTGGCCTGTAATTCTCAACTCTATTTCTCACCCCTCCCTTATGTACCGGTACTACTATTGCACTTTTACAGACCTGTGGTAAGCAGCAAGTGTCTAGACTCAATTTAAATAATATTTCAAGATAAGGTACAATGTCACATCCGGCTATCTTTAAGAGATCTGTAGTAATATTATCTTCACCAGCCCTTTATGTTTTTTCAGCTTTCTTATTTCCTTCATGATTTCCTCAGGATGGATATCAAATTTTTTTTATCGTCATTTCTAATTGTGTTGTTAAGCTCGTTCTCCGAATTAGACCCTCCTGTTTCTGATTCATTTTCCCTAATGCTTTCACTGAACCAGTAACTTAAAATCTCTGCCTTTTTCAAACCGTCAGTAACTTTCAATGGTTTGGAAGAAGAAGAATTTTTCAAGTGCATCCCAACTCCACATCATCCACCCAAAATTTTTCACCACGCCGGGGCGACCACTATTCAAGATATTCTGTGTTATATCATCCTGCGGTCAACAGTTTGTACCATTTCTGCCTAAAGGTGAGTCCAACGCATGAATAAAACCTCATATTATCCTAAATGTTGTTGACTCCGGTTTCAGAGACAAAGAATTCTGCAAGTGCATCCCAACTCCACATCATCCACACAAAATTCTTCAGTACGATGGGGCGACTACTATTTAGGATATTCTGTGTTACATTATTACTGCGGTAAACATTTTGCACCATTCATGCCTAAAGGTGAGTCCAATGCATTATATATCATTTATTACTATTTTATCTCTAACCTAAATGTTGTTGTCTCCGGTTTCTGAACGAAGAATTCTTCAAGTGCATCCCAACTACACATTAACCACCCAAAATTCTTCACCACGAACCGGCGACTACTATACAATAAATTCTATAATGCGGTCAACAGTATATAACCTTACTGATTTACGTGAGTCCAATGCAAGAATATATCTTTTATTATATTTTATTCCTAACCTAAATATTGTTGTCTCCTGTTGCTGAGACGGAGAATTCATCAAGTGCAACACAACTATACATCATCCACTCCAAATTCTTCACCACGCCGGGGCGAATACTATTCTAGATATTCTGTGTTATATCATACCATCGGTAAAATATTTGTACCATTTCTGCTTTAAGGTGAATATTTTATTTATTATTATTTTTATCCTAACCTAAATGTTGTTGTCTCCGGTTTCGGAGACAAAGATTTCATCTAATGCAACCCTACTCCAAATCATCCACCCAAATTTCGTCACGACTCAAGGGCGACTACTCTTCTAGATATTCTGCGTTATATCATACCTTCGGTAACAATTTGTACCATTTCTGCTTTAAAGTGAGTCCAATACATGAATATATCTTTTATTATTATTTTATTCCTAACCTTAATGTTGATATCTCCTGTTTCGTAGACGAAGATTTATTCAAGTGCATCCCAACAGTACATCATCCACCAATGATTCTTCGCTACACCGGAGCGACTACTATACAAGAAATTCTGTTATAGAGTACCTGCCGGCAACAGTTTGTACCATTTATTCTTTATGGTGAGTCAAATGAATGAATATAAACTTTCCTATTATTTTATTCCTAACCTAAATGTTGTTGTCCCCTGTTTTTTCAGACGAAGAATTCTTCAAGTGAAGACCAACTACACATCATCCATCCAAAATTCTTCACCACGCCGGGGAGACTACTATTCTAGATATTCTCTGTTATATCATACCATCCATCAACAGTTTGTACCATTTGTGCTTAAAGGAGAATCCAATGCATGTATATATCTTTTATTATTATTTTTATCCTAACCTAAATGTTGTTATCTCCTGTGTCTGAGATGAAGAATTCTTCTATTGCATCCCTACTCCTTTTCATCCACCCAAATTTCGTCACCACGCCGGGACGACCACTTTCCTAGATATTCTGTGTTATATCATACCTGCGGTAAACTGTTTGTACCATTTCTTCTTTATGGTGAGTACAATGCATGAATATATACTTTCCTATTACTTTATTCCTAACCTATATGTTGCTGTCTCCTGTTTTTTCAGACCATGAATTCTTCAAGTACAACCCAACTATACATCATCCACCAAAAATTTTTCACCACGCCCGGGCTATTACTAAGCTAGGTATCCTGAATTAATTCATACCTGCGGTTAACAGTTTGTACCATTTCTGCTTTAGGTGAGTCCAATGCATGAATATATATTTTACTATTATTTTATTCCTAACCTAAATGTTGTTGTATACCTGTTATTTCAGACGAAGAATTCGTCAAGTGCAACCAACTACACGTCAACCACCAAAATTCTTCACAGTATTGGGGCGACTAGTATTCAAGATATTCTATGTTAATTCATACCTTCGGTCATCAGAATTGTACCATTTCGTTTTAAGGTGAGTCAAATGTATAAATATATATTTTACAATGATTTATTCCTAACCTAAATTTGTTGTATCCTGTTTTTGAGACGAAGAATTCTTCAAGTGCATCCCAACTACACATCATCCACCCAAAATTCTTCACC
>JARYHS010008074.1:62601208-62650049 GCA_031002005.1 Vandiemenella viatica
GTTGTCTCCGGTTTCGGAGACGAAGAATTCTTCTAATGCATCCCTACCCGTTTGCATCTACCCAAATTTCGTCAGCAAGCAGGGACGAACCCCACTCTAGATTTTCTGTGTTATATCATACCTTTGGTCAACATTTCGTACCATTTCTGCTTTAAGGTGAGTCCCATGAATGAATATCATATTTACTATTATTTAATTCCTAACATAAATGTTGTTGTCTCCTATTTTTGAGACGAAAAATTGTTGAAGTGCAACCCAACTACACAACATCCACCTCAAATTCTTCACCACGCCAGGGCGACAACTATTCTAGATATTCTGTGTTATATCATCCCTGCCGTCAACAGATTGTACCATTTCTGCCGAAAGGTGAATCCAATGCATGTATACATCTTTTATAATTATTTTATCCTAACCTTAATGTTGTCTTCTCCTGTTTCTGAGACGAAGAATCCTTCAAGTGCAACCCAACTACACATCATCCACCCAAAATTCTTCACCACACCGTGGCGACTAGTATAAAAGATATTCTATGTTAAATCATGCCTTCGGTAAACAGTTTATACCATTTCTGCTTTAAGGTGAGTCCAATGCATGAATATATATTTTACTATTATTTTATTCCAACCTAAATGTTGTTGTCTCCTGCTTTTTGAGACGAAGAATTCTTCAAGTGCAACCAACTACACAACATCCACCCAAAATTCTTCACCACACCGTGGCGACTAGTATACAAGATATTCTATGTTAATCATGCCTTCGGTAAACAGTTTATACCATTTTTGCTTGAAGGTGAGTCCAATGCATGAATATATATTTTACTATTATTTTATTCCTAACCTAAATGTTGTTGTCTCCTGTTTTTGAGACGAAGAATTCTTCAAGCGCAACCCAACTACACATCATCCGCTTAAAATTCTTCACCACGCCGGGGCGATTACTATTCTAGATATTCTGAGTTATTTCAAATACCTTTGGTCAACAGTTTGTACCATTTCTGCTTTAAGGTGAGTCCAATGCATGAATATATATTTTACTATTAATTTTATTATAACAGAAATAATGTTGTCTCCTGTTTTTTGAGACGAAAAATTCTTCAAGTGCAACCCAACTTCACAACATCCACCTAAAATTCTTCACCACGCCGGGGCGACTAGTATACAAGATATTCTATGTTAATCATGCCTTCGGTAAACAGTTTATACCATTTCTGCTTAAGGCTGAATCCAATGCATGAATATATATTTTACTATTATTATTATCCAACCTATATGTTGTTGTCTCCTGTTTTTTCAAACGAAGATTTCTTCAAGCGCAACCCAACTACACATCATCCGCTTAAAATTCTTTACCACGCCGGGGCGATTACTATTCTAGATGTTTTGATTATTTCATACCTTCGGTCAACAATTTGTACCATTTCTACTTTAAGTTGAGTCCAATGTATGAATATATATTTTACTATTATTTTATTCCTAACCTAAATGTTGTTGTCTCCGTTTTTGAGACGAAGAATTCTTCAAGCGCAACCCAACTACACATCATCCGCTTAAAATTCTTCACCACGCCGGGGCGATTACTATTCTAGATATTCTGTAGTTTATTTCATACCTTTGGTCAACAGTTTGTACCATTTCTGCTTTAAGGTGAGTCCAATGCATGAATATATATTTTACTATTATTTTATTAATAACAGAAATGATGTTGTCTCCTGTTTTTTGAGACGAAAAATTCTTCAAGTGCAACCCAACTACACAACATCCACCTAAAATTCTTCACCACGCCAGGGCGACTACTATTCTAGATATTCTGTGGTATATCATACCTACGGTCAACAATTTGTACCATTTCTGCTCTAAGGTGAGTATAATGCATGAATATATATTTTACTATTACTTTATTCCTAAGAGATATGTTGTTTTCAATGGTTTGGGAGAAGAAGAAATTTTCAAGTGCATCCGTAAACCACATCATCCACCCAAATTTCGTCATCACGCGGGGGCGACTACCATTCTAGATTTTCTGTGTTATATCATACCTGCGGTCAACAGTTTGTACCATTTCGGCTTTAAGGTGAGTCCAATGCATGAATATTTTTTTATTATTATTTTTATCCTAACCAAAATGTTGTTGTCTCCTGATTCGGATACGAAAACTTCTTCAAGTACATCCCAACTACACATCATCCACCCAAAATTCTTCACCACACCGGGACTACTAGTATACAAGAAATCCTTTACTGCGGTCAACAGGTTGTAACCTTTCTGCTTTACCTGATTCCAATGGAAGAATATATCTTTTGTTATTATCTTAATCCTAACCTAAATGTTGTTGTCTCCTGTTTCTGAGACGACGAATTCTTCAAGTGCAACCCCACTACACATTATCCACCCAAAATTCTTCACCACGCCGGGGCGACTACTATTCTAGATATTCTGTGATATATCATACCTTCTGTCAACAGTTTGTACCATTTATGCTTTAAGGTGACTCCAATGCATGAATATATCTTTTATTATTATTTTTATCCTAACCTAAATGTTATTGTCTCTTGTTTCTGAGACGAAGAATTCTTCCAGTTCAGCGCAACTACACATCATCCACCCAAAATTCATCACCACGCCGGGGCGTCTACTATTCTAGTAATTCTGTGTTATACAGGGTGTCCACGAATGAATATCGGGGTTTTAATGCTTTATAAGATTGATTACACTATCCTTACAGTTATAAATGATATGTCAAATAAAAGAGCAACTCAAACAGTTTTATATACAAGCTTACAAGTGTTCTATGTGGGCACCATTTGTCACACGGCGCACATCAAGTCTGTAGCCGAGTTCTTCCCAAACGTTGAGCAGTGTGTCTTCAGTAACTGTTGCAACAGCTGCTTCAATCCTCTGTCGTAATTCAAGGAGGTCGGGTGGTAACGGAGGCACATACACACGATCCTTGATGAAACCCCAAAGGTAGAAATCGCATGGCATTAGGTCAGGTGAACGTGGAGGCCACGCATAGCAGGCTCTGTCATTGGGCCCCATGCGGCCAATCCAGCGGTCGGGTACAGTTACGTTCAACCAACCGCGTACTTCGTTATGCCAGTGAGGTGGCGCACCATCTTGCTGGAAAATGAAATTCTCTGGTTCATATTGTTCCAACTGAGGGAAGAGCCATTGCTCTAGTGTATCAAGGTAAGAAATACCAGTTACAGTCGGTTCATCAAAAAAGAAAGGTCCGTAAACTTTCCGCCGGGATACGGCACAAAAAACATTGATTTTAGGGGAGTGTCGTTGCACTTGTACGATCTCTTGAGGATTTTCTGAGCCCCAGATCCGCACATTATGAGTGTTAACATGTCTACTGAGGTGAAAGGTCGATTCATCACTGAAGACAACATGATGTAGAAATTCTTCATCGTCATGTAACAACATTTCGTTAGCGAATTTGGCACTTAAACCATGGTCTGCAGGCTTTAGAGCCTGTAACAACTGTAAACGGTAAGGACGTAGTTGCAAGCGTTTCCTTAAAACTTTCCAAACAGTCGACTTAGAAATTTCTAATTCGCGACTAGCCTTCCGAACAGATTTCTTTGGGCTACGAGTGAACGACTCTCTCACTCGCTCAACAGTCTCTTCGCTAACTCTTGGTCGTCCCGCGCTCTTCCCTTTACAAAGGCAGCCTGTATCTTCAAACTGATGATACCATCTACAGATGTTATTGTCACTTGGAGGATCACGCCCGAACGCACACTGCACAGTAACTACAGATTCAGTCTTTTCAAACTGTAAAACACAAAACGCTTTCTCTTCACTAGTCGCCATCTTTGCTACTACCGCATTCTAGCGGATCGCAGCGGAAACATTTCACGCACATGCGCACTAGTGCCAACGAACAAAACTGTTTGAGCTGTTCTTTCATTTGACATATCATTTATAACTGTAAGGATAATGTAATACATCTTATAAAGCATTAAAACCCCGATATTCATTTGTGGACACCCTGTATTATAATTACGGGCAATAGTTTGTACTCTTTCTGCTTTAAGGTGATTCCAATGCTTGAATATATCTTTTATTATTATTTTTATCCTAACGCAAATGTTGTTGTCTCCTGTTTCTGAGACGTAGTATTCGTCAAGTGCTACCCAACTACACATCATCCACCCAAATTTCATCAACACTCCTGGGCGACTACTATTCATGATATTCAGTGTAATATCGTACCCGCCATTAACACTTTGTACCATTTCTGATTTTAGGTGCGTCCAATGCCTAAGGTGTTAACTTTTTCTTTTTTCCTAACAAATATGTTCGTGTTTCCGGTTTAGGAGACGATGAATATTTCAAGAGCATCCTAACTCAACATCATCCACCCACACGACGCTTGGGCGACCACTACTCAAGGAATTCTGCTTTATACCGTACCTGCGGTCAACAGTTAGTACATTTCTGCTTTAAGGTGAGGCCAATTCTATAGTATATCTTTTATTATCATTTATTTTGTAACATATATGTTGTTGTCTCCGGTTTGGGAGACAACAACATATTCCACACTTTTTGAATTGTTGTATCTTGATGTAATGTTTCTCATTAATTTTCCCTGTTTCTCCTTTTCTTTTGCTTAAGCATCTTCTTTGCCTTAGCTACCGTCTGTTTTACATTGATTTAATTCTTCAGGGTTGGCCTTTCTTGGTATTTTAAAAAGCTTCCTTTCCCAAGAAGATTGCTTTCTGGCACTCCACTTGTCGTACATACGTCGCTTTCTTGTGTGGAATTGATTTCATTGCTGCGTTTTCTATTGCTGCTATCAGCTTACGATAATCTTCTTTAACTTTACCACATTCCTCATACGAGGCAAAATTTTCCCTTACATACTTGTCGTAAGCGCCCCAGTCTGCTTTTTCTGTATTCCATTTGTAGGGTGATTGAATCACAACTGGTGTTATTTTTGCTGTCGGCAAGGATATTAGCATTGGTAGGTGATCCGATCCCAGTGACTCCTGTATTACTTTCCAGTTCGCCTCCAGTGCTAGACTTACCGACGCCACTGCCACATCTACCGCTGAGCTCGTTTGGCTAGGCGACCCTATTCGAGTGGGTGCACCGTCATTCAGAAGAATCAAGTTTTCTTCATCGATCATTTCCATGAAACATTGTTCAGCTGTGTATGTCTGCGGACATCCCCATAACTGGTGATGTGCGTTTACATCTCCTAAGACCAATTTCGGTGACGGAACTTGCCTCACTTTGTTACTTAATATGTTTTTCGATATCACCGTCTGTGGCGCTCTGTATAGTGAGAGAACTGCAAATTTTGACTCTGCCGTGCCCATTAAAACCTCACATGCTTCTAATCCGGCATTAAGTTTTCTTATTTTGATCTCTTCGTATTTTATATCCTTCCGAATTATGATTGCCGCTCCACCATAGCCTAGCCGTCGTTTCTATCTGCTCTTACTGTATGGTATCCTGATAGTTCAACAGGTTTTAACCAAGCTTCGCAGATAACACCTATTTGTATATCTGCTCTATGGAGTAGTTCCAGTAGAACTATTTTATTGCTTCTAACGGAGCGGGCATTCCACTGTAGTATTCTGTTAGGTGCTTGTCCCATTGTTGTAGGGTTCTTCATTAACAGGTTGAGATATCATGCTCCTTTCTAATAATTGTCTAATGTCGTTTGCTCCCAGTTGTTCTCTTATTTTTGTGCTCTCTACTATCTTAGTGATCAACTCTACTAGTTGCTCTATAAAGTTTTTTCCTGTGTTCTCTGAGTCTTCTGTCCGTTGTGGTCGATAGGGCTTACTACCTATAAATGTTCCTGGTGTGCCCCTTGTATCAAACACATGCTGGTACATCATAGAGTATGTTGGTATGTTCTGTGGCTGTGTGGCCCGATGCGCACCCTGCTTTCGTTCTAATCGCGGCGTTTGTGTAGTATCATATCTCTTCGTCTGCTGTCCTGCCATTTGTTGCTTATGCAGCGACCGCTCATCTGGCACTGGTTTCTCCCAGTATGGCTTGTACAGTAGGGTGGAGTGATTTTTCTTTTTTTTCTTAATCATTTTGGAATACCTGTAAAAACTTGCTCTCCTAACTCACAAATACACACACAAAATTTTATTTAACACTTAATATATTTAGAGGTGCCCCCAACTTCATTAATATTAGAGAAATTCGCGAAAAAATTGGTAAAAACATGCATTTGTCTTATTTCCGCTAAATTATATTCTAAACGTTGCCCTGTTCATTTATGGAACACAAATTTAACCTTGAGCCGTGTTTGTCGATGCGGGGTACGCAGGGAGATTATTTCACTACTCTCATCAAACGTTGTTTGGACGCCATTTAGCGAACACACGCGCGCGGATTATTATTATTTTATTTGTGAGACGCTTGGTTTTAACGGCTGAGATCAAGAAATACAACTCATGTAAGTAGTATTTATAGTTTAATGTTGACAGTTAATGTAATCCAGATAGAAATAAATTACTTTCGATTTGAATTTATACCTATTATTTTTATTCTTTACAGTAAAATGTCTCAAGTCAAAACTCGACAAACGACGTCTTGTCCCGTGTTTGCTTTGCCAGAGAAGTTACCTTTATCTCAATTGCCTACTTGTAATGAGGTTATGAAATATTATCTATTCATTAAATATGAATTAAAGACAGACAAAACAACAAAGGAGCCGACGGTCCATGACATATCAGAAATATTGGCTCAAGAAGTATTAAATATTTGGCAAAAAGCTTCGCTGCCAACAGTAAGCCGTAAGAGAGTACTACAACTAATTCGTGCCTACCACGACAAATATAGAAGTTTAATGAAACCTTATCATGGCCGTCAAACCAACATAAACTATCAACAGAAAATAAATACATTTACAGCTGAGTCTCATAGATTATTTGATATTTGCAGTTGCAAATGCAAACTTATCTCAAAGTGTTCTTGTTCGAAATACAGTCGTGTTCCCAAAGATGAAATAAATTTTCTACTCGATCAAAGGACAACAAGAAAAATGATGATAGGTGGTGTAGATTTAGCAGCAACTATAAAAAATAAGAGAAAACAAGAAAGAAAACAAAAAAGTTTATTGCGTAACAGAGAGATTATAGATTCCGAGATACCGTGTTGTTCTCGTTCCTTATCTAATGATGTGACATTGTCCATCGAAAGTACCAGTGCCAGTTCCAGCAATAGCGAAGCTTCTAGACCAGATAAAATTCCATTTGCGCCACCAAAAAAAAGAAGAGGTTAAATTTACCATCGTTAGCTCTTGCGTGCGATCGCACTGGAGTTTCTGACAGCCGTTGCTATTATAGCTTCTTCTGTGTTAAAAGATTTGGGAATAATTTCTTCAAACGATACCAGTGGTGTCATTGATCGATCTAAGTTGCGCCGTGAGAGAACTAAAGTCAGATCAGCTTTACAGAATGCAGATTGCGATAAAATCATACATGGTATTTATTTTGATGGTAGAAAGGACAAAACTTTGGTTAGTATTCAGAAGGAAGGTAAATTTTATAGAAAAAGAGTTACAGAAGACCACTATGTGATTTTATCGGAGCCAGGAAATGACTACTTCGGACATGTCACGTGTGAGTCGGGCACCGCCAAAAGTATTAAAAGTACTATTATAACTTACTTAAAATCTAAATCGGTGAAACTCAGCGAAATATCTGTTGTTGGTTGCGATGGAACTGTAGTTAACACAGGCTTTAAAGGTGGTGTCATTCGCTTGATGGAAGAAAAACTTAAAAAACCATTACAGTGGTTTGTCTGTCAGCTACATTCGAATGAATTACCACTGCGACACCTGTTATTGCATTTGGATGGAAAAACTACAGGGCCTAAGTGCTTTTCAGGTCCTATTGGATCCGAATTACAAAAACGTGAAACTATGCCAATAGTAGAATTCACTGCCATTCCGACAACATTACCTGTAATTACTAGTAATGATTTGAGTACGGATCAAAAATATCTATACGATATAATGACGGCTATAAGCGCTGGTTATTTTTCTTCCGATTTAGCCAATATAAAACCTGGACCTCTCAACCATTCTAGATGGCTTACGACAGCAAATCGAATTTTAAGATTATATGCTACTAAGACAGATGCAGAAGAAAAACTGGTGATATTAGCAACGTACGTGATGAAGGTTTATGGTCCAATGTGGTTCACAATAAAATGTAATCCCTCGTGTATAAATGGAGCCAAGAACCTGTGGCAAACTATTAGACTGAGTCGCTATTTGAATCCGGATTTGAAGAAGATAGTTGACAAAGTAATCCAACGTAATGGATATTTCGGTCATCCAGAGAATGTTCTTGTCGCCATGATCGGAGATGACATAGAAAGCATACGTGAGCTAGCATATCAACATATCTCCAAAGCAAGATCAGAAAATGCTCCAGGACTTCGAACATTTAAAGTGCCTGCTTTAAATTTCCATGCCGAAGATTATACAAAAATTATTACGTGGCAAGACTTTGAAATAACTGAACCACCGCTGACTTCCAATTTAACGGATGAAGTCTTGAAATCGATTATCAAGAGTTGTTTGGGTACAATTCAAAATATAAAATATTATACATGCCACACACAAGCCGTAGAGCGCTGCATCAAATTAGTGGCAGAAGTGCTGTTTGCGGAGAACATAAGCGAGTCGGTTTCATTAGGGCAAGACTGCTTTCACATCAGCAAATGCCACATTTCGATACAAAAAAGCAATTTCATGTATAACTAAAATTACACATTTTTATCTTGTTTCTTTTAATAAATAAATTGTTCGAAATAAGTTACGGCTCTTTTAGTTATGGTATTTCCAAGCAATTATAAATATATACAGTTATGATAGCCCTGAAATTCAGGAAAATACATTCATTGAACAATCTGATAGTGAGATAACGAAATGTAAAAAGTAGTTATATTTACTGATTTTCAATTGTGTTGGGGCACCTCAAAACATTGTAATAGATTAACAAGATTTCGTATGTTCGATTTTCTCATTCAAAGGCAACTTTATATCGCTATGCCGTTGAAAAAAAAAATATATATTTTTTACTTATATGATCACTCCACCCTATTGTACAGTCCCAATGTGTTGTTCGGTAACAGTGGCGGGAAGTCACCATGGCTAGTGATGTCTGGCAATATGTTCGGGTGCTGTAGTTCATCTGAAGTGTCTTCTGGATATCGCTGCTGCCCCTGTACAGCCCGCGTATCGTATATTTTTTAGATATTCTTCCGCTTCTCTAATAGTCACGTTGTTTCTAGCTGCTAGTCCATGTGCTTGCTTACGTCTTATATACATCGGGCATGCCCTGTTTGTCGCGTTATGTGGGCCGCTACAATTTGCGCAACGTACCACATCCGAGTTGCATTCGGCCGTACGGTGTGCTTCACCACACATGTCACAGCGGGGCTTTCCGCGGCATTATCTTCCTATGTTTCCATAATGTAAACAATTATAACAAATGCCTACGGGCAGGGTGTAAGGTGATACCTCGCACCGCGTCCCATGAATATATACAAACTGAGGTAGTGGCTGTCCATCGAAAGTTATCACACATGTATGAAGTTTCACTTCCGTTCTGATGATGTTTTGAATACTGGATTTAGTTAATCTTCTTGCTGCTATCACTTTTACTGGTGTCACTATTTCCGAAAGTATTTCCTGCATTTCTAACTCGGTATCCACTCCGCGTATAACGCCTTGTTTACAGACTAAGTGAGCTGGTATGTATGCATCCAAGTTCCTTGCCGCCAACGATCTGCACGTCACAATACTGTTCGCCACTCTTGGCGAGAGTGTTTCTACTTTTAATCTGTTTTTTCCTGTAGTTACTATGTTCATGACTTGTCCACGAATTTCCGGTTTACTTTGGTGTAGTAATTTTCCAATCGACATAGGATGTAATCGTCCTACATTTCCGCTCTTCCCTTCTATTATTACTACATACGGGGCCGTGTCCGCCATTCTATACTTGATTTTGGCTTTATTACTATCATTGGAAATTCTGCTCTGCTGATTGTCTTGGTTCATCTGTTCGGGCGTCTCTGTTCTACCCGCCTCTCTGTTATCGTTTACTGGTTCTGCAGTGGCTACTATGCTGCTGACCTGTTTGGGGACACCTGGAGCTAACGCTATCCGTTTATCCACTATCAAATTCCCACCTAAGTCACGTGGAAGTTTTCTAAGGTTTACATTTGCCTCTTCTTCCATTACTATATCCACTTCAGCTGCTGTCAAATAGTTGTTTACAGTACTCACTGCTTCCGTAATAGTTTCGCCCACTGCTGCCGGTGTTGTTACTCCATCGGATGGTCGGTGAGGTCCGGTGGTCCTGGTGGTGGGAGCGTTCCGCCCCCCTCGCCGTAGTGGCCACCATACATCTGGCTGTCGCACTATTGAAACCTCACGTAATAATCACTGTTTTAATCAAACACAATTAACGAATTTCACACTACCAGTCAAGCCGTTCTCGCCTCGCATTCGGGAGGACAGCGGTTCGAATCCCCGTCCGGGCATCCAGATTTGGGTTTTCCATGGTTTCCCCAAATCACTCCAGGCAAATGCCGGGATGCTTCCTTCAAAAGGCCATGGCCGAATTCCTTCCCATTCCTTGCCCCCATCCTTGCCCCCCATTCTTTCCCGTCTCTAAAGACCTCTATGTTAAAAAGAGACGTAAAGCAGGTAAAAAAAAAAAACAGTCAAGTACGGTACTAGGAAGTTTACTTTCACATGCCTGCTCTCTGGAACGAGGAAGTTGTCGCTACGAACGCTCAGGCTAGACTGCCACCAAAAAATACTTCAAAACTGAAACTGGACGTTACTTGCAAACCGATAAAAAGTTTAAAAAAACTGAAAATTTCTTGCGCATTAAAAGTAAATACCGCTTAAATATATGCATTTATGTCAGAAAGGCAACATACAGTTATATCGTCACGTAAAAATTCCAACTAAAAGTACTCAAAGCGTTCCTGAATTGTTGAGATATTAGCGTGCAATGCTATTGTTGAAATAAATCCTCTTATTCACCGCCGAGTACTTGGGTTTTGTTGAAATGATGATGTATCTCTGGTATGTTTCAAAATTAAAAGCAGGTGGTTATCTTATATATAAAATTCTCGTGTCACAATTTTCGTTCCCATACTCCTCCGAAACGGCTTGACCGATTCTCATGAAATTTTGTGAGGATATTGAGTAGGTCTGAGAATCGGCAAACATCTATTTTTCATCCCCCTAAATGTTAAGGGTGTTACACCCCTAAATTTTATTTTTTATTTTTTAGACAAAATTTTTATTTTTTATTTTTTTATGATACAACATACAAAAATACATACAATCCTAAATTTCCACCCTTCTACGATCATCCCTTATTTTTTAAGGCATTCAACTGTTTCCAAAGATAAAGAAACCAACATTAACATACGTAAGTTTCTGTTTTAAAGCAGAATTTTGTGAGCATATTGAGTAGGTCTGAGAATCGGCCAACATCTATTTTTCACCCCCCTAAATGTTAAGGGTAGTCCACCCCTAATTTTTTTTTTATTTTTTAGACAAAATTTTTATTTTTTATTTTTTTATGATACAACATACAAAAATACATACAATCCTAAATGTCCACCCTTCTACGATCAACCCTTATTTTTTAAGGCATTCAACTGTTTCCAAAGATAAAGAAACCAACATTAACATACGTAAGTTTCTGTTTTAAAGCAAAATTAATTGATGAAACCAATATATCCTCAAAACAAAATCAATATTCAAAGAGCAAATTAATTTTTTTTAAATATTTTTTCAGGTATTCAGAGCAGGTTAAAATATTCATTTTTAGTTTCGCATTTTTTTTAATTTTTTTTTTTTTTTTTTTTTTTTACTGCGATTAATGTCCTTGGGCCACGTAAGTATTCATTTGCTCTTTGAATGTTAGTATTTTTATGGATATTTAGTCGATTCCATCAATCTCCGGTCGATAACTGATCAATCGTCATTTAATTAGTTATCCCCGCCAGATGCCAAGAAAACGCAAAGGGGCTGATTTGAGCCGTAATACAAGTAAATCTCGAAACTTGCGAAATAGAAGATCCGAAAGAACCGAAGAACAAATCCAGCAACAAAATACTGATGCACGTGTCAGAATGGCGCAATTGCATCAAGAAGAGCCAGAAGATACACGAGCTGAACGCAATGAAGTCATAAGATTAGAACAACGACAATCACGCCGTTTCACAGTCAATAGACGCAGAACAAATGACCAACAACGACAACAGGTACATCGAGCATTTACATATGATTCATTCCTGCGTCTAGCATTCCAGTATGAGCCCGATATTGAATATTATGCTCATTCAAAAGTGGTAATTGGTGCTATGGACAAGGAATATCCGCATTGTCATGCTCTGAAATTCAAAAATGAGCCAGCTGGGATGTGTTGAGAACACCATGTTTTCCACACGGACAATTATACGTGGCATGCTCTCGAGTGGGTAAACCATCCAGTTTGTTTGTGTTAGCTAAAGATGGACTAACAAAAAATATTGTTCACGCTATAGAATTAAGAGATTGATATTGTTTGTTAGTGTTACTGTCGTAATTGATTAATTAATGATATATAATTTTAAGGAATAAATTATAATAACTTAAAAATAATGTTTGCCTTTTGTTATTTTTTATATTCCCTCATCGTTCACAGCGCTCCATGCCCATTTCACGCATATACCACATTCTTACATACATACAATATACACATTCTTACATACATACATACTTACAATAAGTAAGCTATTTTTTGTCTACACTAGAAATTACTTGAAAGTTATTTATATGGCAAAGCAACGTTTGCCGGGTCAGCTAGTCTTTTTATAAAAGTTTTCTTGTATGACAGCAATTTATGTTTCAAACGTTTGCATGACTTTTTACGGCTTCTTCTAATAAAAACATGATTCTGTAAAGCAACAAACAGCAAACAGAAAAAAAAACAAAAAAATGTACACACGAAAAAAATATTATCCTAATCAAGGTTCGAATATAGGATCTTCAAATTCCTATATCACTCTTTAATCATCGTATCAATATCAATCTTTAATCCTGGACATCATGGCATCGTTACTTTTCTTCTAGTTAATAGTGAACACTTAAACATCACAGTTTCTTCGTGCGGTGAAGTGAACGCAGTCGGTAAATAAATAAACAATAAATTCAGTTTCATTGAAAAGAAATATTATTTATCTATAATTATTTATCCGCAGTTAAGAAATATTGTCCATAATATCCAGTTATTTAACTGTTGTGCTTACCTTATACTACACTTGCATTTTTCTCGTAAATATCTCCTAAAACAACTAATTAATTTAAAATTTTAATCGTTGTAATGAAGGATTTATGTTAATCTCTAACCTCCAGTTTAAGTATAAATGATTCTCGATTTGAAGTTATTACATTCTCAAGCTCCGTAGAATAAAAGTCAGTTGTTTCTATAGCTGGTCCGACAAATAATTTTCGGTATTTTTCCGCTATAGGCTTCTACAAACTGTTCTTCATTTTATATTCAACAGAAAATGCATTAGTAGCAAGAGATATCCAGCAACAAATAGTTGAAAACTTGGACAGCGGGAAACACTCCATACGCAGCCGCAGCGTCTACAGGCAGGTGACGTCACTAAAGCGATCTCCAATCCCAGAGCTTTTTCTGTCACGAGACAAGAGGCAAGAAAAATTTGATTTTTATTTCGCTTTTTTAATTAATAACAATCCATCTTTCTTTTCAAATTTAACAAAAATAGCTTCCTTAAGCATTAATCTACGGGAATGACTACAATTTGTAATATATTTCGAATACTGTCAAATAGCCTATTCCAGAGAAGAAGCCAACTTCGCAAGTGGATCACGCCGTGGTGAAGGCATCAGTGACAGCCACTACCACATCAACGAGACCTACGCAGCATGCAATTTTACCGCAAACAGCAATTTTTACGACTAGGCCATCAAAGCTAATAATTCATCCAGGCGTAAAGGCTCTTTTCATGTGTTCGGTAACACACAGAGAACTTTATCTTGTGCCTACCATTGAGCTAAAATTATTATGTAATTTTCTGAGTCATTTCTTTTGTATCGTGTTGTAATGTCCAATTTATTGTAATAGAAAGTAATTGTAATAAATTCATAATGTAACAATTTAAATTTGTGAGTTGTCATAGAGTATGATAGTACGCCTCTCCTGATTAAATGTTTTTTCGCATTGCAGTGACGCCCAAATAAATTCTTTAATGCAGATCAAAAGAAGAGTATGCAGATCGCTGTACAGAGATTCTTAGTTGCATGAAATAACTAACGTGGTAATAAGCAGTATAGTTGACCCCTAATGTGAGAAGTGGAAAGGTGGATAAAAGCCATCAGATTCAATACAGATTGTCCGTAAATCTCTTGAGCACCTTTATGACACTGTCGAGTCTTATCCAACTCCGTTGTTGCTGTTTCAAAAACATATTAGACCAGGGATGGCCATCCCGCGGCCCGCCGTACAGAACTTTTTTCGAGTAGTAACAACTTCTTTCGACATAAACATTGATGCAATTAGCTCTACCAAACAAAATCAAAAATCGCATTAAAATAACTGTATTTTTAATACTTAGTTAAATATGTGAATATCATTTTAATTGTTTTTTTTCCTTCATAAAAATATTAAAGTATTTTTTCCAAGAAAGTAGTAAACGCAGCTTCTATAATTTGACCCGGCTGCTGAAAAGGTTGGGCACCGATGCATTAGACCGTCAGCTAACACGAGCTTTATTCTTATCGGCACTGTACATGCGGGTGGTTTACTAAAGGAGTGTCTATTTGCTCTGAGATAAGTTGGGAATAAAAGACATTACTTCGGTGAAGGAAGTTTGTTTTCCGTCTTTCGATTTCTGTTAAATATGCAAGATCTCATCAAAATCGTTAGAGAAATAATAATTTCACCTATACAGGGTGTTACATAAAGGTACGGCCAAACTTTCAGGAAACATTCCTCACACACAAACAAAGAAAATACGTTATGTGGACATGTGTCCGGAAACGCTTACTTTCCATGTTAGAGCTCATTTTAGTTTCGTTAGTATGTACTGTACTTCCTCGATTCACCGCTCGTATTGTGGACGGCTGTGATATAATACGCCATTCTCCAGGGCTGCATCAGAGCATCAGGGATTCCATGCGACGGAGGGTGGATGCATGTATCCTCGCTAACGGAGGACATTTTGAACATTTCCTGTAACAAAGTGTTTGGAGTCACGCTGGTACGTTCTGTTGCTGTGTGTTTCCATTCCACGTTTAATGTGATTTGAAGAGAAGTAATAAAATGAGCTCTAACATGGAAAGTATTTTTTTTTTTTTTTTTTAATGGCTTTCGGCGACTAAGCCATTCAGCCAGCTCAATGTGTTTATGATATCTCTTCATGTGAATTTAGTTTCTACAGTGCGTTTATGCTTCCTATGTATAGACACCACAGGACGGACAGGACATTCACACAGACACACAACACTTAAACATCCATGCCCGCGGCCGGATTCGAACCGGCGACCTTCGGCACGTGGAGCTAGTGCTCTAGCCCCCACGCTACCGAGGCCGGCAACATGGAAAGTAAGCGTTTCCGGACACATGTCCACATAACATTCTTTGTTTGTGTGTGAGGAATGTTTCCAGAAAGTTTGGCCGTACCTTTTTGTAACACCCTGTATACAAGAGTTGCTCTTATAGCATTAAGTTTACAAAAACAGCAACTTTTTCAGGCAAAACTCCTATTTAGATAAACTTGAAAAGCAAAACGATATCTGCATATTAAATTTCGTCCAAAACGTTAAATTCGTTTCCGAGATATTTACAAGAACTGCTCGTTAAAATATTTAGGATTACTTGGTTCCACGGAGGAAGGAATCCATGCTTGGTTCCATTGCATGGCGTCTCTGCAACAGTGTTGCCAATGTTAAAGTTGCAACCCATGTTCGTCTACAATTCTTCAATTTTACTCCAAGATCTTTGATTGTCTCTTTAATGGATATTCAGTCTTGGTCATAGCGTTCTCAGTAATAAGCCCAGTTTCGCAATTTATTTTCGCAGAAAAAGATAAGAGCAACTGTAGTATTTATCATTTATTAATGTCATTGTAAAAAGGTTCCCGTAATTATGGAACAATCCACGAAATTATACACAAAAAATAGAGCAGCCAACCACAGTATGTTCACAATTTAAAACACAGTTAGAGAAACCGGTGCATGATACTGATTAACTCACTGAATTTAGAGCATATGCCTTCTGGTATCACAACCAAAAATTTCCATAATTTTCGATTTCTCTGCTACTTGGCAAGCCTGGAAGCTGCTCATCGCAAAGTAAGGAAAATCGATCGTTTATAAAGGTAGCTTTTCGTAACACTAGCTTCATTCTCTTTCACTTTCCGAAACTCAATGTACGGCGCGAGTGAGGTATTGCCTTCATTAACATTTAGCCTTGGGAGTTAAATGGAATACCATTTTAAAGAATAAACTAAACTCACAATTATTTCATTTCTTGTTGCATTTATCACAGCATTTTTTTTGCACTGAGACAGCATCAACACCTCCACACTGGTAATACGCACGATCATGGTGGACTGCCTCCTCTACGTCATAATCATTACGCCAAATTTCGGGATGAAAGATCTACTTATTTTAAGAATCTAGAAACACCTTGGTGAGGGGCTGTACCTCTTAACCAACCGTTTATCTTAGAAAGGACACCTTTAACCCCGAACGGTCTGAACTGCATGAAAACATGCTTAGAATAACAAGCGACCATAAACAAAACAGTGGTGTGTGTCATTTCCATGCAAAACGTTGCATTCTACCTCAAGTGACATTTTAACAGAGAGAAACAAAGCAACAAGATATCACTATCTTATGAAGGTTATTATATGTAATTCAAATACGTCAGTGAATCTTTACATTTTTAATCAACAGTGCCAAAAACTCTGTGCTTAATTTACTTAATATAGCGCAAAACACGCATATACAGCAGTACCACACACCATATAGTGGTTATATTAGTCCTGAAAGTGCAGATGCGGGATTTCGATGAGGTGGTTAAAACAAAGTGGCAGAGAACAATGTGCAGACCTCACTAAAGCCACGTTATCACATTCCAAAACACTTTCACATTCATGCAGTCCAATATCAAAAGCCACACTAACTACATTTTCAAATGATACTGCTGTATATGCGTGTTTTGCGCTTCATGCAGAAAGTTTATAGCATTGTTGATTGAAAGTGTAACGATGCACTGACGTAATTGAATTACGTATAATTTCCTTCACATGGTATTGATATCTTGTTACTTTGTTTCTCTCTCTTAAAATGTTACTTGAGGTAGAATTCAACGTTCTGCATGGAAATGACACACACCACTGTTTTGTTTATGATCGCTTGTTATTCTAAGCATGTTTTCGTGCGGTTCCTAGCGTTCGAGATCAAAAGTGACCCTTGTTGGTGAAGTTATCCTCTTGCTATCCAGCAAGAGGTAGCCTAAGAGATTGCCGTATTGGTAACCCTTTCCACTCCAGCCATGAATTTGAACAGAAGAATTTGTATCTAAAATCAAAATTCAGTTATAAATTATAATGTGTTTATTTCTTTTAACAGTAACACACTGTCAAATTGTATTTTTATACACTAGCCATGACATATTCCACATCCCAGAATAATCCTCAGCCAGTATCTATTGAAATGAGTGTTAATTAATTAAATACATAACATATTGAGTATTCAGTTTTGGACTGTACATTATTAGCTTGCTAGAAACCAGTTATTACGTGACGTCCATTGTCAGATGTGTTAATCGTTCATTATCTTCTTACACCCAGGAAAGTATTTGTTTCCTCGCCAGAACAGTTTAAACATTGCTTTTAAATGACAGCATTAACTTGAAGGTTATGTCAAAGTACTTGAGAAACAGTCTTTCTATCCTCAACATGAAATTAAGTTCCTTCCAACGCCTTTTGTAATAAGCAGACTCTTACGCACATAACATTGTGAATAGTATAGAAGGAAGGAAGTACCAAAGGGAGTAAAAATATCTGGTAATGTGGAAGAATACGTTATTTTGTAAATGACAGACCATGCAAGCGTCTGCCCAGAAGAAAATGTATATAAGATAAAAACAATATATTTTTCTAAACATTTCTCCATGGTAATCATCACCGCAAAAATATTGAAAAGTTATGTTGTTCAAGACGTCGAAAATTCAGTGGAATTATTAAGCCAGAAATCAAGTTTGTAAATGACGTCTGAAAGAATTAATGCACGGAAAAACCTTTGTGTAACAGAATAATATTACATTTTGAGACATTTAACATAGAATATGGCTGTACTATAGAGGAAACCATAGACTAATTGGTGTGAAATGTGAGTTTTATAACATTCGTTTCTATATGAAAAGATCGGAAGACAAAAGGAATAATTGGGAGAAGGCGTTGAAAGCAATGGCACGCAAAATCAACGTCAGGAAACATTTTCAAATTTTATGTGAATGTTTATTTTTGCTATAATTAAATTTAGGTTATTGCAATAAATTGCCGGAATAAAATTGTCCACCTCATAGCATGTTTCTGTCTTGATCACATCACCAACCTGATGATCGATAGGCATCGTTAAGTTAATGGCATCCATTACTGGGCTCTATGAGATATTGTAATTACGAATCTTTGTCTTTAGAATCTATGATAAGCAAGTATCAGAAACTGAGATTAAAGGCTCTGAATTAAGAGTGTGAAGATAAGATCTCCTTATGGCCGATCTGATACTGTCATGATTTTTAAGTGATTGTGTTAAATGAGTAGTGAATCAGGTTACTAAGTCACTAACGAAATTGAAATTTATTTCTAGGCTCGCATTAAGATGGCACTCCAAAAAGCCGAAGGTAGTAGTAAATGAAGTTAAACATTAATTAGAAACCCGGGCTTCCTTTCAATATCGCACGCCTTTCGTTATTAGTACTCGAGTACCGTAAGAATCAGTCATTATTCCTATTCGATTCAAATTGACCATGAAGCTTTTAATTAATACCTTAAACTGCTTCCTCATTTACAATGGAGACACTATATTTCACATGAGGACAAAATGGAGCTACGCGGTTTATGGATGCTCCATAATTTTTAACAAAGGGTAGGGATGTATTGTAGATGAAGCCAAAGACTAATGTCAAATGTGTTTGAAACATATGCTATTTTTTTTTTAATTTTAAAATTTTAAAATCGTTTGGATATGAAGAGGAAAGAAGAGGGCAGAACGAAAACAAACACCAAGAAGTATTTTCCACTTAGATATGAATGTCTGTTTTTGGTAGTAGATAGTTTTGGTTATTGCAGTAAGCTATTGGGATAAAACTGTCCACTACATAGCTTGTTTCGCCAACCTGGTGCTCGAAATGTATCATTAGATCAATACCATCCATTACCGAACTCTACTTTTAATCTTCTTTACCCACCTTCATTTCATTGCTTCTTTCATGAGCCATTTAAATAAGTCTATCACGATTTACTGCTGATAGGAGGTAATTATCTAGCGATACCCCTTCCTATATTTTCTTATAGCTTTACGCCTCATCGACGTAGAGATCTGTGGGAAAGAAAGAGGAAGAATTTCACCAATGGCCTTCTGAAGGAACTATCCCGGCATTAGGGCGTTTGGGGGGAACCATGGAAAACCCAAATGTGGATGACCGGACGGGGATTCTAACGCACACCCTCCCTAATACTAGCCAGAGTGCTCGGTGGATAACGGGTAGCACCGGGACATCAGTGATACCTATCGTGTTTCTATGGGTATATAACACATCTGTTATACTAGAAATCAGGAGATACCGTATAGGCCTTACAACCTACTACTCTAGTTGTTTTGCAATCTTCATGTTTTTTAAAATGATACGACATTGAAATACAATTATGAATCTTAGTCTTCAGAATCTATGATAAGCAAGCGTGATAACCTTCCAGGAGGTTAAAGGCTCTGATGAGACGTGCGAAGATAAGATCGCTTCATGTCCGATCTGATACTGTCATGATTTTTAAGTGTTCATGCTATAAGTAGTGAATCAGTTTACCAAACCACTAACGAAATGGAAATTTATTCATAGGCTCACATTAAATTTTCACTAAAAAAAGCCGAAGGTAGCAATAAATTAAAATAAAAATTAACTAAATACCCGGGCTTTTAATATCGCACGCCTTTCAATATTGATACCTTACTACCGCAAGAATCAGTCTTCTGACCGATATTGTTCAGATTGACCATCAAGTCCTTAAATTGCGTCTTCCTATACGATATGGAAAATATATTTTTCATCAATACAATTCTCCATTTATGCAGCATATATTCTGTGAATTTTGGAGAGTGGACTTCATTTACGGAATAAAATAAATGATATATGAATTCAGATCGCAAATTTGTGAAGATCTTCCGAGTGTACTCCTTGCAGTGACAAAAGCGAAGGTCGTCAGGCAGTACACGAACGTTCAGTTCTTATTCTTTGACAAAGGAGTCGAGAATACAATTGTAAAATTGCACGCTGTTAACCATAATTGTATACAGTTAGCACAGAGCTTTCGTGAATAGTTTTCTGCTTTGTATACCGCAAATTCTTGCTTATATTCGTTTTCTAGCTGATATTGTGCCTCTCTTTGACTGTGTGAGCAAGTGTGAGTTGCTACCCACGACTTGAAGCTATCCTACCGCCATTTTAAGGGAGTTTTTAGCCACCAACAAGATGTCGCTTTTCCCACAGTATTCTCCTACGTAACTCCAGGCGGCAAAGATTTTTCGCTCTTGTAATTAAATTCTCTCTCTTAGGTTGTTGTTTTGGATGCATTCATACAATCAAGAAAATTATATAGTGGAGCTGCACAAGAACTCAAAGTAAATCGTTGCAGTTGTAAGTCCTTTAAAACCAGAAACAAAGGGTTTACGCACTATTAAAAACACACTTATTTATTAGCTAATTCAAAATTTCACCTTCTAAAAATATAATCTTGTGTCACTTATTGCAACAAACAATTTATTTAAGGAAAATTAAAACATTAATTTATCAGCATTCCCTTTAGCGTCATTTACGAAAACTGAAATTTAAAAATAATGAAAACACGGGTGTATATACAACCTGCGAAAGAAATCACCACGAAGAGGCATAAACTAATTGCACATGAAAAAATGGAGAAGTTGGATTACAGAGTCAGATAGCTAAGAAGTGATTAAAAATAATTCTCATATGGGCATTAAATAGTTCCTTTCAGGCTACAGGATTAAATATTCGTAAATTCTAGGAGACAACTGCATTCTCACTAGTCATCTTTGCCTAGAAATGCCTACAAAAATACCTTGTCGTGTTAGAAATTTTAGGCTGTTGCAGTAAATTGTTGGAATAAAACTGTCCACTTCATATAATGTTTCTATTTTTATTACATCGTCAACGTGGTGTTCGAAATATATCATTAGGTAAATAGCATCTATTACTGAACTCTGCATATCATCTGGTTTAATCACTTCCTTCTCAGAATGCTTTTTTCAGCCAGTTAAATCAATCTCTCACGATTTGTTGCTGAGACAATTATCTAGTGACACGTTTTCTTTTTTTTTTTTTTCTTCTCTTATGGTTTACGCCGTCGTCGTTATAGGTGAAAAAAAAACTGTGTTCAAGGAACGGGACGGATTAAGGCCATGAGTTTTTTGAATGAACCATCCCAGCATGCACCTGGAGTGATTTCGGTGATTTATGGTAAACCGAAATCTGGATAGCTGGACGGGGATTCGAACCCACGTCCAGGCGAGGCCAGAATGTTCCCGCTCACCCACCACGCTTGGTGATAGCTCTTCCAATAATAGGTAGGCCTATACCGTTCATAGGAGCGAAAGTCATTCAGAATGAACCTAATCGCTGTGAAAAATTAATATGTTTTGATACTAATTTCAACTAGCGTATATTTTCATCCATTTGCGCCAGCCATTGAAGCATTTCGCGATCCAATTCCCTATCAAACCTAAATCATTTTCCTAAAATATACTGTTCAAGCTTTCCAGAAAGCTGGAGAATAAAAGTTCTGTGGTCTTTTCAGTAATGAAAAGTTTCTGTACTTCACGGTTGCAATGTAAGTAATTCATCAAACACGGTTATCTTTCTATTTTCCTTTACGTTTGAGATCGTCAGAATCATGAATTAACCTATGTCATATCAAGAAAACTTTGCACCAACCATCTCAATTACTTGCAGGAAACGTTTGAAAACAGAAATCTGGATAATGGGTTTTGAACAAGGACCTGCTGCATGCGAGGTCATTCAACATCTGGCACTGAGCGTGGTGGTGTAACGGTTAGCGTTCTCGCCTCGCATTCGGGAGGACGGCGGTTCGAATCCCCGTCCGGGCATCCAGATTTGGGTTTTCCATGGTTTCCCAAATCACTCCAGGCAAATGCCGGGATGCTTCCTTCAAAAGGCCATGGCCGAATTCCTTCCCATTCCTTGCCCCCATCCTTGCCCCCCATCCTTTCCCGTCTCTAAAGACCTCGATGTTAAAAAGAGACGTAAAGCAGTTACAAAAAAAAAAAAAAAAAAAAAAAAAAAAAAAGTCTGGCGGATCCCGCACAAAATTAAGCGGATCCGCAATCTGCAAAATCCGGAGGAAACGTGTTTCAATCTGCGTGACTCGCTGCCCCACTCGGTCTCTGTCGGATATTTTGCACTGTTTGCCTGTACCCTTCCAGTTGGCATTTGACTCATGTGAACAAGCGTTTGTTTTTGTCAACCTTCGTCATTCGTAAGTAAATGAATACACTTTTACGAATTCATCAAAACTTACGTTTGTTTCGAGTACACATTTCTGTAATTTGAGTTATGGTGCGTATTTAGTACGATTTTCTAACTATATAATTATTTTTTAAGTGTCGCACACGTTATCTGAACTACACGGTTACAGCTTTTTATTCACGGTTTCAGTATTCCCATTTTCTGTATTTGCAGATAAAGTAATTGTGACAATTTCCTAATTTGCGGCCGAAATTTGATTATTCGTTGATATGAAACTAATGTTATCGTAACTTTAACGATAACATACCTATTTATCTAACAGCAATCAAAAGGAAATTGTATATCCTTTGATTTATTATTGTTTTTGCCACTGCCTCAATGCGTTTCTTTGACGAAAGCCGCCTGCTTACATGTGCCGCTCAGGCTTTCGATTAATCTCGCTTCTCCTTGTTACTATTTCGACTAAAGGTAGAAAAAGTTATAATGAAATTTTCACGGGTGTATCGACGAATTATGTTGTAGGAATACCATACTTCGACGGCTGCCTCCGCCGTCTTCCTCACGTGTGTGATTTCGTGTGTTTGCAATGAAATCCGGAGATACAAACTATGAGGACTTCACTATAATCATTCGCCGAGAAAGTATCCTTTCTTACTAAAAATTAATAATTTCCACTCTAAAAACGTCGTTACGCCACATAGGTAAATCTGAAATACTTGACAGTTTACGTGTTGGTGGGTAGTTTCCTTTAATAACATTGAATCAACTGTAATATCCACCAAGGAATCAGGAGATATAATAATGAATCACGCAAAAAAGGCCAAGCCTTGTGCAGTGTAAAAAAGTTATGAGATCTGGTTCTCAACCAAGTCTACACTTTACAGAGTATATTCACTTTGTGAAATGGAATGCTTTTCTAGGTGTTATGGAACGTTTATTTAGAATTTTTTTTTAAAAAAACTCTGGTAACTTGACCATTAAACAAACCATATTTTTAAACTTATGAGATGTATTGTAAGGCACATAATTGACCTAAGACTCAATATTTTCCATTTTTATTATTTATTTAAAAATTGGTTTAGATTAAAAAACAAAAATGTAAAACCTCGAAATACACTTAAGACACGCTAAAACGTTTTAATGTCATTTTGCCAATCAAAATATTATTAACTGTTAATTTTTATCATTTAACATTAAAAATTATTTATCAATTTGATTATTATTTAATTTATTAACGTTTTAAGTAACTATGTTTTAAATATATGCGTTAAAAACTGTTTGCGCCAATCCCGCACGGATCCCGCGGGATTGGCGCAAATCCCGCGCGGATCCCGCGGGATTGAAAACACTGCGGGATTGCAATCCTTATTAGTGAATCTAGCCTCTGTCACCTCCAAAATATTCCGTCTGGAGCTCTTTTTTTATGCCATAGCAAATTTGTGAATTGTTAAACACCACATACAATTTTTTATCAAGAGGTTTTTTAGTTATAAACTTCAATTATGGAGACAAAAAAATGTTGACAGCGAATCTCTTAAAATATTTTTATTTTTTAGTTTGGGCTTCACGCTATGTAAACGTCAAGGCGAGAGAGTATTAGATTCAAGAATCGTGGCGATTTAAAGAAAGAGGATTTGAACCGGCGTTCTCTTGAATTCCAGCCCCAAGCGTCATGTTCTGTAACTTCAGTGATACCTATCCTATTTCTATGGGTGTACCCTATAACCGCTTAAGGCATTATGCACTAGAAATCATGGGCTATTGTATCTGCCTCCCAATCTACTACTCTAGTTGTTTTGCAATCTTCATGTTTTCGAAAATGATAACACGGTAAAATGTAATTATGAGTCCATGTTCCTTAGAATCTATGATAAGCTAAATTCCTTGAGATTAAAAGCTCTGGATGAGACGTGTGAAGATAAGATCCTGACTGATACTGTCATGATTTTTAAGTACTCGTGTTACAAATGAGTACACTTGTTGAGCAGTGAATCACGTTACTAAGCCACCAACGAAATTGAAATTTATTTCTATGCTCACATTAAATGGCAATCAAAAAAGCCGAAGGTAACAATAAATGAAGTTAAATATTAATCATAAATCCGGACATCTTTCAATATCGCACGCCTTTCATTATTAATGCCTTATCGCAATAAGAATCAGTCTTTAGCACCGATTCAGTCAAGTTGTCCATGAAGCTCTTAATTAATATCTTAAACTGTTTCTTGATGTATGACGGAGAAAATAGTTCACAGTAATCTTAATATCCACTTATGTAGGAGATATTCTGGATTTTTGCTTAGTGGACGTCATAATTTTAGAATAAAACTAATGATACAGGGTGTCCAGAAAAGGACTCCCTGATTTCAAAATTAAATATCTCGAAAACAAAGATCGATAGAGGAATGCAGTAAACGGTATGTTTATTGTGACAGCTGTAAGAAGTGTATACAGCAGTGTGAAATAATAGTTACAAAAGCTGCTAACAGATGGCGCTGTACGCTCATATCAGCATACATAAGTGAAATAATCGTATGAAAACAATCTTTGCAAACAATCACATCACAATGTTTTCAAAATGTTCACCATTGGCACGTTTCAATGGTGGAACTGATCGCCCTGAGCTTCGGATCACTATTTAGGCATTATGTATTGCGATTACAGCGCCATCTGTTAGCAGCTTTTGTAACTATTATTTCAAACTGCTGTATACACTTCTTACAGCTGTCACGATAACCATACCGTTTACTGCATTCCTCTATCGATCTTTGTTTTCGAGATATTTAATTTTGAAATCAGGGAGTCCTTTTCTGGACACCCTGTATATAGATTTGGATCGCAAATTTGTGCCCACTGCGAATGGGTCGATGCATATATCTATGGCATTGTTGGCATTCGGCAGTGGACCGAAAGATTAAATTCAGCGTTATCCTAGGGGGCGTCCATAAACTACGTGGTTCTATTTTGGGGGCTTTTTGAACTTTTCTCCCCCCACGTAGCTTTCTAACAAACCTCTTTTGACGGAGCCATGTAGTTTATGGAAGGTCCTTTACGTGCCTCAATGGTCTCCCCTCTTTCATCTACGTATACACTTAACACATTACCCGTAACAGCATCACTACAGTCACTGACGCATATCTATTACATGGCGAGATCGGCTCTATCCGAATTTAATACTCCTAATTGCAAGTCTCTTAAAACTGAATAGAACGTCTTCAAATTTACTCCAGCAAACTCTTAGGGATAAATATAAGTCATGTTTGTATTTCAGCCAGATCAGGGTCACGCGTTCATAACCTTTGACCACAAACACTCAGTATCTTGTAGTTAAAAACACATTTTTGTCGCTTTTAGACTTCGTACAAAACAATTTTGGTTTAAATTCATATTAAAAGGTCCAACAATAATCAAACTCAAGTAATAGTTCATTTCAGGCAACGCATTTATGAACTGTGACCCTAAATTCATTCTTTGTACCTAAAAAAGTTTTTTCTACTATTAGACTCTCTGTAATGCATATTTTGGTTTTAATCTACCTTGAGAGGTCTATCACTATCAAATTTAAAAAATAGATTATATTAATGCAGCATTTATAAATCTGAAAATGTTTTCCAACTGGGAAATATTCTAGACTTTGTGAGCGTACGCAAAACACCGGTCGCTACATAAAATATACACTTCACAAAACAAAAATATCATAATTTACCATACAGACCATAGGTTACACGTTTTACAGAACCGAGTGGGGCGGTGTAACGGTTAGCGTTCTCGCCTCGCATTCGGGAGGACGGCGGTTCGAATCCCCGTCCGGGCATCCAGATTTGGGTTTTCCATGGTTTCCCCAAATCACTCCAGGCAAATGCCGGGATGCTTCCTTCAAAAGGCCATGGCCGAATTCCTTCCCATTCCTTGCCCCCATCCTTGCCCCCCATCCTTGCCCCCATCCTTTCCCGTCTCTAAAGACCTCGATGTTAAAAAGAGACGTAAAGCAGATACAAAAAAAAAAAAAAAAAGTTTTACAGACATATTGCGACACGATCCCCCATTCCACCAGCAACAGGATAGGAGATAAGGCAGATGGTAAACACATCCCACCAATATAAAAATAATTGTGTAAAAAACATAAAAACCTCCTTCAAAAAACGGCACTAAAAATTTTAAAATAACTTTATACCTTGCTTATAAGAAAGTAAATCTAAATGGACAATATTTTACATTACTGTTATTGAAATTTTTACATTAATTAGTTATTTTTGGAGTCGGTGCCAGCTGTCAGATCGCGCAGATCGAACTACTGAACTTTATTTGGTGTTCGAGGCGAATCGAGAGTACGAACAAAAATTCCAAATATTTTACAGCATGTCGTGAGGAAGATAGTTTTATTGCGGGTGACAGCTTAGGAAAACAAATTAACGGTATGTTATCTGTTACTCGGCCTCGTTGGTCATCCAGGCATATCTCTGGTGCTATAGTGTCAGTTGGTAGGCTGCATCATGCAGTAAATTCTTTATAGTTAGTATAGTATCGGTGTATCATCTATATGTTTCAGTTTTGTTGAAAAATGTTCTAGAATTAATTGTAGGTAAGTAGTAACATGATTTTTTATGTATTATTGTTATTTATTATTGTTTTTATCTGTTTGTTTTTCTTTTTTTGGCTGTCACCGACTTCAAAAATAACTAATTAATGTAAAAATTTCAATAACAGTAATGTAAAATATTGTCCAATTTGATTTACTTTCTTATAAGCAAGGTATAAAGTTATTTTAAAATTTTAGTGCCCGTTTTTGAAGGAGGTTTTTATGTTTTTTAAACAATTATTTTATTTTTAAATTTTTAGTGGTATTATAGTTAATTTTTATTTTAAATATTCCGCAGCAGTTCTCATTTTGCGAACTTCCTGGTAGCTCAGTGATTAAAGCAAATGCTTTAAAAAAATCTGTCTTTATAACAACTTTCAGAATGGGGTATATTGGATGCTGTGTTAAGGAATGTCAGTTTACATTTTGGTAAGGAGAACCAGCAGATGGCGTAGACTTTTCTGCTTCTGCTGCAGGAGCTCCATGCGCCGCTGGAGCTGCCTCTCCCGCGACAGTGAGACTCACACCTGCAGCTAATGTAGCAGATGGCATGTTCTTTTGCTGGTGGACCTGTTGTACCTGCTGTCTTACGGGTCGTGGTTGCAGAAGTGTTGCTGCCGACGTCCGCGGTCCTTGGTGTTAGGAACCTTAGAGGGTATTGCGCCACATTTGCACTGACACGAGCACATTGTGCTCGTGCCCGTGTCTTCAACGGACGTCTGCGTTGCAACACTTTCCTTCCTGACGGGAGCTGACAACGTTTTGGCAAAACTAGTGGCGAAGACCGGTGGCGCAAGCGCCTTAAACCGTTTCTTCGCCTCACCATACGATAATCGTTCCTTCGTTTTCAGCTCCTGTACCTTCTTTTCATTCAAGGTACACTCGACACTCCCTGCTCCAGGCTGGATGTGACCCGGAGCAGTTAATGCACACCTGTGGGAGGGTGCAACTTGCACCCGGTTCGTGCGCCGATTTGCCGCATTTCCCACAAGTGGCGTTGCCTTTACAGATCGCCGTCGTATGCCCGAACCTCTGGCACTTATAGCAGCGCATCGGGTCCGGGACATACGGGCGAACGTTTAGGTTTAAGTAGCCAGCTTTGATGGCTTTGGGCAACGTCGGAGTGTCGAACGTCAGGACGAAGGTGGCTGTCTTTTCAAGACTTGCCATTAACCCTTCGTGTTATCTGCCTGACCTCGACCACGTTTTCTGAGCTCCACTCCTTAAGGAGTTCCTCGGACGCTATATCGATGCAGATCACGGCATGTGATCACTCCCTTGCTTGAGTTAAGCGTTTTATGGAGTTCGCATTTCACTGCGAACTCCCCGAGCTTCTCACACTTAAGGAGTAAGACAGCCTGCTTAGTAGGTAGTTGTTTCTAGAAGCAGTGTTCCGTTCCTCAGCTTTTTTACGCTTTTTAATGTACCGCAATTCCTTGTAAACCTTTCTGTATATAGAACGGAGAGACCTTTTCAAAGGATCCCTCCGTTCTAACCATTACTAAAAAGGCGTTATCGATGAGATAACCCTTCCTGTTACAATTATCCTCTTCTCGGGGAGGGCTATCAACCCTCGCACGCTTTCCTGCTCTTTGGGCGGAAGATTGGCCCTGCGGATTGCCCAAGCCGCAGGCAAATGAATTGTTTTTTTTTTTTTGTTATTTTGTCCCACGAGTACGGAGGACCTAAAAGTCGAGTGACTGTGGAGCCTCCGCATCACACCACCAAGCCCAATACAACAGGGGTGCGGCAGGTGCCCCTGAGGTTGTACGCTAACGGGTGGTTTGCCTCACCACCCATCCACCTCCTCGGCACGTTACTCACCTTGAGGTTGAGGGTTTTTTTAAAGAGGTTTGTACCGTCCTCGCGATCCGGGCGATGAAGCCAAGATCCCCGTTCTCCTAGGCACACAACGTTCCACCGCCACGCCCTACGGTGGTCGTTGAAGCATGGTAGGAGTTTACGGTGTGGGAAACTTGCGGCGCTCACAAGTTTCCAGCTCGGGCACCGCGGGTTCGCCAAACCCGTACCTGGCACTTGCGTACCAGGCCCCTGCGGGGGACTGCTAGGCTTTACAGTTGAATTATCCAGGCTGAGACATGGTGATTCAATTTTATTAATGAAAATTTAGAGGAACTTAAAGGAAGTCAGAAGTTAGCTAAGGTAACTAAACCGATACTTCACCCCGGTATACTGGTTTTCACCTGTACAAGTGATTTGGAAAAAACCATGGAAAACACAAATCTGGATGGCTGGTTAGGAACTTCAGAATGTGAGGCCAGCTGTCAACTGTATTAGATGAGTTCACTAGGAATTTTAATGTGCAGCAGATCAAGTTATATAGTTAGAAGTACGATAGGTATCGCTATCCTGCTTGTAACCACAAGTTATATATTTCCTTAAATACAAATAAGGCCTCAAAAATGTCATAAGCATTTTGCAATAATATTCTCCATTCACTGATATCATATTTTCATCACTTCAGCAGAGCAGAATTGCAACCAATGACTCATTACAGATGAATTGCCATTTCATTGATTTGGTGAGGGTTTTTTGTTCCCAGAACGTGACAATTTATTCTTTTTTTCCCTTGTTGCTTAATTTAATGACTCATCAATGTTGAGGTCATCAGAGCTGGGAAAGGACTGGGGGCAAGGAATGGGAGAAGGAATTTGAAAATGGCCCTTTTAAATGAACCATTCCAGCATTTACCAGGAATGGTTTGGGGAAAAAATGGAAATCCCAATCTGGATATGTGGATGGCTCATTTAAAACTTTCCTGAACAATGGTGATGTTCTTATGAGTACACCTGGAATGTGAGAAGACGATTTTATGTTTGCAATCAAACCAGCTACACTGAAGTTTCTGATAAGCTTAAGAACTGTGTGTTAATACATCTGAAAATTGAACTAAAATTCCACACCATCTCAGCAAAAACCTAATAATACTTGTGACAACACTGCTATCTAGTCAGGAAATTTGGAACAGCTAATCAGAACAAATTAACATCACATCAGCTATAAATCAATGTTACCAGCCTGACCAAAGATAGAGGCATCCAATTCAAATCATTAACTCAGACAACATATGGATTAACAGGAGTAGCTTCCTTTTCTGATTCAAATTTTAATTTGTAATCCTATGCACAAAATGTTTCTACAGAGTAGAAAATTTGTTTACAGTGGCATCAATACAAGATAAAAACAGTCAGGAGTTCAAATAATTTCAGGATGCCACAAAGAGGTATAACCAATTTTGTTTAAACTTAAATTTACTGCAACCATCCTTCGTGGAGGAGACTGCTTAATTGACATCAATCAATTATATTTTCTACTCACCGCCTCAATTAGAACAGAGAAACTATAGTCAAACAGTAATTTCAGAGATATATTTGTTTCTTTCTTTTTTATCTTGAAAAGGTAATCAGAGATGGGAAAGGACAGAGAGCAAGAAACAGAAAGGTCTTTTGAAAAAACCATGGAAAACTGAAATCTGGATGACTGGATGAACCGAAGACCTGTTAATATGAACCTACTTAATGGAGTATTTTTTCTACTAATATTCCAATATATTTATCATTATATTATTTTTTAATATGAACATATCCTCTTGTGATATTAATTACAACACACAAGAACTCAATACTTGTTCATTGTTAATGAGTTATTTAGACAATTTTACTTAAATTTAACCTACTTAGCAACCATAATGTTAATACTTGTCCTTAAATATGAAAACAATGTGTCCGGGAAAGCAGTGGTCAAAAAATAGGAGGAGAATGTAGGCACATTTATAAACTGGCACTGATTATCTTATTAAAGGTCCAATATGTAGAAGAGGCCTCTATTACAACTGAGAAGAAGTATCAGAAAAGTAATGTTTACACAAAACCAAAAATAAAAAAATCCTCACAGACCATAATCTACATAACACAGCATGAACTCAGGAGGCTGGAAAAGTTAGTCAGAAAAGAGTAAAACAGTGCAAGGAACAAGCACTACCATATGAAAACAAAACAAACAAAAAAAAATGAAAGCAGCTGGAGTGAAAATCAGGATGGACAGAAGGGGAAAAAATGGCTGTTTAGGTAATACTGAATGACAAAACTAGAAATTTATATCAGTATGTTAGGAAACTAATGAATGGTTAGGACATTCAAACATCTATGGATAAGGATGGGAATGTTGCAGTTGATAAGAACCGTCCTGACGTTTTTTTATAGAGCAACTACACGAAACCATGAAAAATCAAAATGTAGGCATCCAGTTGGGGATTTACACACATGACATCCCAAATTCTCAGTCTGAGTGCTATAGCTCACCCAATAAACTTGGTAGCTCAAATGTAAAGCAGGAATGGAACATAAATTGGTTGCAAATTGGTCCATTGGTTCATGCATGATTTCAGTCAAACTGACACATCTGCTAGGTGTACTTAAGAAACATGATTACTGAGAAACTTATTCGATTAAGCTGGTGTGATAAACTAAACACAACAATCTGAGTGTGTGTCTTGTATTCAATTAAAAATAAATAATAAAGGAAAGAGAAATTAACCCACCACATACCAAAGAGGACAGCTACGATGAGAGGGAACACTTATACCAGGGTTCCCACAGGCCTTAAAAAGCCTTAAAAGGCCTTAATATTCATTTTGATTTTTAAGGGCCGTTCAAAGGCCCTAAAATTTGCTCAAAAGCCTTAAAATATTTGAAAAAGCCAGTTTTTTTTTTTTTTTTTTTTTTTTTTTTTTTTTTTTTTTTTTTTTTTTTTTTTTTACACCGAGATACGGTGTAATAAATTTCACTATCCCAGCGACACGCCGATCGGCAGATTTCTCTCTGGCTCAACCTTGACCAAGTGTGAGGCAAAGTGCTTATTTCAAGCAAGTAGTAGAGTGTTTGCACAGAACCTCTCTTATGTAGTTCTGCTTCGTACATGCCTGCGTCTTACATTTCTTGGCAATTTCTCACTAGTTTCTTATGTATATATTGTTTTATTGTCTATTACAGCTTAATTTACGTTCACTATTTATTTATTTTTTTGTACGATTTACGGTGGGAAAGTGTACATTTAATATATTATGGTTAAATAACGAAGATTACAAACATTGGCTCGCTCCATCCCGTGATAAATACAAAGGATATTACAGTGTTTGCTGTAACAGATGAAGGCCAAAAATAGCACCTCTGCTGGGATACAAACATTTTTGAATGCTCAGTCGAAAGAAAACTTCAGCCTGTCAAGGAGACATCAGAAGTTGCTGTTGTATCAGCTAATTCTTTGGATTTTGCTGTTCCTCCTCCAAGTACAACAAATACTTTGACAGTTCTCAAGAACTCAGTACTTGATGCTGAAATAAGGTGGACTGTGATGTATGTGACTAGTCATTACTCGTATAATTCTTCAAAGACATCAATTTGTTATTCCAAGAAATGTTTAGTGACATCCAGATAGCTAAAATATTGTCCTGTGGACCAACAAAATGTGCTTATCTGCTTTGTTTTGGCCTTGCACCTTTTTATATAAATTTGTTGTCCGAGTCTCTGAAAAATTGCAGTCATTATTGTTTGATGAGAGTTTGAACAACTTCTTACAAAGCAAACAACTCGATGTCCATGTGCGATACTGGAATGAATGTTCAAACACAATTGAAACCTCTTATTTAACTTCTGTTTTTATGGGACATGCCAAAGGTGAAGATATGATTGAACATTTTTTGTAAGCAGTTGAGAAGTTATCTCTCCAAAAAGTGATACAGGTTTCAATGGATGGTCCATCCATAAATTTGAAATTTTTCAATATTTTGCAAAAGAAATTAAGAACTGGATTTAATTGTGAAATGTTGGATGTGGGAACATGTGGTTTACATGTTGTAAATAATGCATTTAAACATGGTTGACAAGCTTCTGGATGGCACCTTGATTCAGTCCTAGTTTCCTTATTTTTGTTATTTAAAGATTCACCCGTGAGAAGAGTCGATTTCTTCAATATTTCCACTTGTAAAAAAATGCCCTCAAAATTTGGAAAATTTACCTGCAGCAGAAAGGGCATTAGAATTATGGGATGATTTTAAAAGCTACATACAGAATGTGGAAAAGGGCTCTTTACCTAAACCTACATGTAAGTCCTTTTTAACAATTCAACAGGCAGTGAAAGATAATCTTATTTGTTCAAAACTGAAATTTTTCATTTCGGTGTCTAAAATGACAACCCCATTCTTGGCTTTTTATCAGAGCACAAATCCTCTCTTGCCATTTATGGCAGAGGATATAAGAAAATTTATTACAAATTTTATTGTTATCTTCAATGTTTTTAAGAAACAACACATAAAAATATTGACTAATGAACAAAAATTGGCAACATTAGACCTGAGTGATGTGTCGAAGCATTCCTGTGCTAGCAACATCAGTTTAGAAGTTGCAGGCGATCAACGTATCAAGGCTATGATATTCAACAAGAAAGTGTCTGAAAAAGAAGTTTTCGAGATGAAAATGGGGGTCAAAGACTTCATTTTTACGATGATTAAGCACATACTGGACAAATCTCTGATAAATTATAGAGTTGTAAGAAGTATGACTTTCCTTGATCCTAGACAGATGGCGCTAAATAGTAGCAACTGTTATGAAAAGATGAAATTTCTTCTGATTCACTTGTCAAAAATAAATTTAATAGGAGAAGGAGACTGTGATGAAATTCTTATACAGTATCACAGTTTTTTATCACAAGTTGCCTCAAATGCTTCAAACCACTTCAGCTCATTTAATCCACATGATGAGAATCCACGATTAGATATATTTTTAGAGAAGTATCTAGGCAAAGAAGATTATAATAGAGTACACAAAGCAGTAAAAATATTGTTGCTGTTATAACATGGACAAGCAGATGTTGAACGAGGCTTCTCTGTGAACAAGTAGTTGGAAGTTGAAAATTTAAAAGAAGAGTCTTTAGTGGCTCAAAGATTAGTCAGTCAACATTTCAAAAACAGCAAAAATAAGTTGCTAATAACTAAGGAGTTAAGGATGTATGCAGCTATGGCTTATCAAAAGTATATTGCGTACCTGGAAGAGAAAAAAACTGCAAAGAATACAGGGATTCAGGGAGTGAAACGCAAATATATTTTAGATGATTTGGAAGATTTGAAGTGTAAAAAGGCACATCTAGAAACTGCAATTAAAGATCTTGAAGATAATGCTGATAAACTAGCAGATAAAGCTGAGGTTATAGGGGATGTTAAGTACATCACACAGTCCAATAGTTTTTGACGAACTGCTAAAGTTAAAAAAGCTGAATTTGAGGATGTTGAAAGTAAAATTAAAGCTCTATTGAAAGATTTAAAAGAGAACTGACCTTTGTTTTTAAACAATGTGAAATTAAAAAAAGTCATTTAAAAAATTGTATATTTTTTTATTTAACCCTGCATACATATTAACAACTCTTACCAGTATGTTTGCCCTTATAACATGTTGTAGCTCATCTGGTAAGTAAACTTTACTCATATAAAAAATATTTCATCAAATATGCCCAATAGGAACTACCGTTGTAACTCGAAAGATGTTGAAAAAGTTGTATTTAACCTATTTCTAAAACCTATGGAAAATGTTTCATCTTTTACGGGTCTTTCACGTGTAAATTCAAAAAAGGGTGAGTCTTCCTCATTCAACATTAAACCTAAAATCTAATAAGTAATTGAGCTGACAATTTGGCAGTCTTCCTCTGATGTAACTGCTAATGTGCTGTAATGTATAAAACCAAATTAAGTTAAAATATATATTTATATGTTAGTAATTCTTATAACTAAGCATGTTTCTTTTTGCCCTTGTGTCGGTATTCTGGGGTATAGTAGTTTCTTATTTTATGTTTAATATATGAAAAGGGAAAAAGTTTCAATATTCACTGTATTGTGTGAAAACAAAAGTAAATTTATTAGAAATATATATAATTTTTTAACTTATAAACTCAATTAAAGCTTATTTCATCATAATCTTAACATGCATATTTTAATTTCTTTGCTGTAAGTTGCATATTATTTTTTCATAACATTTTAATATACGTTAAATATAGCCTTAAAAATATGAAAAATTGCCTTAAAAAGGCCTTAATTTTTATTTTGCTAAAAGAATGGGAACCCTGTATGCTGACAAACAAATACACAATTCAAAATATTTTGGCATCTGCCTTCTTCGGTGGTAGAAAAATGGGCCATTAGGCTACTTACGTGTGTATACATCGAATATCACCCAATGACTAACTGGGTAGTGGGGGAAGGGTGGGGGAACAGCTGAGGAATAGGCTATTGATATATTGGCAGTGTCTGAGATAATATATTGCAGGTGATGGTAAAATGAACATATGTAGCAAGGGTACGGAACTGACACAAAAAGTTATACATAGAAGAAAAAAAAAAGTGATGGAAAAAAATAAATAAAAAAAAGTGATGGGTTAAGTAGTTGGAATTTAATGGTGGTTAAGTCCAGGTGCGTTTGTGGTATCCAGGATATTCTGGTATCCTAGTTGTGATGCTGTTAGGGAAAACTCTGACTGCTGTCACAGTAAAACAGTCGTTGAGATTGTTGGAATCATGGCTATTGGCATTTTCGGGTATCGGAAGGTAGAAGTTCCGTGTGTGGACCGTTTGTCTGTAGTCATTCATTCTAACTGAAAGTTGCTGTGTGATGTGGCCTATGTAGGAGCTAGTGCCATGGCGGCTAGTTGGTATATAATGTGAGTTGTTGAACAGGTGGCATGTCCAATTGATGGGGAAAGTTTCTCCTGTGGTGGGACTGGAATACGTAGTGGTGGGTGGAAGCAGGCTGCAGGTTTTACAGTGGTGTCTATTGCAAGGATAAGATCTATATGGTGCTTTTGGAGAGTCTGACAGAGGGTATTTGTGGACTAAGATGTTCTTAAGATTGGGTGGTCTGCTAAAACATGCACGGGGGACACTGGGTAGAATTTTAGGCTAGGAGAGTACACATTTCTGGAAAGGAGCCATGGAAGTTATACCCCTGTCACAAGATATGGTTGATGGACTCAAGGCCTGGAGAGAACTGGGTGATAAAGGCAGGGCTATGGTTGGTTTTCATAGGAGACAAGTGAGAGTGGTTACGTGGAGAGTCGGTGATCGCACGGGAGATCTGTTTATGTACAAGTTCCCACAAAACAATCCCCTTATTCTATTCCAGAAGTTTCCTCACATTCATTCTTTCCTCACCCTCTTTCCTAAACTCCATGTCACACTCTAAAAACCTCAGCATCATGGAAACTCGAGCAATGAGAGAACTGTCCAAAACCCATAACATCATCATCCTCCCTGCCGACAAAGGCTCAACCACGATAGTGACGGACTGTCATGACTATGTGGCCGAGGCCCATAGGCAACTGTCTGATACTAATACCGACCTGCCACAAGCTTCAGATCCTACTACCTCCATATGCCAGGAAATAAAAACTCTTATTGACCTACAAGGCACCCTACAAGGTCACTCTCCCTAGTCCATCTCCATCCTGACTCCCTAGAATCCTCGTATGCTCACACTGTATCTTAATCCTGGACGACCTATAGTTGCGGCAAATGGATCGGCTACTGAAATGATTTCAGCTTTTGTGGATCAACATCACCAACCCTTTGCACAAAATCTTCCCTCCTACATGAAAGACACTCCACAATTACTTGAACGTCTATCCACAATTCACACACCTCTACCTCCAGACTCCTTCCTGTTCTCCATTGATGTAACTTCCCTATATACCTAACATTCCCCATAGTCAGGTCATCAGTGCCATAGAACACTACCTAGACCTACGACCGCCACATAGCCAGTCTGGCACATACTTCCTCTCAACTTTGGCCCATATAGTTCTCTCCAAAAATGTCTTTACCTTTAGTTCCTAAAGTATATCACCAAATCTGCGGCATCGCCATGGGCACCTGCAAGGCCCCATCCTAAGCCAATTTATTCCTTGATCGTCTGGAGGAACGTTTCCGGAACAACACGCCCTTTAAACCCACTGTGTGGTTCAGATACATAGATGACATATTTATGATCTGGACCCACAGCGAAAGCCACCTCCTTGAATCCTCCATTCCCTTAGCAATAGCAACAATTCCATCAATTTCACTTGGACCAACTCCTGCTCACACATCACATTCTTCGATGTTGATGTCATGCTCAGGCATGGAGCTCTTCATACCTCAGTCCACATCAAACCTACTAATTTACATCAATATCGACACTTTGATAGCTCTGATGCTCATTCCCTCCGAAAATACTCACAGAACCTATCCCAAGCCCTTATTTCCCATTGTTACCACAGGGATCTTGTACATAACCAGATCTCCCACGTGATCACCGACCCTCCACGTAACCACTCTCTCTTGTATCCTGTGAAAACCAACCATAGCCCTGCCTTTGTCATCCAGTTCTCTCCAGGCCTCGAGTCCATCAACCATATCATGCGCCAGGGTATGACTTCTTTCGCTCCTTTCCAGAAATGTGTACTCTCCTACCTAAAATTCTACCCAGTGTCCCCCGTGCATGTTTTAGCAGACCACCCAATCTTAAGGGGACTTGAATGTGAATAAGTGTCAAAAAATCGATTTTTCAATTTTTGTTTAAAAAAATTCTCTGTAGTTTTCTGAGCAAGAAAAAGTTGACTTTAAGGAAATTGGACCAAAGGAAGTCCCATAATTACAGAAAGTGGCTGCACTCACGACTAAGTCCCGGTTGCATGCAGACAGCTCTGGCTAAAAGAGAATTTTGGTATAACTTATTTTGTACAATGAAATTATTCTACAGACTTTTGTAGACATAGCAAATGACAGTATGAGAAATACTTCTTAGGAAAGTGTGGCCATGAATGATGGCAATACATGCATAGCTGGAGCCCTAGATGCATCCTGGCAAGGGAGAGGCCATACGTTCTCTAAATGGTGTAGTGACAGTTACCTTCTTGGACAATGGTAAAGTCATTTATGTGGAATGTATTACCAAGTACTGCCATGGCTGTATTAGTGGAACTGTAAATCATAAATGTTTCAGTTAACTTTAGTGGCTATAGTGGAGGGATGGGTCTGAAGGTGTTGTGAAGATATTTCACATGTCATTGGAGAAATATGGTGTGTTGTATACTTCTTACCTAGGAGATGGAGATTCAAAAGGGGTATTAAAAAGTATTTGAATCCAAACCATATGGTAACATGAAAATTGAAAAAAATGGAATGTGTTGAACATGTTCAGAAAAGGTTAGGTACAAGATTGAGAAATTGGAAGAAGAATTTGAAGGGAAAAAAATTATGTGATGGTAAGTGTATTAGTGGACGTGGTTGGCTTACAGATGAAGAAATAGACAGGTTGCAGTATTATTATGGGCAAGCCATAAGACAAAACAAAAACAATCAATATGGAATAAGAAAGGCAGTTTGGGATACTTTTTTTTCATAAAGGCTCCACAGATGACAACCCAGTGTCATGCATTGTGTCCACCTGGCTGTGAGTCATGGTGTGCCCACCAGAGGGCTCTCATTCAAGGTAGATCTACAAACATAAACACTCTTTGCCATTTGCTATAATGGAAGTAGTAAAACCTATATAAAGGGATCTTAGAGACACAAGATTATTAGAGAAATGCTTACAAGGTAGGGTTCAAAATCCAAATGAAAGTTTTAACAACTGTATATGGGAACAGATACCAAAAACTGTTCTGGTAGTACTGAATACTTTAATAATAGGTGTCCTGGATGCTATCCTCAGTTTCAATGATAGTGCAGAGTCAAGGTGTGAGGTTATGGAATTGATGGGAGTGCCTGGTGGACTAAATATACATAGAGATTTAATTGCCATTGATCACAGGAGACTCATTGAAGCAGAGAAATCAGTATTGGGAGCCACTAAAGAAGCAAGAATAAGAAGACGTCTGAAAAAGCGAAGAGAGGAAGAACAACACAGGAAACAATATGAATATGGACCTGGGAATCATTAGTGCTATACAAGTTTAATAGAAAACAAGTTTCTACTTTATCTTGAATTTCCCGTAAGTTACATTTTTTAATGTTCTGGTACACATAAGCTGAAAACTATTAAAGATAGGTGGCTGGAAATTTGTATACTGTTTTAAATCATACTTAACTAAAAAGTAGACCACTCTTGTTACTTAAGTTAGAAAATTAAATATTTTTTAAAGAAAAGCTATGAGTTCAAATCTAACATTTTTGATGGTTGTAACGAACGCGTCTTGTGACCGCTAGTTACATTAATAAACTATATGTTTATTATTTAAAATGTGGAATATTTTAGTGGGCGTTTGGGCGCAGTGTACATTGTACAAGTGTGGAGCGGCAGATCTGAGGAATGCCAGCAGGCCGGTTCCTAGAATTAGCGAGGGGAGAATAGTGAGTGCCTAATGGAGGGGAGATTTGTGCTTGCCAGGTAGACAAACAGGGTGATCGGCGAGAGTTTTCTGTTTTTGCATGTGGCACGACGAACGAGGGAAGAGATATTCGATGCCGGCCGGCATCACGTTCGGACGATGTGATTTCTGGACTGCCTATTCGTGAGTGGGACTGTTGCTGCTGCCTGGATCCGTACACCCGCTATTTTGTTTGAGCAGATGAGCTCAGGCAAAGGACGACATCTGAGGAACTGTGCTACACTGGTCCATAGCAGAGAAGACCGTCATCCAATGTGTGGCGGCAGACATGTACATTCGGTAATTATACATCGCCAATGAAGGACACTGTGCTAGCTAGACTTTCAAGTTCATAGTATTGCCCAGCTACGACCCTGCAGATAAGAACTCTCATAGCCCGGAGCAAACATCTCTTTCAGAAGTGAAGTCAAAATGTTGACTTCGTTTACTGTTTAATTTTTGTGTATTTTATATAAAATACCCTGGCGCCCACAAAAGGACAACTGATTAATTTTGACTAATTTTGTTATGTATGGCATGTGATTAATTGAAATAAAACCATTTGTGATTTTTCTTATAAAGTATTCACGCAAGTTCTACCTTTCATGATAATAAAATAAAATAATAAAATTAATTATAATTTTAAATCAGGTAATGAGGTCAGAACGTTACATGGTCAAATTTAAAAATTTATTAACTAATAACTTATGACAGTACAATCTTTATAATGGTCTATTTTAAAGATAATAGTGTAAATAAATTCCAGGGTAAAACTCAATCTTCTACTCTGTTTGTATATTGAGATATGTGTATCTATGAAGTGTATAAATAATTTAATTGCCTTATTTCACATGCAACACAAAATATAATTAATAAAAAAAGTTTCAAACCAAATGCTGTAATTCATACATCAAAATTCTCCCAAATGTTGTTTTAAAATATGGTTACACATTTCATGGGATTATGATGAGCTAATGGTGAGCTACACTATTTAGAACACTAACACAATTTTCAAGATTTTCCCTGGTGTTCACAGACCAGTCCCCTTAAGAACATCTTAGTCCACAAATATCCTCCATCAGACTCTCCAAAAGCACCATATGGATCTTATTCTTGCAATAGACGCCACTGTAAAACCTGCAGCATGCTTCCACCCACCATTACATATTCCAATCCTACCACAGGGGACTCTTTCCCCATTACTGGACATGCCACCTGTTCAACAACTCACGTTATATACCAACGAACTTGCCGCCATGGCACTAGCTCCTACATAGGCCTCACCACAAAGCAACTTTCAGTTAGAATGAATGGCTACAGACAAACAGTCCACACCCACAACTTGTACCTTCCAATACCAGAACATGCCAGTAGCCATGATTCAAACAATCTCAACAACTGTTTTACTGTGAGAGAAGCCAGAGTTCACCCTAACAGCACCACTGCAGCTGAACTCCGGATATGGAGAATATTTTGGATACCAGATACCAACCTGGCCTTAACCACCGTTAAATTCCAACCACTTAAACCATCACTTTTTTATTATTTTTTACTAGGTATAACTTTTTGTGTCAGTACTGTACCCTTGCTACATAGGTACATTTTAACATCGCCTGCAATATAATATCTCAGAAATTGCCGATACATCGATAGCCTATTCCTTAGCCGTTCCCCCACCCTTCTCCCATTACCCAGTTTGTCATTGGGTGAAGTTCATTGTGTACACACATACATAGCCTAGTGGCACGTTTTTCTACCACCAAAGAAGACAGATGCCAAAATATTTTGTATTGTGTATTTGTTTGTCAGCATAAGTGTTCCCTCTCATTGCATCCAACCACTTTGGTATGTGGTGGGTAATTTCCCTTTTCTTTATTATTTATATCGCCTAGAAGCTGCTTCCATATTCCTTAGTTTCATCATTGTATTCAAGTAGTAATATAAGATCTATTGATGACTTTAAGGTTACAAGATGCTACATTCCTTCAAATCCGTAATTAGACCAATATGTTTGTTTGGTACTTCCTATAATGTTCAATGGATCACGTGGATTTACACAAGATATTGATATGATCAGAAAAAAATGTTAGTTTCTATGATGTCCAGGTTGCACCATGTCCTAGTATGAAATACTGATCTTTTAGCTGATATTCTTTAAGGGCACAGCTATGCAGCCTTTTTTTATTTTTATTTTTTTATTTATCAATCTTGTTTCATGGATCCCTGCTGAGGAAGCACTTCTGGGATGTGAAACATGTCATGGTTAATATACATACATACAATATGAGTCATAATCATAGTAAAAAACAATTATATGTTACAAAGAAAAAATAAAGACAGTAAAATAAACATAAATTTTTACAACTGTGATTTGCAAAAGTCATATTGAATACAATTAATTGTTTTGTTCAAATTCTTGAATGGAGTAGAAGGAGTTGCCAATAACAGTAATCTCTCAGTTTTTGTTTAAATATATCTTTATTTTCTGCAAATTGTTTTATACCCTTGGGAAGTTTATTAAATAGATGTATACCAGAATAATTAACTCCTCTTTGTACTAATGACAGAGATGTTTGTGGTTTGTGCAAGTTATTTCTGCTTCTTGTATTGAGATTGTGTACCTGTGAATTAGAAGTAAACAGGTTACAATGATCTATGACAAAGTACATGAGAGAATATATATACTGAGAACTCATTGTAAGAACACCGAGTTTTTTAAAAAGTTGTCTGCAAGAAGTTCTTGGTTTTACTCTACACAACATCCTAATAGCTCTTTTCTGTGCTATGAAAACTTTTTTAGCTTTGTGAAGAGTTTCCCCAAAAAATTATGCCATATGACATTACTAAATGAAAATATGAGGAATAAACCTGTTTCGTTAATTCTAGATCTGCTGTTAGAGAAAGTGTTCGTATTGCAAAGGTGGCACTTCTTAACTTCTTCAGTAGTGAAGTGATATGTTCATGCCAACAGAGTTTCTCATCTATTTTAATACCAAGGAATTTTATACTCTTTGTTTCTAATATTGTGTTATTTTTATAGCTTACTTGTAAATCTGGCTGTGCATAATTTTTTGTTTTAAACCTAATATAATGTGTTTTTTCAAAATTTAGTTTTAATGAATTTGCCTTAAACCAATTTGCTACTTCACTAAGTACTTCATTTACATTAAATTCTAGATTGCTGTTTGGAGTTTTTCTCACAGTCAGGTTAGTGTCATCTGCAAATAAAACACTCTTAACTTTGTCAGATAAGTTTCCAGGAAGGTAATTGATATACAACAAAAAGAGGAGGGGTCCTAGGACAGAACCTTGTAGAAATCCATGTTTTAATTTTTCCCAGTCTGATGAAGCATCTTTGTTTATTTTAGTATCAAAAATGGACACTTTTTGCATTCGACTTTCCATGTATGATCTAAACCATTACCTGTGATTCCATAAATATCATAGTATTCCATTTTTTTCAAAAGTAGTTCATGATTTACACAGTGAAATGCTTTTGCAAGATCACAAAATATTCCTACAGGGCTCATTTTATTATTAAGTTCCTCAAATGTGTTATTTAAAAATGAATATATAGCCATTGCTATAGATGATCCTTTTTGGAACCCAAATTGGGATTTAGTGAGGATATTATTTTGCGTAACATGTTTTATTACTCTACAATACATGACTTTCTAAAAAATCTTTGAGAATCCTGAAAGTAATGAAATGGGACGATAGTTATCTACACATGTTGATTCTCCTTTTTTAAACAAGGGTTTTACAACTGCATATTTTAGTCTATTTGGAAACACAACTTGAATTAACGATTCATTACAAATGTGGGCAAGTACACTTTGTATTCTACATGATGTGCTAAACACACCTAACTACAAAAGGTTATTGTTAATTCCTCTTCTGCTAACATATAGTGTTCTGGATGGTATGGCTGATCTGGCCAATCAGAAGAGTGTGGACATCAGTTAGCTCATGCCTGCACATATTGGTCAGAGTCATTACATCAGTTGTTTATTGTTGCAGGGAAATGAGGCTTTAGGCACCGTCCATATTGATGTTTTTAAAACAATTATCAATCTCTAACACTTCTTGTGTCTGCCCATTGAAGTTGAGTGCAGCATACTACTATTTATTTATTTTTTAAAAAAAAAAAACCTAAGGGTGCAATGGAACCTGAAATTGAATTTTTAGTTTTTTGAGGAACATTTTACTCTCAACATTGATGTAAATATATTGATATAATTTATATGGAAAGGGCAGGTAAAATAGACCCAACACTCACCAAAGTTGAAGGGAGGAGGGCAGCAGCAACGTAAAACAACACAAAAATACAATATTTTGGGTTATGAGTGGCTGCGTTAAGTGCAAGCTCAGCCACTTACTTCATTTAACTTGACAAAGGGTTGGACCCAAAATATTGTATTTTTTGTGTTTGTGTGTTGTTTTATATTGCTGCTGCCCTCCTCCCTTCAACTTTGGTGAGTGTTGGGTGTATTTTATCTGTCCTTTCCATATAAATATTGCCTCGCAGCAGTTCTTTCCTTCCATTGTTACCGATTATAATATTATTTTTAATTTAATTGCAATGTAGTACACATTCTGATGGTAATCTCCCTACATACCAATTTTTCCCCTTTCCTGCATCCACCGACTTTTGCCTCTACAAATTTCAACTTTAAATTCTTTCTGATAAATTATTCATCATTTCTCTTGGTAACTCATTCCAATCTCTGACCCACTTACCTACCAAAGAAAATCTTTCCATATCCTTGTGCCTGAAATGTGTGCCATGGTCATCTCTTCCCTTCCATGGAACTCTCTGAAACCAATATCTTTCCACACCTAATCACCAATCGTACACTCCCAATATTCTCTTCTCCCTCCATCTATCTTCGAATGAATCACATTCCATCTACTTTATCGAATGAGTTACTGATTGTTTTCAGGGGTGATTTCCAGAGACAAATCTAGCAGCCCTGCCTTGCACCCCATCCTATTCCTGACTTTGATACCCAGCATGTGTATCCCATAATACACCACCATATTCAAGCATGGTCTGACAAGTATTTTTCGCCTCATCACTCTACCCAACAAGTGAAGGATATATAAACCTTTTCCTACTTTCTGACCAATGTATCCTGACCAGTTAAAATTATTATCAAATGTTATGTCTAGATATTTACATTTCAGGTCTTCCAAAAGCAATTATTTTGTGACTATATAATCATAAATCAAACTTCAGTTTTTTATGTGTGTACATAAGAAGGTGACTATTCTTTGCATCTATCTTCATCCCATGTTTACCAACACAACCATATTTCCTGTCCCTACCATTTTGATCCTTTCATATAGCATTATATCAACACAATCATTCATTAGAATAATGAATATCAATAGTCCCAACATGTGATACTCCCATTTCTCTTTCACTGTTTTGATACTGTATTTCCAATCCTGACTTTTGCTTTCTACTTTCCAAGAATTCTTCTACCCCCTCCCCCCCCCCCCAAAAAATGCTTTTTCATTGTCTCCAATAGTTTTTACCTTGTTTACCACCATTTCAAAGCTAACTCTCTCAAAAGCTTTGAAAGATGTAGTGCTGCACTATTTGGCCTCTGAAAGATGTAGTGCTGCACTATCAATTTGGCCTCCCTTATCCATTTCATCTAAAATATATTACATGCTTCTCCTCAATTCTGATTAATGCCTCAGCTAAGAGCTCAAAAGCTGACAACTTTGTGGAATCAAATAAACAGTATAATGCTATTATAATCATATTATTCAGTTCAAATATGGTTAGAACTGGGTGCAGAGTCTGCAGGGCTAGATGGAAACAATTTCAAGCAATTTTTCAGTAATATACACTCAACTGAATAGGTAAATTGTTATAATTTTACTATACTAAAATCAAAACTTAATGTAATACAGTGCAATAGGATAATGACTAGAAGTGTGCTACCTACCTGCTTTAGAGGCAAATTAATAGATACAAAAGCAGAATGTGTTTAAAGTAACTGTCTTATCTGTACACTATTGAAGATTATGCAAGATTAAGCTTTATATCTAATACAATCGAGTGTGTCTGCATGAGAGGTGGAATTCAATATAAATACAAATTGTCCATCATCTTAATGGAAATATTTCCTTCTTGTATGCCAAACAGATCAGTAGAGCACTGAGATTTTAGTTTTTTTGGGAGGTATTTTCACATTGAGTATAAGAAACACTAACACACGTGCAGGCTGATCAGCATCGCGTCACTTTGCCCTGGCGTATGCCTCATCCAGGAACCTGCTGAACTCTGCAGCAGCTGCATAATTGTCAACAAAGCCAGTCATTGTCTTCTTGGCACGCTCGAACCATGCCTCCACATTTGGATAACGCCTAATGTCGAAACCCATCGTCTACAAAAGAAAATACATAAATTAGTAAACCCCCAACACTGTGACACACACACCATTCTTCACCTGAACTATGCAGGTATACATTATGTGACTGATTAGTAAAGACAGAAGACATGAAAGTGGCCTGAAAGTTGCTAGGTATTATTTTCTTTGTATGGCCACGGTTAGTTAAAAAAAAGTGACAGCATTTTAACGCAGCCTTTGAGAATTGCTAGGGTACCAAAGTGTATATTTGCTTTTGTAAGACAACATCTCAACTTAATATCTACTGTAATAGAACAATCTAGCTGAAACTTGCAACATGATTTTTTAGAAAGTGCTGCATGAATTTTTGTTAGTGGTAATTTATGTTTGACCAGTGATAAAATCAGGGGCGTAGCTACTATGGGGCTAGGCGGTGCAGTGCACCAGGAGCCCTCACGCTAGGGGGCTCCCCAAGCATACTTCAGGGGTTCCCAAGCGCACCTATTGGGGGCCCCAAGAGCAGTTCAGAGGGCCCACGGGACTTCACGGCAAACTGGCGACCTATTTTTTTTAGCTCTACCAGTCATCTAAGGGAGCCCTGAGACACAGGGAGCCCCTCACAAAGGGCCCCCACTGCTCAGGGGCCCTCAATCACAACTCAGGGGCCCCAGACTCAGCTCAGGGGGCCCCTACCAGCAACACAAAGTATAAAAAAAGGTCGCCCATCTGGTCCTGAGGGCCCAAAATAATTTTTTTTGCACCGGGGCCCTTGTTGACCTAGCTACGCCACTGGATAAAATCAATTTATTATCCTGTTTGTTATAAAGGGAATGAAACATGTTTTTAGTAGATGCACAGCTCTTCAAGATAAAGCTGTATATTTGTTCAAGATTGTACTTGCTGTCAGAATTAAAATTAATTTTACACAGAAGTGAGAATGTGGGAAACATTATATTTCTTTCTTATTTAAAAATAAATAAATAGTTAATCTAATTCTTAGATTGCTTAGCAAGTACCAAATATATTAGCTGATTCACAGAACGAAAATCTGTGTCATTACATGAACAAACTGTAAATATAAACAGATTTTCTTATTTTTAGTGATTTTAGATCTATAAAGAGCTGTAACTATTGTGTTGAATAATAAGCAGGAAAGGATGATATGGCAACAGTGTAATTCAATGGTATGATTGGCTTATACCAGGGGTCCCCAAAGTGGTTGGTATCAACCCCTGGGGGTCGATAAGAGCTCTCCAGGGGTCGATTAATTACATGGGGGTCGAAAGTGGGTCGATTGATAATAAAGAGGATCAATTAAATTGTCTAGGAAAAAATGGGAATATTCCAATAAAAATCCAAAATAACTGACTACCCCCGATATAATTTGAGTTTTAACGAAGTCCTGCGTCGTTTTAGGTGGCATGTGTTAAGGAGAAAACATACTGGAGTGGAGAGCATAGCAACGACTGAGAGCGAAGGAACAAAGCAGCGAAAACAAATAAACCAATTGGATCGTTGCGGTGACTCATAATGGGGCGCAAAGCGGTGAGGTAATAATAATGGAGCACAGCTTACGAGTTCAAACTGTTGATTTCGCCGCTTTACTCTTCACTTGACTTGATGGTTTGCTAGTGGTTATTCCTGTGAGAAACGAATGTAGACCAATTTATGAATTGTGTTGTGTCTCTTCTAAGGTACGTCTTTGGGATAAGAAAGAAGTTCAACATTACAATTATTTTATTTTAGCTAAGCCACGTGATGAACATCAACAATGTATTAAATCATTATTTTTATTTACTTCGGGTATTTAAGCATTTTATATTCGGGAGGACGCCGATTCGAATCCCAGTCCGGGCATCCGGATGTGGGTTTTCCATGAGTTTCCCCAAATCACTCAAGGCTAATGCCGGGATGCTTCCTCCAAAAAGCCATGGCCGAATTCCTTCCAGTTCCTTGTCCGCAGTTCCTTTTTTTTAACTGCTTAACGTCTCTTAACAGCGAGGTCTTTAGAGAGGGGAAAGGATTGGGGGGGGGGAAGCAAGGAATGGGAAGGAATTCGGCCATGGTCTTCTGAAGAAAGCATCCCGACATTTGCCTGGAGTGATTAGGGAAACTATGGAAAACCCAAATCTGGATGCCCGGACGGGGATTCGAACCGCCGGCCGTCCACCCGAATGCGAAGCCAGAACGCTAACCGTTTCACCACCACACTCGGTCCGCAGTTCCATCCCGACTCTAATGACCGCGTTGTCGATGAGTCGTAAAGCCACAGAGGTTGGGGGGGGGGGGGGGCGAGAGAAGTGAACGCTGCTGCTGGTTCTTTTTTCACAAGTTGCACTGTTAAATTCTAGTATGGTTTCCACTCTATGTATTGTATATCTAAATGTAGATTTTGTCTGTTACATAGAAAATATCGTAATATACCGAAAACCAGCAAATTTAGATACTTCTTTTTTATCTTTTTCCTATCTAATTCTATTGAATAGGTAACTTTTAGATGTAATTATTATTCCTTGCAAGTCTAGATATCCATTGTTAGCAAAACGTAGCAACAATGCACTCTGCGTAGCAACAATGCACTCTGCGAAAGAACAGGCAGTTCTTTATAGCTCGTGCGGGAATAAGTTGCGTCTCTTACTGCCGCTTGTTGTGCTGCGATCGTATCGTGTTGTTCAT